>CM029658.1:31322092-31725289 GCA_017311315.1 Dendrocalamus latiflorus | reverse complement strand
CTGTGGTCTTAGGGCATCTGTAGTGTATATAACCCAAAAGGCCTTAAGGTGGGTCCATCTAAACCTAAAGGCTGACTCCATAGTGTATATAACCCAAGGGGCCTTAAGACGGTCCCACTTGGCACATAATGAAAAATTGTATTTTAATGCTTGTGGCCAGGTCTTTAGTTTGAGGACCAGCCTTAAGCCTTTTTTGCTTATAGCCTGCTTAAAGTCACCTCTGTAATGTATAAGGTTGACCTTAAGGTGGCTTAAGACCCTCTATTTTCATACACTACAGATGCCCTGCTTGGCTGCCTTGGGTCATGTCATGTCAACCCCAGCTTGTTAGTTTGTTGCTGCTTCCTCCATTGCTGCAACCACACTCAAGAGCTGGAAAGATGGCTCAAGAGGTGTGACAGACCGGCCATGTTTCTGCGTTGTGTTATTCACTTACAATGATTACAAGAGGCAAATAATATTTACCAGTGCAAATAACGAAAATATTGAAACATGTCTAATTGAGTTGGCCGTATGGGATTCGTTAGTGCCCAGATAAACACTTATATTGTGTAATTGCATTGTTGTTAAGCAACAGGTACTTTTTTTGTGCCGAGTGCTAGTAGTATATATGCGTAATTGCATTATATGAGACTATACCCACTTTTAATAAATAATGTAGGACTAATCTCACCATCACAGCTTCATATGGGCTACATAGAGCGCACTACGAACAGACCGGGTATTACAATATAGGTCCTACAATATATGGCAAACTAGTGTCTCTCTGGTAGACAATTATATTATTTTGTCGACTTTTTCCCATTCCATTATTTGGTTTGACATGAATATCACATGCACACTAACATATCGCCATGCGAAGGAGATTCATAGAGGAGTCCATTCAACACCATCAAACTATTCTTGCACATTTCAAGGAAATTTCAGCAGTAGAATTTCAATGAAAATACTCACAAAGGACAATTTCTGAAACAATTAATTGACATGTACAATTCTTATTATGAAAAGAATTAATACAGATGAGAACAAACGGCAAGGTCCCCAAAGACCTGATCATGCTTGGACACAATGAGCCTGGACATGGACAAATATTTGACCCGAGAGCTCACACTGACTAGGGCATGTGCCTCCCGGTAGCATCATGGCCCCTTGGACTCACTTGATAATACATGCAACAAGGAAAATAAAAGACACATCGCTCAAGAACAAACACACTCCCTCATGAATACGAATATCTGGCAGGGAGTAAAGGCCTACCAATCTGCCTAGTCTTGACTTTGTGCATGACCAGCTCAGTTTTAGCTCACTCCAGAGCCGTTTCCACAGGCCTCATGCTCTCAACAAACCATTATTCCCTGAATGACAGTAGGCCCTACTCCACACATTGGTACAAGCACAACTCTCTCTCTCTCAACGCGGCGCCACACCGAGCTAGCTACTATGTGAATATCGAATTAAAAGAGTTACCACAATACAAAGGTCTACGTACGAAAAACTGAACGTAAGGACCCTACATATTTATGGAGAAAATGAGGGGTATTTTTAAAAGAAACAAGGACCTACATGTAAAAAATAAGAACCTATACGTAAATAGATAGAGTAGCGTACTACATTGCACCGAACAAAGATATGTAGTTTAATGTGTTCGATCAAGCAAGAAATATTAGTGTCTATAAGTGTCGGCCATGGTCGAAAGGTCCACCGTAGTCGAAATGTCGGCCGTGGTGGAAGAAGGGCCATGGTCGAAGTGCCGACCGTGGTCGAAGGAGGGTCCGTGTTCGAAGGGTGGACCGTGGTCAAAGGGTCGGTGGTGGTCAAAACTGGTCGAAGGGCAAGGCGTGGTCAAAGCGTGGTCGAAGAGGACGTCGTGGTTGAAGGGCAGGCGTACTCGAAGGGCCAGCCGTAGTAAAAATGGTCGAAAGGCAGGGCGTGGTCGAAGGGCAGGGTGTGGTCAAAAGCGTAGTCAAAGGGCAGGCATGGTTGAAGCGTGGTCAAGTGTAGTCAAAACTGGTCGAAGGGCAGGGCATGGTCGAAGGGCCAGCTGTGGTTGAAACTGGACGAAGGCAAGGTGTGGTCGAAGGGCCGGTTGTGGTCGAAAATGGTCAAAGGGAAGGGCGTGGTTGAAGCGCAAGTCATGGTTGAAGGAGGGCCGTAGTCGAAGTGCCGACCGTGTTCGAAGGAGGGCCATGTTCGAGGGCCGACCGTAGTTGAAGCATGATTGAAGGGCCGGCCTTGGTCGAGGGAGGGCATTGGTGAAAGGAGGTCCATGGACGGAGTGTCGGCCGTGGTAGGAGTGCTGGCCGTGGTCAGAGTGCTTGTCGTGGTCAAAGTGCCCGCCGTGGTCAGAGGAGCCATAGTCGGAGTGCTGGCTGTGGTCGGAGGAGGGCCGACTGCTATCAAAAGGGCTGGTCATGGTCGAAGGAGGGCCAGTCGCCGTCGAAGGGCTGGCTGTGGTTGAAGCGTGGTCGAAGGGCCAGTTGTGCTCCAAGGAGGGCTATGGTCCAAGTGCCGGCCGTGGTCGAAGGAGGGCCATGGTTGAAATAGATCCAGCCGAAGGGCCGGCTGCCGTCGGAGGGCCGACCGCCCTCAAAGAGCTAGCTACCGTGGTCAAAGCGTGGTCAAAGGGCTGGCCATGGTCAAAGCATGGTCGAAAGGTCGGCCATGGTCGAAGCGTGGTCAAAGGGTCGGCTGTGGTCGAAGTGCCGACCATGGTCGAAGTGTGGTCGAAGGGCTGTCTGTAGTCCAAGTGTAGTCCAAGTGCCGGCTGTGCTCCAAGGAGAGTCATGATCCAAGTGCTAGCCGTGGTCAAAGGAGGGCCGTGATCGAAATAGATCCGGTCAAAGGGTCGGTTGTTATCGAAGGGCTGGGAGTGGTCGAAGGGCTAACCGTGGTCGAAGAAGGGCCGTGGTCGACGGGCCAGGCGTGGTCGAGGAATAAACAACTGCAAAGTAATGTTTACTATAGGAAATGTGGCATGTTCACAAAGTAATAGAACGAAGGTCACCAAATCTAATTGTATTCCATCAAGTTAACTGTGAAGTAATTGGGGGCATTATTGAGCATGTTGGGTATGATCATACCCTGCTTCCTCTGTTGAAGGTGTGCCCGAGTTGTGACACCTTGGCTCCTACAAGAAGGCAGTAGAAATCAGCAGAGGAATTAAGCACATACGGCTATACGGTCTGGAGAAGGAATGAAGGGGAACAAGCAAGTAAAAGTACCTTGGCGATGAAGATGACGTGGTCAACCTGGCAACTCCAGTTGCCGTCACAGTCAACCATGGTGCCACGAATACAGATCATGTACACCATCAGAGACCAAACCAAATCCTGAGAAAAATCACATGCATATTCTGATAAATTATTCGCTGAAATGAACATAAACAGAAACCTAAAAAATCCTTAAAAATCATTAACGAACCTGTATAGATCTTGCGGAGAACCTCCAATGAAAATCGGAAGGCATGCAGAGGAGGAAGGGGAAGGAGCTTGATGGCTTGAAAATCATCCACGAACCTATAGAGGTCTTCTCAAGAACCTCCAATGGAAACCGAAAGGCACGTAGAGGAGGAACGGAGAGGAATTTGATCGGCGGAGGTAGAGCAAAGTCTTGTCTAGAACCTCCAACGAAAACAGGAAGGCACACGAAGGAGGAAGGGGAAGGAGCTTGACTGGCGGAGGTAGAGTAACCGACACCAGTGGAGAGTGAGAGGAGTAGATTTGGGGGAGGAACTGAGATGGCGGCCGGTGCGAGGGAATCAGACATGCGGATGGAGGGCCAGATCTATTCGACCTGAAGGCACGTGGAGGACGGAGGGGGAGGAGGTCGACTAGCGAAGGTAGAGCAAGGTCTTCTCAAGAACCTCCAATGGAAACCGGAAGACACGCGGAGGAGGAAGGGGGAGGAGGTCGACCGACGGAGGTAGAGCAAGCGATGCTGGTGGAGAGCAGCAGGAGTAGATCTAGGGAAGGGACTGAGATGGAGACTGCTACAAGGAAATCGGGAGAAGAGATAGTGCACGGGACTAGGATGTGTGGATGGAAGGACAGATCTATTCGACTGGAAAGCACGCGGAGGAGGAAGGGGGCAGCTCGACCGATGAAGGCGGAGCAAGCGACACCAGTGGAGAGTGGGAGAAGCAGATCTAGGGCTAGGAGTGAGACGACGGGAGCTGCAGAGAAGCTAGCTGTGGTGTACCACCAGGAAAGCAACGCGCCACAAGGAAAGTGACATGAAGATTTGTGAGAACACATGGAGCTGGGCGCTCAGGTGACGGATCTTGCCGGTGGGGAGATCAGACGGACAATAGCGAACAAAGGGCGTCGAAACAATTTTGACTAACTCGGAGGGCTCGTTTGCAAACCGGATGACATGGACGGGCTAGGAGGCTGATGTGGTTGACTGTTGGATCGCTGATGTGGTGTGACCAGATTCTAGTTAACGGCTACTTTTTTCTAGAGATCGTGTTTTGGAATTTGGCTCATGTGGTCTAATTGGCCATTGTTGGTCGTTGGACCGGAATCAAGTTGGATGGTATGATTGGCATTAAAGATGCGGTCACATCAGTGGGCCAATTAGACCGGCTATTGTTTGGCGGTCTAATTGGTGCGGTCTAACCACCATGGGGAGAGCGGTCAGACCAGTGGATGCGGCCAGAGATCAATGAAAATTGTTTTTGAGTTGGATGAGTGTGTACACGGTATGGGTTCCATTGGTTGGTTGTATTGTGTTGCATGATGCATGGTTTTGACTAATGTGAGTCGAGTGCGTAGAACTTGTGCTTGAGATGGTTGCTTGGCCTTTAGATGTGCAAGTGGCTTGGAGAACAGTAGTGGTCGACGGCGATGGACCAGGACTATGCAGGCGAGCTGAGATCCGAGCGGTCATGTAAGTCTGGGTGGCTCAAGTGGGAAGCATAGAGAAGATAAGGATTGTAAAGAGATGAGTTGGTGCATGTGGTGTTCTAAGTGACAAGGCCGATACACGTAGAGATGGTTCGGGGAGCTGAAGGCATGAAGATGTGACGACTAGTTATTGGGCACTACAGGCTGCGTGTCAAAGCATTCAGAGATGCTTTACGGTGAAGGTGAAGATGGAGTAAAGGAAGGTTTTTGGAAACTTTGTCAATGGTATTTTGATAGTTGGCCAAATACTAGGTTGGTGCCTTGATCAAAACTGTGGCGTAGGAAGACATAAAGGAGAAGTGGTTTAGGTCAAGGAGAGCTGGATTATCACGTGGATCAATCGCTAAGGTTTTAGCGAGTTGAGTCTTATAAACACTTTGAGAAATGTGCGTGTGTCTGTGTTTAAACCTGTGTTAGTAGGGTTAATGGGTTTCCTTGGTATCTTAATTGGTTGGACCCAGTAGTGTTGTTGCTCGTTATTAAAGGGGGAGAGGAGGTGGCAGATCCAGTGATTTTAGGATTTAGGTTTTTGTTCTATCACCTTATCTCTTTCTATGATTGTTAGAGAAAATTTGAGTGAAGAAAGAATGGTGCTATAACTGTACCTTGTAATCATTTATGAGTATATAAACTTTATCTTTCACTAGAAATATATCAAAGTTTTGTCTCAATCATATTCTTGTTTGCATTCTTACTTGATTTTGGTTGTTTTTGAGCTAGATTTGTGATTTTGTGTTCGTGGAAGTTCTTGTCCGATCTCTTACTGAAATTAACTTGCTAGAATATGCGAAAATAAATCTGGAAGACCTTATGCCTTCGACTCTCATGAGCAAGAAATACTTTGAGTTTTAGAGTTTTTAGTGTTCTTGTAACTTAGATTCGATTATCTTCGATTTAGTGAACTCGAGCCTAAGAACCTTGTGATTCTTGATTAGTTTAAGTTTCTGATGCCTTGAATAAGTCTCATGAAAAAATTGAAAGTGTTTGGATGAGATTTGAATAAGTTTTTGATATTTAAATTTTATTCCGAGAGGTTTTCATATATGAAAATAGGGGACTAGTCAGATCAGCTCTAGACCTATGGTCAGACCGGCCTCACTAGTCAGATTGACCTTGTGCTTGTGGTCAGACCGGCCATGGGCTAAAGTTTTTTTATTTGATTGGCTTAGATGTCTAGATTTGTTTTTGTAAAGCATAGTTAATGCAATATGAACTTAATGACTCTCATAATCACTTGAGTGAAAAATTTTGAATACTATGGGAGAAAAAGTTTGAATAATTATTTACCCCCTTTGATTACTAGCATCGGTCCTACCATGAGCTTAGAGGAAGGGCAAAAATAGGGAAAATACATGAACAGTACAACTCATAAAAAGATAAACCCTGTTAATTAAACTAGAACTCCTATAGGCAGAATAATCTGAAAACCTCATGTGAATAACACTATCCACTGGGAATTAACCATGGCCTCAACTTATGTCATGTGTCTGGTGACCGCTTCATCCTCTTTGATGGGGGACGGAAGAGGAATTAGAGGATACAACCTCCTCTGAGCTCACAGTAGTAGTAGTTGTCGTTGCCATCGTCGTCGTCGCTGTTGATTCTCTCTGCACATTGCTAATTATCAATTGCTGCATTAGCTGATAGCACCTGCTGATAGCTCCCTACAGGAACAAGAGACAACGTTATGAATGCACTACATCGATCCCCAGCTTGTCATGATCATGAGCCTCCTGACTGAAACTGAAACCTCTGCAAACAAATATACCTCATCAAGGCCAATGCACCAACTAGCCGCAGTTCCAGGATCAACGGATGCAGGTGAAATGATCTCACTGGAGGCGAATAGCACTGCTGCTGCCGCGATCGACGATGGGCAGTGATCCAAGAACTCGATGTCTGTGGCATTTACTTTTGTAGCTTATTTTAAACTGAAACAACATGTAGCACATGCTTGATGTAGCTATAGAGGTGTATTGCAATACCATGTATTGCAGCTAATGTTGCTTGAGTGGCTCGATCAATCAGGTCTCTCGTGTGCTTCCCCGTCGAATCGACCTTGTATGCCCAGAAGTAAATGAAAGTGAAGGGCGTGATCGATCGTAGCCTCCAGTCGAGTGCGTTCAGGACTAGAAGCTCCATCCGACAAATTGTTTGCGACTCGAATATGTACCTTGTGCTGTCTATCTGTCAATGTACAATGTACATGTACTACTAATCGTCAGAGCTTATTTTGTAAGGGAACTACTTCGAGAACACTCACCGGGAAGGAAAACCTACAGATCCTAAAGTAGAGTTTGAGGACTATCTAAATTAAGAAGACTTCTAAGATCTATGCAGTTTTCTTCCGAGGGAGCGTAGAAGCACTCCTCTAAGATTACGAGATATATGAAATGAGAGTGTCTAGATATCATCCGGATATTTTCTTCTTAATTATCATTCAAATTTATGACATTTGGATTAGAGATCAAGCGGCCCTTTGTTTTTAAAGGAGGAATATTTTTTTCAAGTGGGAGAGGGTAGAATTCAAGGGGAGGAGGAGAATTCATAGCCATTGGATCTCTAATCCAACATTCCTAAATCTGAATGATAGTTAGGAAGAAAACATTCGGATGATGTTTAACAAAACTCATATGAAATATAGACGCAATCGTGCGGTCGAATAAAATTGCCTGTAGGTCCAGGATGGATGGCACTAGGGTTTCCTCCATCTTGGCAGCCAGGGAGAGGCAGGTGACCGCAAGCAACTGCATCGCCCATCCATTTCCCTGCAGCTCACATAAAACCACAAAGTACTGCATTAAAGGCCGGAGCGAGCAAGGATCCACAAATCAAGGGCATGGGGTGTGTACTATGTTCTTGCAGTTCTTGACTACCCTAGCTAGCTATCTCCAGTGTCACGAGGAGTTATGATGTATGGACAAGATGTATCAATTGCATCATTGCATGATCCTGACGGGCATCTTTAATCTTGAAATGAACTGTGCCATTGCATGGACCACCTTGTACTAGCATACTATGGAGATTTCATGGATATGGATCTCCACATGATCGCAAGCACACAGCGTTTGCTTCTAAAGGCATTACTATTAACAAGGGTAGATGCATTGATTAATTGATTTATTAAGAGAGAGCTTGAGAGAGTACGATCCGAGGAAATTAAGAGGGACATTTGTTGCGGAAGAACAGTTAATATTAGAATCTGAAGAAAGATACAAGGCATTTATGATCAATGGCGTGCAAGAATGTCACATTGAAATATATATTTCATATAGTGTAACACCTCGGCCAGATTTGGCCCAGCCCAGCCTACGCGATGCATTATAAGAGAGAGAGAGAGAGAGAGCCAGGTTGGGGAGGAAGCAAAAACCGATTTACTTCCCTCCCCGTGTTCACTCAGTTGCTGCCGCTAGCCCCGTGCTCACCCCACTGTCGCCTTCTTCCCCACGCGCAAGCCGCCGTCGACCAGCCGCTGGCGCCACCGCTCCTCTGGCCGCACCTCACCGTCCCCTTGCTGCCGACAACGCCCTGTGCACACTTCGCATCCTTGCCGCCCGCACGCGCCGTCATCGCTAGCCACCAGCGCCGCCTCTTGCTACAGCCTGCGCCACCGACGCCAGCCACTAGCGCTCACAGCCATGGCTAGCAGCCTCCACGCACTTGCCCCCGCCGTTGCCCGGTGTTGCTGCTTCCAGGCCACGTCTCGCCTTCCCCGTCCATTGCTACTGCCGCTGCTCCACCCCATGGTCATGCCTTGCCTTCCTCCGCCCCGTAGCTCGCCACCGCTCCCCTACTCCGCCTGGTTGTTCACCGTGCAAGGAGGCAAGGGGGAGCCAGGAGCTAGTTGTGAGGGGAGAGGGGCCGACTAGCCTAGGAGAGGGCAGGGAGGAGCCAGCCGGCTAAGGAGAAGAGGGGAGGAAGGGGAGGAGAGAAGAGAAGAAAAGAGGGTCTACCATGAGGAAAGAAAGGAAGGGAAGGGGGAAGAAAAGAAGAAGGGAGGCCGGCCGTGAGGGGAAGGAAAAGAGAAGAGGGGAAGCCAGCCGACCAAGTGAGGAAAAGACAAGGGAAAGAAAGAAAAAGAAGGGAAGGTTGATCCGACACCCGATCCGACCAAACAAGGAAGAAGGAGCCTCGATCTAGTTAATCGGAGCTAGGGTAACACCTCGATTCCTTATCCTTGCTTAGTTATTAAGTTTTATAGAGAACATGGCTTGCCGTTGGATCTCATGTGTAGTGTGGTGGTGTTGTGACCATGTACGTGTAGAGCTAGCGAAGTGCGATGGCCGTGTGGTGATGTGTCGGTGCATGTGTGACCGACCAGTGTTTAGTGAGTGGTTAGTGAATCGCTAATTAGTACCAAGCTAATTAGTAAATGATTAGAGTAAGTAAGTAATTAGAGTTTGTGGTCATTGAGGAGAGCAAATGATTACTATGAATTAAGTAGTATGGGTTAATTAGTGTGGACTAATTAACACAGGCTCTTGCTAGAGATCTATAGAAGGCTGAAATGTCGAGTTCGGTGGTATGGTTTTGGAAGTATATCTTCGAGACGACCACAGTTGATATGGGATAACCCGGCTGTCAGGACTGAAAACAACGGTTTAACTAATGTAGTTTGTAAATTGTGACAATTAGGCCTATGAGAGTAAGTTGGATAGACTACTGAACCCAGGATATTTGCTATGCTATGTTTCAGGATTGAAAGGCACGGTTGTTTGAGCACCTAGAACAGCGGGATGATATCTCGTGAAAGAGTGGGGCATGTGTTGGTTTGACATGTAGGAACGACACCGTCTGTATGTGTGCATGTATTTCTATGATGTGTTAGGTGGGTTGATGCTTGTTCAAGTGGAGGCTCGGGTTTGGCGCCATCCACACATCGCCCGCATGGATAAACAACCAAGTGCATGGTAGAATAGTGGATTGTGATAAATGCTTGGTATGTGTTATTTTGTGCTAAGTTTTACAGTATTTTGTGAAATGATATCCCTGCTTGCCTGCTGATTGTGCAATGATGAGAGTTGCTTATGGTTGACTGATAATGTTGAAAGAGTATTGTGTGATACAACACACCCATACAAGCGACCTACTTTGGTATGCATTTTATGGGAGTGGAATTTGAATAAAGTTGGATGTTCATGATTATAACATGTTGCATCATGTAAAATACATAAGAGCCAGGTTGGTAAGAAAATCATATGACTAATCCAGAGTGCTCTTGAATAAGACATACAGAGGTAGGCCCTCTACGGGATGGAGGAAGAGGGTGACATCGATGGGTATATTCTCCGCTATAACGGTATAAGCTACAGTTACAGATGCATTGCATGAAAGTGACAGAGAAAGTGATAAAGCTATAGAGATTTATTGATTTACAATTCACAGTCATAGATTGATTTACAGTTTATAGTCATGGCTTTGATTTACAATTCATAGTCTTTGAATTAATTTGTAGTTTACAGTCATAGATTTGATTTACAAATCACAGTTATAGAATTGATAAAGTGATGTTACTGTTTTATCATGTGTTTGCTGAGTCTTTGACTCACCCTTACTTTGTTGTTTTTTCAGGCTATGGTGAAGGCGATATGCATGGGTGGGAGTAGCACACATATATTCCTACATGCAACAGTAATTCACATATCACCTCTAAATATCATGTTCAAACTTTAATGTTGGACTTTGACAGTTAGCAATAACATTGTGTCTCGTTAGAACTGCTTCCTATTATGTGTCTATTGCCTTTCTGCTTAAAAGTGGGTAAATGGTACAATTTTGGAGTAGTGGTGATATTTTGGGTTAGGGGATCGCCCGGGGTGTTACATATAGTACGATAGTACTTATAAGCATTTCGTTGCTAGCTAGGTTTTATCCCCAATTGATTGTATGTCTCCTACTATCTGTATAATTTTGCACATGGCTTTTATTTCTACGTACTTTTTAATTACTTTTTTTAATATATATATATATATATATATATATATATATATATATATATATATATATATATATATATATATATGCTCTTTAATTACTCTCTGGTAACAAAGAGTGACACTCTAGAATGTGTGTAATCAAATCTTATTAATTTTGACATAAAAATGTTTAAATGTGTGGTTTAGATATATGAAAATGATACCAGTGAATTTTTCATAAAAAAAGCTTTTAGAATATTGCACTTTTACATCTTTCTCAATTATATGCTAAAAAATTTTAGTTGTCAAAATAGCATCTTGTTGATTTTGAAAAGTCAAAGTGTCACTCTTTTGTAGCTGAAGGGAGTAGATTGCAAGTAATAAACGGACCTCATGGCTTCCAAGCATTGAGAAACTATATAGTCATATTTTTTTTACTATTAGTCATTGCAAATTACAATTGATCTGAAAGCGAGTTCTTTCTCTTTAAATTTTAACAAAAGAAAAGGCTATTTACATTCAAAGCATAAATAGAAATGAAAGCCAAAAAAAGTCCAAAATTAGACCAAAGGAAAATACATCATATATATGACGTGGTGCGGAGTGACACAAGATTAGTTTTAGTTTTGCGGGGCCTAGCTATAAGCTATATTGAATAAAGAATCAACGGTCTAAATTGTTTTCTGTTTTTGTCTATTGGTAGCTGCTTAACGTAAACCTTGCTTAATTAGTGGTACGTAGAGGACATAATAATTGAGCAAAACGCAATATTATTAATGATCGATAATAAGCTCTGCTCCACCAGATCGATCACCACACACAAAACATGCACTAAATTAAGCAAGTGCGCGCAGGGCCAAAAGGCAATATGCGTAGTACTCATTCTGTGCTTTTTACTGGATGTTTTTTTTTATTTTTTAGGTCTTCGAGATATGATTTCGACCATTATTTTTTATAATTTTATACTAATATACTAATAATATTATAAAATATTCTAATGACAAATCTAATAATATATTTTTTATAGTCAATCTATTTAGTTTTAAATATATTGATAGTCATTTTTTAAAAAATTTGATAGTACAAATTCTGAAAGGTAAGTAAAAAAAGATGGAGAGAGTAGGAAGGTTCATGTCTAGAGATGGCAATGGGTACCCGAAACCCGATACCCGATGGGTTTTTACTCTATTAGGGTATGGGTCTGAGTCAATTTCCTAACCCATGGGTTTCTTAATGGGCAAAAAGTCCAACCCATCGGGTCTGCCGGGTTCGGGTACGTTCCTATAGTACCCAAACCCGTAAACCCATGGGTAATATAAACCCGATTCATAGGAGTTATAAACTCAGGTTCCCAGCCTCACAGGCAAACCAGCCCAGCCCATAGCCCATTAGCCATTTAGCCCCAAGCCCCCAAATCCAATGCGGCAATGCCCCATTACCCATACGGCTAACCCTAGCTAGCACTCGGTTACAGTCACTACTCACTCCTTCCCAGTCCCCACCCGGATTAAACAGCCGCCGCAGCGGCGACGCATCTGGCGCTCCGCGCTCGGTCTCCGGCAGTCTCCACACTCGCCCTCCCGTCCCGCAGCTCTCGCTCCTGCTCCCTCCATCTCCATTAACCATTGTTGCAGCTCGCATTACTGAACCCACGGGCGACCCATGGGTACCCGTTAACCCAGTGGGCATAGGTCTGGGCAAAAATTTGCACCCGTCACGGGCATGGGTTTTTTAGCGGGCACGTCCAACTTTCATGGGCACGGGTTTGGGATAGCAAAACCCAGCGGATTTGTGCCCGTTGCCATCTCTATTCATGTCTCGAGTGGAAAAGTGGAAGAATTAATTAATTAAACAACATCGATCTATCCATGCAATGTCATCCGGCCTGCGATCCTCAAGTACCCCAAGCATTCAAGTGCCCACTCGCCAAAAGAATTTCTTTTTTTGCGAGATCACCAAAAGAATTTTATTTGTGCTCCAAGAAATATGTATCTAAACAGTAATGTTATCATTCTCGATATTTGTTGAACACAGGGGTGGAACCACACTCTGGCCAGGATAAGCTTTGGTGATCGGTTCGGCTGAAAAGCTCGTGGCTTATGGCTGAAAACACTGTAGCTGACTGAAAAAAGCACTGTAGCTGACAGAAGCTTATTTAGCATAATTAAATTTAAAAAAATTTAAAAATAAAAAAATATGTTAGCCCATTACGTATAATACAAACAAATACGAGGAAAAAAGAACCGGCAAAAAAGCTCAACAAAAAGCCAAAAGTTCAGAAAAAGACGAAACTTATGAATAGTGAAAAATAAGCCAGAAGCTGAAGCCGAGTTGATCGGGGCAAGGTGTGAAAAAATATCTAGTGTACAGCTCAGATAAATTCGGTTCAACTTAGGTAACATTTTTATGGTTCAGTTCAAATAGTCTAGATTATTTCACCACTGAGCTCGAGGTATAGCTAAATCCTAGTTCCGTTACTGGTTGAACAGTCATTGGTCAGACTGCTAGGAGGGCATGCATGCATGAGAAGATGGCGCTGGACGCTGATACAGTGGATCAGGATGTACAGACATACATGTACATATACGTATACATGCACGAGAGATCGATGCGCGCGTATCGATCAGTGTATCTGTTTATGTATTCCATGCATGAACGTACGTACGTAAGTGTCGGATTGAATGGAGAAGCTAGCTAGCTTATGTACCGGGAGACGGTGGAGGGAGAGGAAGCGGTCCATGTAGCTCACGGCGAGGTAGGCCGTCAGCGGAAGGAAACCGTAGTACTCCCGCACCTGCAAAACGCAGCAAACATTAAGCCACACCTAGCTACATGCATGTATATATGTTAGCAATGTTAGTACACTCCTAACTTGCTGCAATCTACTGCAGTGTCAGCTCTGTGGCAACCTGCAGTCCTGCAGTATACATTGCTAGCTACAACTACTCTGACTAACTGATACAAACAACATGTACGTACTGCATCATATCTTGCTAAAAATTAGTAGTAGTAGTAGTACTAGCTCGTATGAATATATGAATTGTGGAGCTGCAATTGCGTTCTGTAGTGTGTCATCATGTTTTTTTTGGGAATGAGTAGGAGTATAACAATGCATATCGTAGGAAAATCCGGGACAAGAGATTTGAGGTTCAAACATGAGTAAGCGACCTTTAATATCCATGCGACGGAGTCGGCACGGGCGGCCGGGTCGACGGACCGGGACCTGAGGCGGCCGGGGTAGTCGGGCCGCGGCGAGTGCTCGGCCTCGCCGCCGATGAACCCCGCGATGGACTCCTCCTCGCGGGAGTCGGCCGCCTCATCGCCGGCCAACATCCCGGCGCCGTCGCCGTCGGCATCAACGCTACTACCCGCCGGCGCCGTCGACGTCGTTGAGGCCACGGCGACGGCGGTCTCCAGCTGGAAGGCCCCGGAGGCGTCCTCGGCGCAGAGGAGGTTCACGACGTCGTCAGCCGGCGTCCCCATGGGGCCCACCATCGTCGACGTACGTCACTTCGCCGCCATTGCTTGATCCCTCTGGTGTGTGTGTGTGTATGCGTGTGACCAGTGAGGTCGTGAGTGGAGAAGGGAGCTAAGAGGCGGTGTGTGTCGTGTGTGCCGGCAAGTAGTGAAGCTGGACTTACTTTGGAGTAGTGGTACGTAATCGGTCTGTTTGGTGGTGCAGTAGCAGTAGTGGTAGCGCCAGTGATAGTGTGCGCACAGAAAGGGATACGGATAGCTAGCTAGAGAGTTATAGTTCTCTTCGTATTAATTTTTAAAAACTATTTTTATAGTAAATAATTTTTTATAGACCTTAGCTTTTAGAAGAGTATCTTTTTTAAAATGGGTTATACTAATTGATTGTAGTATAAATTATAATAACTTTATTTGTATCGATCAAAATTGTATATAAGTTCTTTATAAACTACTACTATTTATAATTTAAAATTAAAAGTTAATATGAGCATACTCTAAAATGGTAGCCCTAGCTAGCGAGCGAGCCAGCGTGCGTGTTTGATTAAAAGCTTGTAATCATTTGTGTATTGTGAAAGACGACCTTAAACAGTGGTAATTATGTACAGAAGAATGGATCCGGATCTGTTGCAATGACGTTACATACCCTCTGTTCCATTTAGCCATTCACTCCAATACGCATCGCAGTTTTGGGCTAGAACGGTCAGTTCGAGGACATACTGACAAGTGGGGACGGACGGCCCCGCGCAGGTGTTCTTTCTACATGGCCAGCTAAACTGGCTGTCAATCATCAATCGAGTGGCTGGATGATTTGCGCGCAGAAAACTGGCAATGATTGTTGCCGCCAGAGGTCAAGATCTAATCGAGCCTCCAGGTGAACTGAATTGATCAACTGAAACCTTTCCCGTAGTCCGGGCTGTGCTTGCAGGCAGGCTAGCAGGCCAGCTCCGGCCATCAGGTCAGGTTCAGCAGATGCATGATAGGGGAATATTGACCCAGGCGAACAATGCATCAGCACACTCATCAGGGCCTGGATCTTCGTCAGGCAGCTGGCTGGCTGATGTACATGGATCTTGTCACGCGAGTTTGTTGGCCCTGTTTAATTCGGCTTTCCTTTTAGTTTTTAAATTTTATTTTCTTAATTTCGTCCGTCTTTAGTTTTTATGGGTTTTTTCATATTCCTTTGTATTGTCTGTGGTAGGAGAATATTTTTTTTCTATTTTTAAAATTTTTAATTTTAATTACATCGAAAAAAATTTCAGTAGCTACACCAAAAAAAAATTCAAACAGTGCTAAGAAAACCAAAAGCCAAAGCATAAACCAACTTGAACACCATGGAATATGTTTACACATGGTTGTGTGGCAGAATGCATGGCCTGCTGTATCTTAGTGGTAACTGTGCATCGATCGATCCCTAGTTTGTCATGCATGTGTAACTCCTTAGGAATATCCTGTGAGGTGTAATGTACACGTTCATGCGTGTGGTATGTACCTGATGGTACGGACTAGGGAGTTATGTGCGTAGGTATACACTGTTTTTCGTGATCAGCGTGAGGAGCTAAAGGCAGATGTAGCATTGTTATCGGCCGTATTTATAAAAATAGCCATATACACAGCATATTGATAAAAGTGTTGCTTATGCCCTTGCAAATGTGGAGACGAGGGAGTTGGCGAGGATGGACAGTACGGACATAACGACATCAGTGCGGACGAGAGAGCGCGCGAGGCGCGACGACACGGGCTGAGTGACAATTGTGTGAAGCACGTAGTAGAAAAGAAAAGACAGTAGCAATGTGCCGACATATGTGCGGAAAACAGAGGTCATGCACTTCAAAATAGGCTTGAACATCGCATATCGCTAATTATGATAAAATTATCATGAATTAACATGGTAAATTCAGACCACATAAAATTTCTAAAAAATTATACAATAACTATGGGTGTGTCAGGAGGCTTCACATAAAATTTCTTAATTTTTAAAGCTCGTTTGCTATATGTAAAAACTCATATAAATATCAAAACTTTATGAATTTTTGAGCAATATTCACAATGGATAAAATTACCAAAACATTATACTATGAAGTACATTATGTTACGGGACTGTATATAAACTTTTGTAATTTTTGGAGCTCATTTGGTATATTTAAAAATTTAAATAAACATTAAACAAAAAATTAAGACAAGCCGGTTTAATCACCTGCCGTCCCCCACCAGGCGGCAAGTTGCCTGCTATATAGTGAGGGGCCAGCAGGCACCTGCCATCGGCGACCACGCCACATGTCGCCTCGTAGGCTCTGCCGCTCACCCATCGGACGGTATAAATGATTTTTTTGTCAATATGATGCGTATACGACTATTTTTATAAATACAATATGTAATAGTGTTAAATCTGGCTTTAACTTCAGCGTGAGTAATTGCACGGTACGTGTAGCTAGCTCGCGTACGTGGAGAAATGTAGGATGATGTGCGGCATGCAGGTGGATACTAGGATCGTATGTTTCTCCTCCGTGTGAATCTGTCTGTATTAATTTCCCTGTCAGTACTGGCTATATATATAAGCCCATTGCGCCCTACCAGCGTCGGACAAGAAACTAAGCTGCTAGCTGCCCGTGCTAGGGGTGAAATCGGGTCGGATACGGTCGGATCTCACCTTTCCCATATCCTAACCCACATTTTCTAATCGGATTCGGGTCGAATACGAATAGTATCGAATACGAATACAAATACGGATAATGTCGGGCACAAATATGGAACAAATACGTACCAAGACGGATACGGACACTATCGGTCACGAATATTTATTCGGATATCAATTCGATGCAACAACCATTTTATACCACATAGATAATAGCAATGCAACCATTCCATACATCCATAATGCAACAATACATCGGTACTAAAGTTGTAGCATCACTGGACATACATCATTACTCATTAGTAGTTTTAACACTAAGAATATCACCCTCATGAGTCATAACCTCACATTCAGATCAGAGGTACAGTCAAGGCAAAAGATACATTTATATGACTATTGATGATATGTCACCATATTAGTCCTCGCAAAAAATGCCTGGCCATAAACTTTAATAAAAAACAACAGGCGCATCATCTGTTCATTTCTGCAGCACGGAATTGAGGTTTTCAGGGAGTTCCCAGGAAGCGTATTTCTCAACGAGGCCTGCAGGTTTTATATCAACAGCATATCAAAACTCAGAACTGTATGGCTCAGCCTCCAGCGAGCGGAGCAAACACCACCATGGTCCAATATTTTCCATGTATAACTGCTAAACATGGATGCTTGTAAAATACTACGGAAAAAGCGAAAGGTGATTTGGATTATATTTCTATGATTCGATCCAATGAGCTCGTCATCCAGTAGTGGATCTTTGTGCTTGACGGCTGAAATGTGCAGCACAATTACTCACTGTGACCTCAATTCAACAAAGCTAGGGCGGCAGCAGAAGTTAACTACTATTGAAAAACAGAACATATCCAAAACCTAGTTTACCAGTAGCGACATGGGGCGACCAGTTATTATTACCCAAATCAGCCGTGGAGCGTGTGAGCTGTGGAAGTTCCACAAAAAAGGCCTGGCCAAGCATCAGTTGCTTTCACCCTGCAGTAGCTATATTTTCACAATGCTAAGTTAGTGAAGGAACTCAGTTAATTGGTCACTACTATATATACTGTCAAGAAAGAACACATGATATTTAACTAACCTCTTCATCCATGTCTGTATTAGCACAATCTTTATCCTCTAGCTTTGTATCCAACTCATCAAGAATTGTTGCTATCTTATCCTTAAATTGTCCTGAAATTAAAATTGACAAATTAAGCAACCAAATGGGAGATTATGTAATTAAAGAAGTGAAGCTCCATAAATAATTACCTTTCCGAGATGATCTTACCCAGTCCTTGGTGCAAATTAAAGCCTCAATGATCTCAGGATCTAGAGAACTACGAAAAGGACCAACAACACGACCACCAGCACTAAAAGCTGACTCTGAAGCAACGGTAGAGACTTGAACAGCCAATACATCACGAGCAAGTGTGGAGAGGATAGGAAAAGTCACTTGGTTGCTCTTCCACCATGACAGTATATCAAATTTTGCACCTTGACCTGTTGGATCAACCCAACGAATTGGGTTCTCTCTCATGTAGACCTCCAATTCATTTATATCCACTTCTTTGGTCCCAGCTCCATCATCATATAAGAATTCCTCAATGTCATTAACACCCGAATCAGTATTACCATGTGGCTGTGAAATACCACTTGGTCCTGCAGCAGTATCTTTCGAAGATTTAGTTACAACACAACTCTTGTAAGCTTGGAACAACTTGTTGACAGTATCCAAGACATGTTTAAGTTTATCTGCAGACTTTTCAGGGTAGATCTTATTTAGAAAATATTGCACTAACTTTTGCTTGTATCTAGGATCAAGAATGCAGGCTACAGCAAGAGCTAGGTTGGACTTGTCCCAATATTTGTCATATTTAGTTTGCATAGCCACGGCCATAGAAGCAATAGAGAAATCAGCACTTTCACACCATTCTGCAAGTGCTAACTTAATCTCACAAAACTTCCACCAAAACAAGTTTGCTGTTGGATATAGACAACCAGAAAATAACACGGTGGCATCATTGAATTTCTCCAAACACTTGCATAATGATTGTGCCATATCCCATTCTTCAGCACTAGGAGCACAGTATCCATATTTATCCTCATGTAAGAACAAAAGCCTTTCAAAAGCCCTCCTATAGTAAATACCTTGTTTTAACATGTCATATGTGGAGTTCCACCTTGTAGGCACATCAAATGGAAGACTGGAGTTGTTATTCAAGTCACATTCTGCTGCACACTTCTGAAATTCCTCTCATTGTAATGTAGAATTCTTCACAATACCAATAGTAGCTCTAATATTCTTAACTGTATATGCAATTATTTTCAATCCATCTTGAGCAACAAGATTTAATATGTGACATAGACATCTCACATGAAAGAAAACACCATCACATATCAATGGAGGGACCTTACTAATGTTATAAAGCTTATTAAGCTCTGTCACAACTTCTCTAGCACATTTATCATTTGATGAAGCATTGTCTAGTGTGAGAGCAAACAATTTTTTCTCAATATTCATAGACATTACTCCCTTGACAAATTCACTTGCTAGCCTAGTTCCTGTATGCTGCCCTTTAACATGAATGAACCTGAGTATTCTCTTTTGCATCAACCAATTTTCATCAATCCAATGAGCAGTGATACACATATAACCTTTATTCTGATTTGATGTCCACATATCCATGGTTGTGGAAATTCTATTAGATACAGATTTCAGTTCATCATACATCACTTTCTTTTTAGCTTCAAACATCTCTAGTATCTCTTTCCTAGTGGTAATGCGGCACTTGAATGCAAAACTAGGCCGAAGCGATTTGATGAAATCAACAAAATACTCATGCTCAACCATACAAAATGGATATTCATGCATAATAACAGCTGTATAGAACTTTTGCAAGCTTTCTTCAGGATCATACCTGAAAGTTTGAACTTCGCCCTGCTTCAACTCAAGTTCCTGCTGACCTCGTTTCAAGGAGTGAATACGGTTCAAATGATTCCATAAGTGCTTTGTGCCATTTGCTGTCTCCGCACCAAACACTCTACCACATTTGTTGCATTTTGCTTTAAGTTGTTTCTCTACCACACCAGTAACTTTGTTCTTAACCTTGTCAGTGTACTTCTGGAAATGATTCCAAACTCGGAGGTACACTTCTTCTGCCTCTTGGCTGCAGGTTCAACATCTCCTGTGAATGCCCCATCGTCTTCATCAGGAATAACGACAGTGGTCGTGGTTGTCTCATGTGGTACTAATGCATTCGGTGCTGACGATTTTGGTGCCAACGCCGAGTGATCTGTACCAACTACTGAGGTACCAGCCGCAGCCGGAGATGCCCCTGTGCTAGCACAGGCACTCACATTTACATCACCACTACCCATCATAATTCATTAGTTTGTTTATCCTACAATCGAACATGTAACATGTAAATTGAACATGTAATATGTATCAGGTACAATCGAACATGTAACATGAGCAAATATACACTCACAGAAAATATTCACCTAACATGTAAAGTTCACTGATCTGTTGACGGGCATATGTGTTCACGGGCAAATCACAGAAAATATTCATGAGAGACCATGTGGTCGTGATCCCATGAGAATGATGAGTAATTGACAATTGGTGTAGGTTAGTCGAGTTTGGTTTGGGTGGTTTTGACCATGTCGTTGCGTGGTGCAACGGGCTCGGTCGATTTGGTCAAACTTGGTCGTTTGGGCTTAGGTCATTTATTCTAATGCTTCGACAGGTTTGGACTTCATCATGGGTAAGCATGATGTGTTTATGCTATTTTACGCTTTCATGTGTCGAGCGGTGCTATGTGATGTGTTTCTTGTCTGTGTGACTGCAGGACATCGAGCTGGAGTCGTGGCGAGACACGGTGGACCGGACTAGGCGCAGGTGGCGCTGAGGTCAGAACGGTCAGGATGTGTCGAAGACGACGTGGACTCGAGGTGGTTGCGAGGCGTGCAAGACAAGGAGCGCGGAAGCTTCCCGGAAGGTGCAAGGAGGGGCGAAACGGGAATTTCGCAAGGCTACACAAGCGGGAGCGGGCTCCGTTGGATTTAGCCGGCGTAACGGGGCGGAGACCCGTTAGCCATGGGCTATAAAAGGAGAGGAGGGGCTGCATGCCCATTTGAGCATTTGGGTGGAATTAGGGTTAGCTCTAGTCAAAAGAGGCTTTAGGAGTTGGTTTCTTCTTTAGTCTTTAGTGGTTGGAGAGGCAGAGTTTGGTGCTCCCTCTGTCCCCTACGATGTGTTCTAGGTGGTAGAACAGAGTGTGTGTTCTTCCTCCCTCCATGGATGTGTGTGTGTGTTCTTGAGTTGAGGTGAGGGAGAGGATGAGTTGAGAGATTGTAATCCTTCCTCTGTATCCAATCGTGTCATCGGGACTCCTATGTATTCCTTGTGATTCAAGCAATGAAAATCTGAAGTTTTATTCCCGTGCTCTCTGTTCTTCCTTCGATGCTCTTTTGGTGGATTTCTTGAGATTTTGATTTTGAGTTCTTGCTTGCTGTGGAGGTGTAAAATGGGTTGCTCCATGATGGGAATAGTGCTTCAAGATCATTTGATCAATTAAAATCCCAGAGACAAGGTTTTAATCTCAGTTTTGCCTTTTTGTCCTCCCCTGTTCAAGCTTTGCATTTCTAGGGTTTTGGTGCTCTCAGTGTTCCCCTTGTTGTAATGGCTTGAAATTTGGCATGGAGGATCCAGAGGCTATCTTATAGCTATCCTCAAAATTTCATAGCCAAAGGATCAACCGTTTGGGAGCAATTTGATTTTTGGCTCGGGTCGTGCAAGAATTCAGATTTTTACCCAAATCTGAAATTCTTGATTCTTGGAGTGGATTTCTTGTTATTGGTTCTTGGCTTAGTCTTCTGGGAGTATTCCCTAGCTATCCTCAAAGTTTCTCAAGCCAAGAATCCAAGAATCGGTGCGAATCTCTCAATTTTCTGAATTTCCTGTTTGCTGTTTTTCTCGAGAGGTACTACCGCTCGGGGAGCGGTACTACCGCTTAAAGGTACTACCGCTCTGACCAGCGGTACTACCGCTCAGCGGTACTACCGCTTGACCAAGCGGTACTACCGCTTGAGGCCAGAATTTTCCCGATTTGATTTTTCTCGCTTGCTGGTCTCTGTATTTGTGTTTTTCCTGCTGCTGGGGTATCTTGTGAGCACTGGTCTTCTACCTTCATAGCTCCCATAGCTATTGGAGAAGAAGATACGAGTTGGGGGCGATTTTTAAAAGCCGACATTCACCCCCCTCTGTCGCCATTTCGGTCCAACAATTGGTATCAGAGCCGGTTAGCTCTAATTCATAGATCTTAACCGGTCTCAAGAGCCATGGCGACGGACAAGTACTCGACCAAGCCGCCCGTTTTCGATGGCATCGATTACCCCTTCTGGAAGAGCCGAATGGAGACATACATCCAGGCTCAGGGGTACGCTATCTGGCGCAAGGTCAAGGTCCGGTTTGTTGTTCCTGCCGATGAGAACATCAATGCTGGGAATATGCATGATGTTGAGGCAAACGCTAAGGCAAGGAACATCATTATCCAGGGCCTGAGTCGTAGCGAGTTTGACCGTATATCTCACCTGTCGTCCGCCTACGACATCTGGGTGACCCTCGACGCATACCATGAGGGCACCACCCAGATCAAGACGGTTCGACAGGACCAGTTCAAGCGCGAATACAACAAATTCGAGATGCTTGCTGGTGAGTCCCTAGATGAGTGCTTCGCACGTTTTCACAAGATCTTGAGCAACCTCCGAGCGGTCGGTCTCACATACCCCGACTCGGACAACGCTCGTCAGATGCTTGCGGCACTCGATCTGCGAGTGTGGGAGATGAAAGTGACCACCATCAAAGACACGACAGACCTCTCGACCTTGACTCTTGACGCGCTGTACTCGCGCCTCAAGACTCACGAGATTGACGTTGTCTCTCGTAGGTCGAAGTCACAGTCGATGGCTTTGGTCACCGATCCCAGTTCAGCTTCTGGTCTCTCTTCTGAGTCTTCTTGCGGTTTCTCCCTTGCTGCTCTCTGTGACATAACTGATGATCAGTTAGAGCAGCTTGCGGATGATCAGCTGGCCCTCCTAGCCCGAAGGTTTTCACATGCCTACAAGGGTAGGAGAGACAGAAAGAGAGGAGGACCCGTGATTTGCTTCGAGTGTGGTGGCCCCAACCACATTCGGGCAAACTGCCCCAAGCTGGAGAAGGGCAAGAACGACTACGGCGGTTCGAGCAAGATCGACTACACCGACAAGAACCGCAACAAGAAGCCTCCAGCTCCGACGCCGGGAAAGAAGAAGTTCCGCAACTTCGGGAAGGCCAAGAAGCTCTTCCACCGCGTCCTCACCGCGTTCGACGACCTCGACCTCAGCGAGGTGGAGGGATGGAGCGACGACGACGGGACGGGTGACCAAGAGCCCAAGGATGGCGGCAACGACTTCTCCGGCATGTGCTTCATGGCCCTCGAGGGCGAACTCAGCGACAGCGAGCTGTACTCCGACTCGGACGAGGTATGTCCCTCCTATGACCAACTTAATGAAGCTTTCCTTAAGCTAGGAGGTTTTCATGCTAGAGCTAGGACTAGGTGTACCGAGTTAGAGAAGGAAGTAGATAGACTGTCACGGGAGCTTACTTCTCTTACATCTGCTCCCTCCCGTGACGACTGTGATACATGCTGTGCTTTGCTGGGTGATTTGGAGAAGTTAAGGACCTCGCATGATAGTGTGTCCTCCGAGCTTGATTCTATTAAGGTGGAGAATGTTAGTCTGCTTGCTGAGTTAGAGTTGAGTAGGATGGCTGTTACCCTACTTACTACTGATGGGACTACTTCTCCCACCTCTTGTGAGGTTAAGGACATTGCTGCTAGAGGACCTTATGCCATGCTCCTTGATATGCCCGAGTCTTGTGAAAATTGCAATAATTTAAAGATGAACCTAAAACGGGCAGATCACAAGATTGCTGAGTTGCGTGCTTCTTTACTTGAGCCTATTGATTCATGTTTGAACTGTCCAAAGTTAACTGCTGAACTTGAATCTGTCTCAAAACAGTTTCAAGAAATGATTGACAACAACAAGAAAATGGCTCAGTATGCGACTAAGGATTCTGTTAGCTCACCATGCATTAGTTGTGATAAACTAAAACTTGAACTCGTTGCTTTGAATGACAAATGTGTGAAGCTAACTAAGGACTTACTAGAGAAGCCACAATCTGGTTGTGATGTGATTGATGGTGTGGGGGAGAAGCCCCAGGGTAAGGGTGAGACGCCTAGAGACGCGAACCAACCTGCTAGTAGTAGGACTGTCCCCTCAGGGTCGGCTGTGCATGCACAAGCCATTCTCTCCTCTACTATTGGTTCTTCTTCTGCTCTCTTACCTCCTGCTGTTCCCTCTTCCCCTGCTCTTCTTGCACCTCTCTCTTTCGGGAGTGTCAGTACCTTATGAACACTCTCGAGAGATTTGTAGGCGGCAAGAAGAAGCTTAATCTTATTCTAGACCAGTCCAAGATTTGCAGATTTAATCAGGGTCTAGGATATGACTATCATGAGGATATGAGGAAGCATCCACCTGCTGTGCTCAGACCCATAGCACCAGGTGTGATCGAGACCGAGCCCAGGACCGAGAAAGTCCAATTTAAGTCAGCGGGCTATGTCCAGGGGATTTCTGACAGCAAGGTGATTGCACCTGCTGCTTCGGCCTCTCAGAAGGCGAAGCCTGACCGTGCTACTTCTACCTCTCAGAGGATGAAGTATCACTGCACCTTCTGTCAGAAGGATGGACACACGGTTGATCGATGCTTCAGGCGCGCCAAGATTGCGCGTAGAGACCGTGTTGAGTCTCCTAGGCGTATTCAGGGTCAGCCCCAGATCCTGAGTGCACCTAGGACCAGCACGAGGTCTAGGTTTACTGCTGTTGATGGGTTTGGGCAGCATCGAGGACTTGGTTTTTCTGAGTCTTCTGTTTTTCGTCCTCATGCTGCTCCTGGTCATGACTTCCGCCGTCCTGAGGGTACATCTCGTTTCCCCCGTCGAGACAGTTACCCGCGGCGTGTTCAGCGTGTTGCCGGTGTTCCGACTCGCTCTCCCGTAGCAGTCGGACCCCGCAACAGCTTCAGGTCTGCTCACAGACCTTCTGCTTCCTTGAGTCATGGAGAGCGTAGGGTAGATAGAGGTCAGTCGTGCTTGAGTACTTCATCTGCTCGACGTGTTGTTCAGTATTGGGTGCCAAAATCACTTTTGATTTATCCCAGTACTGAGACTTTACTCTCTGTTTGACTCAGGTTCGCCGGGCAGGGAAGGGAAAGGTTTGGCTTGTAGACTCCGGTTGTTCTCGTCATATGACCGGAGACTCCCGTTGGTTTTCTTCCCTTGCCCGTGCTCCAGGTGATGAGACGATCACCTTCGGAGATGCTTCATCTGGGCGCGTCATCGCTAAAGGTACTGTGCGCATTAATGATTCTTTCATTTTGAAAGATGTAGCCTTGGTTAGTAAGCTGCAGTACAATTTGCTTTCAGTTTCTCAGCTTACCGATGACGGTTTCGAGGTGAGCTTTAAGAAAAATGCTTGTAAAATTCTTGATTCTTCGGGGAGTCTGGTTTGCGGGATTTCTCGTTATGGGAGGATCTTTCGTGCTGATTTTTCTGAGTCTTCTGGTGATCCTCTCAGGTGTTTAGTTGCTTCTGAGTCCCGCGACCTTTCTTTCTGGCATAGGAGACTTGGTCATATCGGATTTGATCATTTGACCCGAGTTAGCAGCCACGATCTCATTCGTGGTCTGCCGAAACTCAAGATGGTCAAAGACCTTGTTTGCTCTCCATGCCGGCACGGCAAGATGGTTGCCGCTTCTCACCCTCCGGTCACAGTTACTATGACCGATGCACCGGGACAGCTGCTCCATATGGACACAGTTGGACCAGCTCGAGTGCAGTCAGCAGGAGGGAAGTGGTATGTTCTTGTTGTGGTCGATGACTTCTCGAGGTATTCTTGGGTGTTTTTCTTAGCCTCGAAGGATGAGACATTTTCACATTTCCGAGGTCTTTTTAGTAGGCTTTCTGTTGAGCTTCCAGGTGCCTTACGAGCGATCCGCAGTGACAATGGCACGGAGTTCAAGAATTCCTACTTTGAGAGTTTCTGTGGTGAGACAGGTGTAGAGCACCAGTTCTCTTCTCCATACGTCCCTCAGCAGAATGGCGTTGTGGAGAGGAAGAACCGTACCTTGGTCGAGATGGCCAGGACGATGCTTGATGAGTACTCTACACCGCGGAAGTTTTGGGCTGAGGCTATAGCTACCGCGTGCCATGTCTCAAATCGAGTATTTCTTAGGGCACACTTGCATCGCACTTCTTATGAGTTGAGATACGGGCGAAAGCCCAGCGTCTCTCATTTTCGTGTGTTTGGTTGCAAGTGCTTTATTCTGAAGTCCGGGAACCTAGATAAGTTCGAGTCACGTTCTTGTGATGGGATATTTCTAGGTTACTCGCCTTCTTCGCGGGCTTATAGGGTCTGGAACTGCGAGTCTAGCAAAATGGTAGAGACCTGTGAGGTGACCTTTGACGAGGCCAGTCCGGGGACTAGGCCCGATATCTCAGGTTCTTTAGAGCAGTCCGAGACCATCTTTGTGGATGATGAGGATGATGGAGACGACGGTTGTCTACCTGATCCTGTCCCTCATCCACCCCTTGAGGTGCCGTCTTCCACCGCACCTCGAGGCGATCAGCCCATGCCTTCTGCTTCTTCTGGAGCTGGTGGCTCTGTTCCTACCTCGTCAGCTCACGAGGTAGAGGCCACTTCTTCATCTCATCCTGGACCTCCTAGACATATCCAGAAAGCTCATCCTTCAGAGCAGATCATTGGAGACATTTTCGAGCGTGTTACCCGCTCAAAATCTGGCTTATCTCAATTCTGTCTCCATTCTGCTTTCATTGCCTTCTTTGAGCCTAAAGATGTCTCTCATGCTTTATCTGATGAGTCTTGGGTCAATGCCATGCATGAGGAGCTAGAAAATTTTGAGAGAAACAAGGTCTGGTCGCTTGTCGAGCCCCCGCGAGGTCACAATATTATTGGGACTAAGTGGGTGTTCAAGAACAAGCAGAGCGAGGATGGAGTGGTTATTCGAAACAAGGCTAGACTGGTTGCTCAGGGGTTCTCCCAGGTTGAAGGTCTAGATTTCGAGGAGACCTTTGCCCCTGTAGCTAGACTTGAAGCCATTAGAATCCTGCTTGCCTTTGCAGCTTCTAAGGGTTTCAAGCTTTACCAGATGGACGTCAAGAGTGCCTTTCTCAATGGCCTTATTGAGGAAGAGGTCTACGTCCGACAGCCTCCAGGTTTCGAGAACCCCAAATACCCACACCATGTCTTCAAGCTTTCCAAAGCGTTGTATGGACTTAAGCAGGCCCCCAGAGCTTGGTATGAAAGGCTTAAGTCCTACTTGTTGAGTCATGGGTTTGAGATGGGTAAAGTAGACAAGACTTTGTTTATCCGTAGGCTTGGTAGTGACCTTCTGCTCGTCCAGATCTATGTCGATGACATTATCTTTGGCGGCTCTTCCCATACTCTGGTTTCCCAGTTCTCGGATGTCATGAGCACCGAGTTTGAAATGAGTATGATGGGTGAGTTGACCTTCTTCCTTGGCTTCCAAATTAAGCAGACTCGGGAGGGTACATTTCTTCATCAAGGAAAGTACACTCGTGACCTCCTGAAGCGCTTCGATATGAGTGATGGTAAGCCGGTGTCAACTCCCATGGCTTCGACAGCCTATCTTGACCCAGATGAGGATGGCGAGCCAGTTGATCAGAAAGAGTTCAGAAGTATGATCGGCTCCCTTCTTTACCTCACCGCCTCGAGACCAGACATACACTTCTCAGTGTGTCTGTGTGCTCGCTTTCAGGCTTCTCCTCGCGTATCTCACCGCCAGGCGGTGAAGCGCATCTTTCGGTACCTTCGAGCTACCATTGACTATGGTATCTGGTACTCTTCCTCTTCTTGTCTTTCCTTGAGAGCCTTCTCGGATGCAGATTTTGCCGGCTGTAGGATAGATAGGAAGAGCACTTCTGGCACTTGCCAATTCATTGGCACTTCTCTCGTTTCCTGGTCTTCGAGGAAGCAGTCCGGTGTTGCACAGTCCACTGCAGAGGCCGAGTACGTTGCTGCTGCCAGTTGTTGCAGCCAGGTGCTTTGGATGGCTTCGACCCTGCGGGACTTTGGGTTAGTTATCGACAGTGTTCCACTCTTTTGTGATAACACTTCTGCGATTAACATTGCTAAGAACCCAGTGCAACACTCTCGGACCAAACACATTGATATCCGTTTCCACTTCCTTAGAGACCATGTAGAGAAGGGTGATATAGTGCTCCAGTTTGTGGAGAGTGACCACCAGTTGGCTGACATTTTCACCAAGCCTTTGGACAGTTCGAGGTTTTCAGCTCTGCGGGGAGAGCTTGGGGTGGTTTGTCCTTACGGACTGTAGTGAGGGGGAGCTTGGGCTTTACTGCTTTATTATATTAATTATGCTTCTGTCTCATTTCTGTTGCTTTGCACTTGGGGTGCACTTGGGTTTAGTCCTCCTAGCATAGATTAGAGTGTTTCTCTTGTCTAGCTGCTTAGACTCCTACTCTTATCTTGTGCTTCCAGGATCAGCTGTTTCTTATCTCACTAGATTGAGCTCACTCACTTCTTGTAGGTTCTAGCGAGGGTTGGGCCACCCTCGGGTAGACAGGGTACGTGTTTGCTCTCTAGTGTGTGTTCGACAATCAGCTGTTAGTCCTGGAGTCATTTGGGGTAGATGAGAGTCAGTTTAAGCCATAGTTGCTTCTATATCTTTTCTATGCTTTAAGGACTGCCTGTTTTGGTTTTATTTGCCAGCTTCTCAATTTATTGCTTTGGTTCAGGGAGAGTTCATTTGGGAGCTTCTGGAGCTTAATTGTGACTTAACTCAACTTGAACTAAAAGTTGCATGTCATGTTGAGGGGGAGCTAGATTTTTCTTGCATTTTCAGCATTCTAGCATTATAATCAATCTGCATTGAGCCTTGATTATTATCCTGTTATGACATGCTTCAGTGCTTTACACCTTGCCATGACTTGTGCTTAGCTTGCTAAATTTATCATGACTTCATATGTGTAGACTAGCGTTTGCTATGATAAGTTAAGTAAAATTGATCAACTTAAATTAAACTTGTCATGCTAGCATTTGAGTTTAGTCTTTCTTGAGCTATCCCTTTATGATTCATGCCATGTCAAATAGGCTGAGTAGAGCGTTGAATCTATATTGAGCCTTAGATTGAGCTGTTTAGTCTCTTGATGATGCATGAGTTAGTACAATATGTTAAAAAGCAAAAAGATCTGTTTTGTGCGAAAAAACTGATCTCACCAATTCTCTCCTATGAGACGGCTTGCCATTGCACTTGGCATGAACTTAGGGGGAGTTTTGGATGACCTAGACTATCTTCTTAAGCTCATGGCTTGGAGTAGTCGCATAAGGCTTGAGACCTAGCACATGATAAAACAAAAATCTGGTTGGCAACAACCATGAATTTCAAAAGAAAATATGTCATTTGTGCTCCATTTGCTTAAGCTTCAAAAAGAACCAAGTACTTTAACCAAAGTTTCAATCTTGAGCTTATAGCACTCTATTTGGACTCAATGTTAGCTTCCTTGTTCCGCTTAGCTTATTGACATGGCCTGCATCATCCTTGGATATCTCTAGTTAGACTTTGCTCATTGATGACTTGACTTGCTCACTTAATGTACTTCACTTTTAGATTGTTATCTATGTGTTCTAGCTGGCTTATATATATGTTGTCATGATCTAGATAGCGTTTTATTGAGTTATGGCTTGGTGTAGTACTTGTTGGTCATATTGGATAATTCTCATGGCTCTAAATGCTTAGAATAAACAAACTTCAGCCATATTCATCCATTGACATGTCATATTCTCTCTTTTGCATCCTTGATGCGTTTATTGCCAAAAGGGGGAGAATAGAGAAGAAAAAGCTAGTTGGGATCATTTTAGAGCTTTGGAGATCAATTTGCTCTTTCAGTTGTTGCTCTAGTGTTCCTTCTGTCGACATGGTCATTTGTTTCATTCTCTTCTTTGGACCATGTTGGATTCGTCAAACTCAAACTCTTCTTCATGCTTTTTCCGAGTTTGTCAATATACTCATCAAGGGGGAGATTGAGAGACCATGTGGTCGTGATCCCATGAGAATGATGAGTAATTGACAATGGTGTAGGTTAGTCGAGTTTGGTTTGGGTGGTTTTGACCATGTCGTTGCGTGGTGCAACGGGCTCGGTCGATTTGGTCAAACTTGGTCGTTTGGGCTTAGGTCATTTATTCTAATGCTTCGACAGGTTTGGACTTCATCATGGGTAAGCATGATGTGTTTATGCTATTTTACGCTTTCATGTGTCGAGCGGTGCTATGTGATGTGTTTCTTGTCTGTGTGGCTGCAGGACATCGAGCGGAGTCGTGGCGAGACACGGTGGACCGGACTAGGCGCAGGTGGCGCTGAGGTCAGAACGGTCAGGATGTGTCGAAGACGACGTGGACTCGAGGTGGTTGCGAGGCGTGCAAGACAAGGAGCGCGGAAGCTTCCCGGAAGGTGCAGGAGGGGCGAAACGGGAATTTCGCAAGGCTGCACAAGCGGGAGCGGGCTCCGTTGGATTTAGCCGGCGTAACGGGGCGGAGACCCGTTAGCCATGGGCTATAAAAGGAGAGGAGGGGCTGCATGCCCATTTGAGCATTTGGGTGGAATTAGGGTTAGCTCTAGTCAAAAGAGGCTTTAGGAGTTGGTTTCTTCTTTAGTCTTTAGTGGTTGGAGAGGCAGAGTTTGGTGCTCCCTCTGTCCCCTACGATGTGTTCTAGGTGGTAGAACAGAGTGTGTGTTCTTCCTCCCTCCATGGATGTGTGTGTGTGTTCTTGAGTTGAGGTGAGGGAGAGGATGAGTTGAGAGATTGTAATCCTTCCTCTGTATCCAATCGTGTCATCGGGACTCCTATGTATTCCTTGTGATTCAAGCAATGAAAATCTGAAGTTTTATTCCCGTGCTCTCTGTTCTTCCTTCGATGCTCTTTTGGTGGATTTCTTGAGATTTTGATTTTTGAGTTCTTGCTTGCTGTGGAGGTGTAAAATGGGTTGCTCCATGATGGGATAGTGCTTCAAGATCATTTGATCAATTAAAATCCCAGAGACAAGGTTTTAATCTCAGTTTTGCCTTTTTGTCCTCCCCTGTTCAAGCTTTGCATTTCTAGGGTTTTGGTGCTCTCAGTGTTCCCCTTGTTGTAATGGCTTGAAATTTGGCATGGAGGATCCAGAGGCTATCTTATAGCTATCCTCAAAATTTCATAGCCAAAGGATCAACCGTTTGGGAGCAATTTGATTTTTGGCTCGGGTCGTGCAAGAATTCAGATTTTTACCCAAATCTGAAATTCTTGATTCTTGGAGTGGATTTCTTGTTATTGGTTCTTGGCTTAGTCTTCTGGGAGTATTCCCTAGCTATCCTCAAAGTTTCTCAAGCCAAGAATCCAAGAATCGGTGCGAATCTCTCAATTTTCTGAATTTCCTGTTTGCTGTTTTTCTCGAGAGGTACTACCGCTCGGGGAGCGGTACTACCGCTTAAAGGTACTACCGCTCTGACCAGCGGTACTACCGCTCAGCGGTACTACCGCTTGACCAAGCGGTACTACCGCTTGAGGCCAGAATTTTCCCGATTTGATTTTTCTCGCTTGCTGGTCTCTGTATTTGTGTTTTTCCTGCTGCTGGGGTATCTTGTGAGCACTGGTCTTCTACCTTCATAGCTCCCATAGCTATTGGAGAAGAAGATACGAGTTGGGGGCGATTTTTAAAAGCCGACATTCACCCCCCTCTGTCGCCATTTCGGTCCAACAACAATCATGGCAATAAATGATACAAAATAATTTAAATGTGAGTTTAAACCCTGAACGACATAAATTCAATTTAATTAAGTGGAACAAAGCCTTATTTAAAGATCAAAGAAAAGAAAAAATAATCAAATTAAGAATTCATACCAGGGTAACCCAACTATCATACAAAGCTTAAAAGAAAGTATGACCTAACCATTTAAACAATGTGGGTGAATTCAAACCCTAGGGACTTAATTCAAAATTTAACTGTTGGATCTAAACATGGTTTGTAAATTAGTTAAAGGAAAATGGTCAGATTAAAAGTGCAACTCAAGTATGTGTATATATATGTGTGTGTGTGTGTGCGCGCGCGCGCGCATATATGTATATGTATATATATATATATACCTAAATTATACGCCTAAAATTCAAGACTATTCGAGAGGTGGGATTCAAGAAAAAGAGTTTCGAATACACAATACTCAAGCTTTTAGAAATTTAATTTCCAAATTCTAGCATTTCCCCCCAAATTTCCAAAGCCATGCGGCCCCAGCCTTTTTCTACCCTTCCCCTTTCTCCCTCTTTCTCTTACGCGCGGGCCCCGCACCCCTTCCCGCTCCCTCCTCCTTTTTCCCTCCTACCGCGGGGCCCGGCCTCTTCCTCCCTCTCGTTCTTCTTTCTTTTTCGCTCATACGCCCGCATCATCTTCTTCCTTCTCTTCCCCCTGTCTTCGCTGCTCGTGTCACCCTGCCCCGCGGTCCCTGTGCGCTCGTCACGCCTCTACGTCGCACGTCGCTGCCCTTGCGCTCGCATCACGTCACCCCTGTCGCCTCCGCATAACCATCGCCCTACGCCCCGCACGTCATGCCATGCCCTGGCACCATGATGTCACCCGCACCGCGTCTGTTCCCAAGTCGCCGGCCATAGTGCCCCTACGGCACCTCCATAGCTATATATAGCTTCCCCGACCTCCCCTTTGCTCCCCCGCGCCACTCCTCTTACTCCCCCTACCTCTTCCTCCCTCGCCAAGCAACAGCCGATCCGCCCCTCGCTGTTCCGGGCTCTCTGGCGAAGCTCCTGCCAAATTGACCACGTCACATCGTGCCTCCACCTTCCATCTGCCCCCTCTCCGAGTTAGTCGAACTTTCGTTCACCGGAGCTCACACGCCGCCCATCTTCGCCATCACAGCCGGCCGCCGCATCCACTGCTACCAAGGGCCCATGGACGACCTCGGCCCGATTCCTTCATGGGAGAGCACCTCCACGCCTGCCCGAAGCTGACCACGGTGCCACCTTTCATTTCTTTCCCCCCGACGAGCCGACCATGGTGACCTCCTCCGCGCCGCTGCCCATGCATGGTGCCGGCAAGCCTCGGTCCCCCTCCGGCCCCGCCAACTCGTTGGTGAGCATCCCTATACCTCCCGCATGCTTATGCGCACCTAGGTTCTCCCTCTTCTCCACACCGACGCCGTTGTCTCATTTCACCCCCGCCCCCGGCCGCCGAGCCTCGCCGCCGGCCCACCTCGTTACCACCCTGACTAATGCGCCACCTCACAAAGCTCCCCCACCTCTCCCTTGATCCATTTTAGTGGTTCGCCTAGCCCCTCCGACCAACTCCTGCCGGCAGCACCGCCGTTTGCCCCGCTTCGGTCGCTCCCCTGTTTCGGCCAACTGACTCCTCTGTTTTGAGCTCCACCTCTGCACTCGGCTCTTCTATTTTAAAACCCCCTCTCATTCACTAAAAGGGGCAGCGCCCAGTTGGTCAATCGGTCGAGCCGCTTATTGCAAACACTAGGTCCTGGGTTCGAATATCAGCATTGCAAATGGTTTGCATTTTTGTTTTATTTTATTTTTAATCCATTTCAATTAAAGAAAAATCAAGGAAAAATAGAAAATTAATCCATGGCAGCTAATAATTTTGATTAAGGTATAAATAAGATTTAATCTTTGATTGATCACCATATATTAGTAGCTAATGTGCCTTGAATATTTGTTTTAAATCTAATTTTAATCAAGAGGCATGAATAAAAGATGGCTTTGGTTAAATGCCCAAATATAATAAAGATCCCAATTAAATAGACACCCAAGTTAAAGCTAAGGGAGGTAAAGTAGATATTATGTTTAACTATAAAAACAAGGCTCTAAATCAAAGATTACCCTTAAATTATAATTAAAATATGTGCCCCAACATTTAACATGCCACCACTAAATAAATCCCAATGGTAAATTTAATTAAATAGCAACATTGAGATATGACCCTATATAGCAAATTCGACCCTAGGTAAATAGAAATTTAATTAAAGATCGAACTTTGTCAAATGCTAAGTAAAGGGATAAGATAGCAATACCAGTAATTCCCATAGCACCTCCAAATTAAAAGGTCATATTGATATATAGGTACAAAAAATGTATGTATATGTCTCTCTCTCTCTCTCTCTCTATATATATATATATATATATATATATATATATATATATATATATATATATATATATATATATATATATATATATATATATATATATATATATATATATATATATATAATGGCCATGGGTCATCAATAATTAAAATTATCTCACTAAATATGTAATATGACGTCAAGTAATACTAGGCATAGCTAGGAGTGGTATTTCATCCAAGTTATAATTAAACCCTAGTATAGTTCAATGGTCGCGGGTCAATGAATAATAGAAAGCAGCTAGTGTTAACCATTTAAATAACAGTGACTAAATAAATAGTCCCATGTGATAATAAATTAGGATATTAATCATTTAATTGATTAATGGATAGTAAAACTCGCCCAAAATATCATAATGTGAAATACCGAAAACACAAGCTCTGAGATTAATTCGATAAGTTAAACTGATGTACACCACAAGCGAAACTCCTGACCTAATTCTTAAAAGATGACCCTCGGCACATAATACTCAACACCTCCAGACAACTCTTACACCTGCTCATAGGTCTAACCTGACTCATGCAACTTCCTTAATAAATGTTAAAATAATAATAAAAGGTTATTAATAAAAATATCAAGTCATCATATTCTGCCATCAGCTATACCTAGCCATCTCCAAGTTCTAAGCGGAAATATTCCCGTGAATATTCCTTCACTATAAACCATCCTTGGCACTCGTCTCGACGGATTTCCTTTGGCCATTTACCACTTCGCTTCAACCCCTCTAACTCCGTCAACACCCCAGCCAACCCAACCTCAAATCATCCGTTTAATCATAATAAAGATTAGTCAAGTTCAATGGGATTTGTTTGGATCTTTGAGTTGTTTGTACTTATTTGGATTCAGTTGTTTAGCGCGTAATTAGAAATTGGAGTCCTGAAGATTCATTGGATCAAGCAAGACCAAGATCCAGACAAGACGAAGACCAGGAACTCAAGACCATCGGATGAGAAAGCTTTGAGTGAGCTCAAGACCGTGGTAAACCGCGCAAGGTGAGTCAATACTTTGATCATGTTGAACCTACATTTTCTGTAAATTATTTTTGTTTTAAATTATCAAATTGTATGCTATGATTTCATATGCAAATTATGTTGCTTTATGAATTCTAGTTACATGCCCATTAATTAGCTTGTTAATATTACACTCTGTTGGAACTTTTGAGTATTTGAGCCTTGTCACCCTAGCAAAAATTATAATGGCAAAACTTTCAAAAATAAGTCCTTAAGTATATGCTATGCTTAGCACTGCTTAGATACTCGGGGGCACCAAAATGCCCCAAGCATCACTTTTAATCGTGAGAAACTAATTTGGGAAGTCATGGTGGTAATGACTGATATATTTTGATATGATTATTTTATGCTCCCAAAACCCCAACTTGCTTAAATATCTAGGCGGATGGTATGGGGGCTGGTATGTGGTGCAGTGGAAGCACGGTGTGTGGAATGTGGTAGAACTGCCCAGATACCACTAAGGACTAAATCTTGTCATGACCTCCTATGTAAAACAGTACAACCACAAGTCTACAAAGTGCAACTTGGCTAAGTAAATCTATCAAAACCTCCGGACTCATCTCACCGGTAGTGGGTAGGAGTGGATATTGCAAGGGAAAGGGGAGGCCTAAAGGGACACTGAATGGAGGGTGAAGTTTCCAGCTATGCTAGCATTGTGGGGAATGGAGCCCGAATGCGCTAGTAGACGTGGTTACATCCCGTGCAACGTATGGGACCCACCGCAAGTGGGAGCAGCCCATAGGGTGAGATGACAAAAGGGGCTAGCTAGTTTGAAAAGTCATTGTGATGGTCTACTCAACCACATGACTAAGGAATCGTGTGGAGCAACGAGCGGATTGTCTCTTGTGGTGAAAGTGTACAAACTCTGCAGAGTCAAAACTATTCGAATAGCCGTGCCCACGGTCAAGGGCGGACATGGGAACTTAACTAGATATAGTTCTATTTCAAAAACTTTGTGGGTGAAATTTGTAAAGTGGAGGGCAGTGGAAAGCCCTGATTTGTATTGCCCTGGGTGTTGTCCCAGTGATAATGTAAGCGGTTATAACATTGAAAGGTTAGCATATGGTGTAGAAACCATGTAAAGGTGGATGGAATCTGGATTGCTATTATTATTGCATTCTTTCACACATTATGATTTAGTTCAAATTGTTAGGTCGCAGGAAATTTCTATGTATCCTATTTCAAAAGCAATTTATGGCAAATAAAATAACCCGAGTCTTTCCTTGATAAACCATGCATATTATCTATTTGCATCCTGTGTATTGGCTCACGGAGCACGGTGGTTTGTGCTCACCCTCGCTCTCACAATTAATCCAGAGTCAGGAGTTAGATCGCAACGCTTCAGAAACACACTTGGTCAAGATGGTGGAGAAGATGAAGGTGTCAAGAACTAGGTCGCGTACCCCTAGTTGGCTGCCTGTGGGCACGTCCTGAGGATCCCACCTGTGTGCTTGTTTCTGCTGCTGCATTTTATGGATTTCGGCCTAATTGGCCCATGAGTAAGTCCACTATTATATTTACGCTTCCGTATGATATGTATTTTGATGTTCAGTACTGTATCTGTGAGCATTATCTACTGATCCAGGGAATAGTGCAGTAAATCATAGAGGATTCCAGATTGAAAAATCTGGGTCCGACAATCTGCCATGTTCGTTTAACCTTGCTCGTCTGTTGTGGTCGTTCAACCTTGCTCATCTAGCATGGCCATTTTGCCACACTAAAAACTCCAGCAGCAATAGTGCATCGACCAAAACTTTCACAAATGCAAATTTCAATGCAACCAAATATCAATTATTTATCATCACTAAATGCAAGATCACCTCATGGTCTAACAATATCCCCTTTGATGAATATACTGACAACACCTCAAAAACTCTTGAATGAGAAAATTTGCCAAGAGGAAAATTCAAAGCCGTAGACCACAAACCACAGTACAAATAGCTACAGACCACAGCCAAGTCAAAAGAGCACAAACCACAGCAAAAAATGCAGAAAGCTCAGAAATCTCAACTCCCCCTCAACACAACAGAGCATTTTTTTCTCTCCAAATTCCCCTTTCTTCTAATTTCTTCCCCTTTAGCAATGAAATCATCAAGAACACCAGAGAAGGAATGATTTTAAAAATGAGCAATGAGAGTAAACATCGAGAAGCTTTGTAGGTTATCCAAGTCACTTTTGCATTGATTTAAGAATGTACACAAGCCATCTTTTTTTAGTAGAGCACTCTAGATCATATAAAATCAAACACCGTATAGCAAGTCATAACAAGTTTTTAGCACAATTAAGCAAATTGGATTAATGACAGACATCTTGACCATGACTAAACTGATCTATAAAGAGCACCAAGAAATATCACACCAAAAAAAGTATGCCCAAAAGTGAAGCAAACTTTAAATCTTGACGAGCTAGTAGTCTCATATAGCAATCTATTGCTCCACACTCAAGTTTTAAGTATGTGGCATGCTTGTAGCATACTTCTTTTTATGATGTCATCTTTGTAGCAAACTTCTTTTAAATGGTGGCATGCTTGAAGCATACCTCTTTTCATTCGAGCACGTTTTGTGCTTTTTCTTTATTTAACCATGGCATGTTTGGAGCATACATCTTTTCAATTTTCTTTTTCTTATCATTTTTTCATAACATGCCAACTTGAGTGAACATAAAAAGATCATAATATGAAACATATGAGCTTCATGGCCAAGATTTAAATAAGACACAACGACCAAGCTAATCCTTTCAGATGAACATCACAAATTGCTATATACAACTAATCTAGTCAAAATCTTCTGCCATATCATGTTTTAGTCCAAGTATAACAAATTGATTACAACCTGTTACGACCACAACTACATAGTAGATAAGTAAATATGATAGAGACAACTCTACTACTCATGTGTTTTCAATGACTTGGAATCGATGTATTATTTGACAAGTATAATAAATAAAGCTTTTGTAATATTTAAACACCAAGCCCCCCTCAGAATAATCATATAGGATACAACACACCCAACTCACTCCGCAAATGAGCAAAATGAGAAGTATCAAGCGGTTTGGTGAAAATATCAACAACTTGAGAAACAGAGTCAATGAAATGCAACATGACATCTCCCTTTTCCACATGGTCTCTAAGGAAATGATAGCAAATATCAATGTGTTTGATTCTTGAATGCTGCACAAGATTTTTAGCAATATTGATAGCACTAGTGTTATCATAGAAAAGTAGAACACTATCCAACTTTAAGCTAAAATCCTTAAGTCTAGCTATCATCCAAAGCAATTGTGAACAACAAGAAGCAGCAGCTACATATTCAGCCTCAGCAGTAGAAAGTGCAACAAACAACTATTTTCTAGAAGCCCATGAGACGAGTGATATGCCTAAAAAAGTGACATGTGCCAGAAGTACTCTTCCTATAAATTCTACAACCCCTAAAATCCACATCTAAATAAGCTCTAAGGGTAAGGCATGAGGAAGAAGAGTACCACAAGCCAAATTCTAAAGTTGTCTGAAGATACCTGAAAATTCGCTTTACCGCTTTACGATGTGAAGCACGTGGGAAAGCTTAAAAACGAGCACACAAACACACAACAAAGTGTATGTCTGGCCTTGAAATAGTGAGACATAAAAGTGAGCCAATTATGCTTCGTATTCCTTTTGATCAATAGGCTCTGCATCTTCGTCAAGATCCAACACAGTCGTAGACCTCATGGGTGTGCAAAATTATTTTGATCGTCCCTATGTCGAAGCAACGAAGTAGATCCTTGGTGTACTTAGTTTGATGAACAAAAGTACCCAACTTTGGTTGCTTGATCTGAAAGTCTAGGAAGAATGTGAGCTCTTTCATCATGCTCATCTCGAATTCCCTACTCATAGTATCTAAAAACTTAGAAATAAGAGTATGAGAGGAACCACCAAAGATGGTATCATCCACATACATCTGTATGAGTAAAAGATCATTGTCATGCTTGAAAGTAAACAAAGTCTTATCTACCTTGCCTATTTAAAAGTCATTTGTAGCAAATATGATTTAAGACCATGCTCTGCGTGCTTGTTTTAGACCATATAAAGCTTTAGACAATTTGTAAACATGACAAAAAAACTTAGATTTTTTAAAACCAGGTGGTTGTTTGACAAAAACTTTTTCCTCTATATAGCCATTAAGAAAGGCACTTTTCACATCCATTTGATATACTCTAAAACCCTTTGATGCAGCAAGTGCTAACAGAATTTTAATAGCTTCTATTAGAGCAACAAGTGCAAAAGTTTGGCCAAAGTGAAGACCTTCTACCTGGATAAATCCTTGATTTATAAGTCTAGCCTTATTTCGAACAACAATACCATCCTCACTTTGTTTATTCTTAAAAACCCATTTAGTTCCAATAACATTATGATCATGAGGAGAAACCAAAGTCCAGACTTTATTACACTCAAAGTTTTCTAATTCCTCATGCATGCAATTAATCCAAGACTCATCAGATAGAGCATGACTTACATCAATTATTTGTTCAAGGGGATGACATTGTTGAATATGTAGAGGAGCGTGTAAGTTGTAGCCGAAGAGGTCATAGTGGTCTCTACCTCATGAGTGGTCATAGGAGTGGTCATAGAGGTGGTCGTAGGTGTCTTCATGTGACTCGGGTACTCTCTGTTGTCGTCGTTAGAGTCACAGAAGAGTCCTCGAGTGCGTCAGTTACCTGTATACCTATATTGTCGGGTCTAGTACTACGACTAGCCTTATCAATAGTGACCTCGTAGGTCTCAACGATTTTGTTAGTTTCTAAGTTGAGTATACAATGGCCTCGAGTGTGAACTGCATATCCAAGAAAGATGCCATCTGAGGGTCGAGATTCAAATTTATCAAGATTGCCATGTTTAAGCATGAAACATGGACATCCAAACACTCTCAAGTGAGAAACATTAGGAGAATGACCAAATCGAAGCTCATAGGAGGTCTTATGCAATTTAGCTTATAAGAATACTCTATTTGAAACGTAACAGGCAGTCAAAACAGGTTCAGCCCAATATTTCCTAGGAGTAGCATGTTCATTTAACATTGTTCTAGACATCTTGACAAAAGTTCTATTCTTACATTCGATCACACAATTCTATTGAGGCACTTGAGCTGATGAAAATTGATGGTTTGAACCCTTTTCAGCACAAAAAGAGGCAAAAGATGTGTTCTTGAATTTAGTTCCATTACCACTTCTAATTGCTTTAAGCGTACTTGGAAGTTCATTAGCAAGTTTAAGAGCTAGCGCTCTAAAGTGACCGAAAGCTTCACCTTAGATGCCATAAAATAAACCCAAAAATATCTAGAGTAATCATCAACAATAACAAGAATATACCATTTACCTCCAACCAATTGAACCCTAGAGAGACCTATTGTGTCCATATGCAACAATTGACCCAGAGAATCAGTCATGACAAGTAAGTGGAGGATGAGATGATGAGACCATCTTACCATGTTGACAGGGTGAACAAATTAGGTCCATTGACTTTTCAATCTTAAGACTAAGAATTCCTCTATCCAGATTCATATTACTAAACCGAGCAAGATGATTAAAGCCAATATGACCTAATCTACAGTGCCAGAAGAATAAATCTTTTGAGTTCGAAGAAATAAGACACCTAAGATCAAAAGAAGCTAAATACAAAAGTCACCCTTAAACAAGCAACCAACTCGACTAATTTTGCACACAAGATCACTAGATGAATCTAAAATACAACACAAATGCTTTTTAAAGTTCACCTCAAGGTTATCGTCTGCCAACTATGAAACTGAAAGCAAGTTATAGCTCAACTTACTGACGAGAGTGATGTCCTTTATGATGAACTTGTCGCTGACGTGCACGATGCCTTTAGCAAGAACTCGTCCTTGAGAGTTGTCCCTAAAAGTGATCATCTCTTTACCGGGGGCACGAGTGAGGGAGGAGAACCATTGTGAGTCTCCAGCCATGTGACGAGAATAATCGAAGTCAATGAACCATATATTCCTCTTCCTCTTGTGACGAGCCTATAGAGCACGAATAATCATTGATATCTTAATACTGGGGTTAGACAATAAAGATTTAGGTAACCAGTACTGAGATACTCGATGAATAGGAGCAAAAGCATGCACTGATAAGGATTTAAGTGAAGCACTAGCATTTGACACATTTCGACCAATCGGTCATTGAAAAGCAGGTTAGACCATGGGGTGGTCTGATCTCCTCAGCAGAGATGGTCTAACCACTAATCGGGCGGATTGCATGGACATTGCTGATCGAGGATGATTCAACTGCCTGTGTAAAGCTGGTCAAAAGTCTCTCGAGAAGCTGGTCCGACCACGGAAAACAACTAGTCGAGAGTCTAGTCCAGCCATACCGGTTCGACCACGGGAAGTAGCTGGTCGAAAATGCTTCTTTATCCTATCTTTCTTCTCTTTCTTTACTTTTTCAAGTAGAAATGAACCAGATGTCTATCTTTACCACAATGAGTGTATTGATACTTAACTTGATGGGTGGTCATATCAGCAGATTTTACAGCACTCAGTTTGGTAGAGAACTCTTTACAATACCAGTAGGTCTAAAGACAATTTGTCCTGGTTCAGACTCTACTTCAAATTTTCCTGGTTTGAGTACCTTGAAAACTTTAGGAGAATTATTCTTAGCATGCTCAATAAAATTTAATCCTAGACCATGATTTTTCACACTAGTTTTCATATTCAAATTCTTTTTGCCGAAAGAAAACCTCTCTATAGTATTCTTAAGGTACTCATTTTCTTTAGACAATGAGGAACATGATGAGCACTTAATAGGTTCATTAGCAAGATCCTTAGAAGCACTAGATTGAGTCAATCTTTTTGTTAGCAAACTCGTTAAGTTGTCTAGTCAATGCTTCTATTTTGGCGTTAAGCTTAGGGCAGTTAGATAAAGAAAGATTCTCATGATAAATCATTTGTTGAATTGATTTTTGAGATGAATTAAGTCTAGCTTGTAGCAACACACACTTAGAACAAGCTTTAGAAGAGTTAGTCTTAAGCTTTTCAATTTCATTGTTAGAAAATTTAAGTTTTCCATCACATGAATCATGTACCGTTCTTAGTTTATCAAATCTATCAGTTATATCTCTAAGTTGAACCAGGTTTATGGCATGAATAGATCTAGCAGTTTCCAACTCAGAATATAAGACTTGACAAGCTTCACAAGAATCATCTTTAGGAATAGATGCTCTAAGCCTATTAATCTCAGAATTTAAGTTTTCAACTACAAATTTGTTTTCTTTCAATTTCTTTTTAGTCTTTTTCAATTCAATAGCAAGTTTAACTAGACCATCTTCAAGCTCATCGTATGATGGTCTTACCTCATCGAGATCACTGTAGTCATTGTTGTTGCTACTTGCCATGAAGCACATGTTCGTGAAGTCATCAGTGTTCTTCTTCTTGCCTTTGACATCATCTTCATTGTCATCGTCGTCACAGCTCTCAAAATCACCATCACTCAAATCAAGGTGCTCGATAGCTAATAAAACATTTTTAGCAACTTTGCGATGAAAAGATCCACCCTTGATATTATTCTTGGATGGTCAACAATGATAATTATTGTCTTCTTTGTTCACTTTTCCTTTGAGCTTGGGACAATCTATCTTAATGTGACCTAGCTCACCACACTTAAAACATTTGATAGGACATGGAGCTCCACCTCATTTTCTAATCCTCAGATTGTTGAGTGCCTTATACGCTTGTGAGGAGATTAATACTGAGTCCTCTTCTAGGAGCTGCTCAAACTGGTCTTATGAAAAAAAAGGACAAAGTAGACAAGGAAACTTAGGACAATGCACTCGACGAAGCAGCCTGTATGGGGTTAGTCACTAATGCTAAAGATGAAGATATATCAGTCTTAGATGGTAAGGCTTCCATCTCATTGGTTTCCAATCTAGAGTACAAATCATCCATGGTTAGAGTATCTAGATTGATAGTTTGATTAATAGTTGTGACGACCATCAGCTGCTCTGACCTAAAGACCTCAAAATTTTAGTTGCATTATCTCCATCAGCAAGAATAACACTAACTCTATGCAAGTTGCTCAAAATCTTCTCAAAACGAGCAAAAAAATCATCTATAGATTCACCAGACTTCATAGTAAAATCAGAGTACTCTTTTTGATAAAGATTCTTATGAAATGTCTTAATCTTAGTGGTTCCTTCATGATAATCGCAAAGAGTTCTCCATATTGAGTGGAAGCAATATGACCTACATGATCAAATTCTTTGCAAGAAATCTCTTGAAAAAGCAAGTTACGAGCATGAACATTTAAATCAATATCTGTTTTATTGTTAGTAGTAACATCAGCAGGAACCACATAGGGTTGACAAACCTTTTTCCAGACATCACTATCGTAAGCCTCAATGTAATCTTGCATATGACACTTCCAAAAAGTAAAATCAGTACCATTTAGTATGGGGGACAATTCACATATCTCTCTTATTGTATCGCTACCTGCTCTGATACCACTTGTAGGATTGAATACTGTAATTAGAGGGGGGTGAATGATTGTGACTACTTTTTGAAGTCTCTTGGTAGTCGGTGAAGACTCCGACCACCTGGTGCTCAACCTTCTGATCGATTGCTTAGTTTCTGACTGCTTGATCGATTATTCTATTCAACCATTCACTCAGCTTTGACCATTGTCTTATGATCAAATCCATCTGTGATCACCAGAGCTCTTCAAGCAAATCATGAACTAGATTGATTCAAAACAATCTTAATTACTGGTTTCCATGGATTTACAAAGTTTCCTTACAAGCACGCATAAAAGCCCTAGCCAGAAACTACAGTCTCTTCAATCTCTCTACCAAAAACTTTCTAAGGCCCATCTCAAATCCTCAACACCACATATTAGCCCTTAGCTTCTCCTTGCTTTTATAGGCTAACACACTAAACAATGTCCAACTCAAACACGGACACCAAATCCTATCTCTTCTGAAAATCAAGAGATTCGAAACCCTTCTAAACATGGGTTTTATCCAATCTCTAACTCTTCCCAATTATGGACTCCCTCCACAACTCCTAACTCAACACGCGATGAAGCCTCCAGGACAACACCTCCTATATCTTCATCACACATCATCACCTCACAATCGAAGCCTCCAGGACTGCACCTCCTGTAGCTTCTCCACGCATCACCACCTTCGATCTCCACGTGCTCCAACGTGAGCCCGACCACCTCACGTGACATCCTTGACCGCTTGGACCTCAGATTTACCCATCCTAGTACCGATCCTCCTTATCACCGACCTTGATCGTCTCCACGCCAACCAGCACATGCAAAGACCAAAGAATGCTTTTCCCGGCATAAGTTCTTCCCAACTTAACTGACATTAGTTCACACACACAAACCACACCTTTATTCATCCATCAACATCAACCAGGTTAACCACGACCACAAATTCTATCGCTTTCTGGAAATCAGCCTTAGACCCCATGTTACGACTGCTATGACAGCCATGCACAGGCTAGTCACTGCTCATCGAGTACTCAAAATCACAAGTACTCGAGAATCACTATCACTCCACTAAAAACACTCAGAAATCACAACTATCATAGCACTCCCAATCTATGACTATCGACCATCAACCAGTCACAGCACCCTTGAGTACTGACTACCGATCACAACATCTAAGACAACAAATTGCTAAGTCTAAAACTATTAATCACAATGCCTACAGCTACCCATCACCGACCAGGCACTATAGCACCAACTACCGAGTACCGACCTAGTACTGTAGCACCGACCACCGACCGGTCACTTTCACTTCCAACTAGTCTACTGAAGCTCACGACCCCAACCAACCGAGTTGAAGCCTGCCGACTACTGATTGTAGTCCATTATACCTTGTGACCAGTTCACTGTTGAGTATGACCAATTTACTATAACTATGACTGGTTTCCCCGGAGTCTCCACCTCAGGATCTTTGATCTCTTCGACTCCCCTAAAAACTCTGGACCGAGGTCATTCCACTGTGGTTGTTCATCTGTGGTCATTCAGAATGCTCGACCTTCACTAATCAATCAGTCATGGTCGATCTCTATGGTTGACCTGCCATGGTTGATTGTCGTGATCAATTCTGTGGTTATCTGTCGTGGTCGTTCAACCATGCTCGTCTACCATGGTCGTTTGACCTTGCTCAACTGTTGTGGTCGTTTTGCCACCCTGAAATCTCCAGCAACAATAGTGCATCGACCAAAACGTTCACAAACATAAATTTCAATGCAATCAAATGTCAATTATTCATCATCACTAAATGCACGATCACCACATGGTCCAACAATATCATATGCTCTAAGTGTTATAAGTAGATACCAAACTAATCCCGGTGAAGGTCACTAGACAGCTGTGAAAAATATTCTTAAGTACTTGAGAAGGACTAAGGATGCATTCCTAATTTATGGCAGTGATCAAGAGCTCGTTGTAAATGGTTACACCATTGCAAGCTTTCAAACCGACAAAGATGATTATCGTTCGCAATCTGGTTTTTTTGTTCATTTTGAATGGAGGAGCGGTGTGCTAGAAAAGTTCCAAGCAAGAGATGGTTGCTAATTCTACGACGAAGGCCGTGTACATTACGGCTTCTAAAGCTACGAAGGAAGGTGTTTGGATAAGGAATTTCATTGTTGAGTTCGGTATGGTCTTGATTGCCCCGAGCCCAATGGATCTCTGTTGTGATAATAATGAAGCCATTGCGTAGGCTAAGGAGCCTAGATCCCATCAAAAGTCCAAGCATATACTCAGGCGCTATCACCTTATTCGCGATATTGTGGATAGAGATGTAAAGATATGCAAAGTATACATGGATTTAAATATTATTGATCTGTTGAAAAAACCTCTCACGTAGCTAAAGCATGAGGTGCACACAAGAGCGATCGGTATTAGTTACCTAAATGATTGACTCTAGTTCAAGTGAGAGACTATTGGAAATATGCCCTAGAGGCAATCATAGAGATGATTATATTTTATTATGTTCATGGTTTATTGGGTAATATGTTATCTTGTTCCTTGAATTGTGAACTATATATTTCTACGATAGAATTTCTCCTCCATACAACGGGAGAGATATCTCTAGGTCTCTTGAGTGGTTGGATTCCAAAAATACATGGCTATGCTACTCACGGTTAAAGAGTCAACCGTAGTCGGGGAATTTGAGTCATGTAATCGAGAAAGAGTGGTCAAGCTAACCAACAAGGATGGCACATACTCACCTTGAGCTTGACTGATATCGTGAGGCAAAGGAAAATACGTATGAGCTTTGTTGAGATTCGTTCGATATGATCTTTACGTATACTTTGGAGTCGGCATGTCTTGCTAGGGGCCACTACCGATTAGTGGACGAGTACGAGTACTCAGGCCATGTCCAAGTGTACGTCAACCTATAGGATTACACACTTAAAGGGCTGGAATATAATTCAGATGGTGATCTGAATTCATGTGGGCCACAAGTTTCTAATGGGCCTCAAGTTCGAGGCCCATCATAGATGCCTATATGCAGAGGGGCAGTGGTATAGGGTTTGAGAGTGAATTTGGAATTCCTGAAACCCTAGTCATCACACCTTCCTCATCTAATACCATGCAGCCAGCGCTAGCACTCTAGCGTGTGGTGTTCCTGGCCATACATATGGATACCTTGGAGGTGTTGATGCGAAGTTTGAGCACTAGGATGATCCGTAACCTGTGACAATTACACAGAGTTGAAGGCGGAGACATGTGGCTAGTATGGTACTTCCACATCAATATGCTGCATTGACTCTACTTTCGCTATGAGTCTATGCATCTAGTGGTAATCCCGTGATCTATTACTAGCGGAGGTTCCTTGTTTATATGGTAGAATTTTTGAAATTGTCTTTGCATAGTCTACCCAAAGCGCTTCACCCACACCACTTAAATGGGTTTTACCCATCTCCCAACCCATCCATCCCACTCATGAAGTCCACCTCATCGGCCTTGTCACCAATCCCCTACCTAGCTGCCCCATGGACACTTTACTCGTTGTCAGAGTTGTCAGGGTGGGCTCATGGTTGAGGTCAGGGTTCTTAGCATAGAGACGTGAGGGCGGCGATGCAGGGGCATCGACACAGGCGCTGACTTTGGAAGCTCCATCACAAGGACACGCACTACTATAAGAAAGTCACCTCCATCGATGACGCTGCCTCCTTTGTTGCTCCTACTTCACTGCTTGTGGCACTGTCATTTTCTTGATCCTCCTTGCCACTGCCTTCATCGATGCCTATATACCTCATCTTTTGCCCCCATGCCCCTCTTTCTCCATCGCCTCCCTATCTACGGCCTCGACGCCATCACCCTGTCATCTTCCTATGCACATCTATTAGCATTTTGCAAGCGCCACACGGGGTTTAAGAAACTTTTGGAATTAGAACAGCAGTGTTTGTTCAACTCTACATGTTAACTAGAAATGGAATGTGAGGTGATGATAAGTGATACATGAATATGCATACCAAGTTATCAACTATGATTTTTTTTCCTGGACCTTTTTATCTTATGACAAGGGTATACTGTACAAAAAAAACTAGGGGCTGCAACCAGAATATCGAAGTTCCAGCATACTGGTTAGAAATATAATAAATTATTACTCTGAGTAGCTCAATCATTGCAATTGGTGTAAATTTACATTCTTAATTATATCCTTCAGTAGTTTTGTTATTTTATACTACTGAAAGTCAATATAACAATGACAGCATAATGCAGTTTAATGAAATCATCGCCACCTAGGCACCTACAAGCTTGAAATCTAGGATTGTTAGAATTCGATTTGCTGCAGTCACATGTTACAGCAAGTTTGCTAGAGATTCTTCTTTTATGTTTCTAATATAATCTTTGCTCTAGCATCACAGTTTGATCAATTGGTACACTTAGTAGTTATAATTTTAATGTCTAATGTAGTCAAGATAAAAACATATAAAAATATATAATTAAACAACATATACCTGCTAATCGAAAGAGTACATTAACATGAAATATTTTCTGTAGTCACACAATTTAATTGGTTTCTTATAAATGCACAATTGTGTTTTACATGGTATATAGTGATGAACTAAGCTTAGATACATAATGATAAAAAAAATTTATTGCCTTCCTGTACTATGACTAATTGCACGTACTCCTCATCTGAATATGTGTTTTGCCTACTAACATAAAAAAATATTAAGGCCTAAACAATTAGGACTAAATTAATTACGCTTAAATAGATGCAACTTATTACGTACACATTTAACAAACACAATACATACAATAAAAAAATTACATATTAATATGACTGCTAATGATGATATTAAATAATATTTAATCGGCTGCGAAGAGAGCAGACGAAGAGTGCAGGCGAGAAGTGTGGGCAAAGAGTGCAAGCAGAGAAACTTTGAAAGTGTGAGGGCACATAGCTCGGAATTTATGGTGAGAGCTATAGCAAAGCGCATGTCAACGATGCGTCGGTAATGACAGGAGGGAACTGTGCGTGTAGGGACAGACACAACGCCACCTCTCTTTCGGTGGTTTGTCCCCTGGTCGCACTTGGCACGAGCTTTCATTTTGCGTGCAAAAGCAGAGCAAACAAATTGTCTTGGGCTCACATCCATCGCATGGGCTTGGGTTTCTTGCATGTTTTGCAAACTAAAAAATCACCTAGCCCCACCTCCACCGCACGGGGCCAAGCGGCACCAACCTTCACCACACGGCCACTGTGCAGTAGAGGATTAATCAGTGTGCTAATGAAGATGCTAATGGGCTGGCCACACAATCAGGGGCGGATCCAGGACAAAATCTGAGAGAGGGCACAACAATACACATAGTATGCTGAATTGTTCTCATTCATAATTTTAGCATGAGTGAGGGCCTTTTAGTTGGGCTGAGTGGGGGCACTAGCATTAAATCTTGGGCTATATACCTGGGTTCCTGCGAATTGAGTGGCGGCCTGGGCCCTCACTCCCTTCTCTTTAGATCCGCCCCTGCACACAATGGCCATGCAACGCCCTGACTTGTCGGCCTCTAGGGCTCCACCACATGGCCATCGTGCGGTGGAAGCACCAGTTTTACCATTTTCGTGTGACCAACGCCATTCTTATAAATATAAACCCAAAAACGGCCAATTCGGTCAAAAACTCCAGATCAAAGAGCTAGTGCGTAGTGAATAGGGGTGGGAACGGTAGCAGATAATCCGTTTTGTCTGATATTCTTATCCGAGAAAATACAAATGTGGTAAGCAAAATCCGTATTAAAAAATATTCATATTCGTAATCGAGAATATTCATATCCGTATTTGAGAATATTAGTATTCGCATTCGTATTAGAGAATATTCGTATTCATATTCGAGACTATTCGATTCGTATTTGATCTATTTCTGGAACCTGGGAAAAACCTGGACAAATTTTGTGATTTTAAATTTGAATTTGGGCGGTTTGAAACCGATAACCATTCCGGTAACCGGTCAAAAACCAGCAAAACCGTTAGGAATTTATTTTATCGAGATTTGTTACAGAAGTTGTAGGAGGATATTCGTATTCAATCGAATTAAGTACATATTTGATTCAAATTCGTGTCTATTGTGACATTCGATTCGTATTCGTAATTGAGAATATTTGAATTCATATTTGTTTTAAAAATATAGATTCATATTCGTATTTAAGATTATTCTATCGTATTCGATCCGTTTTCATCTCTAGTAGTGAAGACTGAAGAGAGAAGAATACATGAGATTTGTCTATATGTCGCGAGCAGGTAGTACATTGTAACGGAACAAACAAGTCGCACTCTAGCGCTAGTTTTTGGTCGGTCGATCAATCGATCACATGTATATGGACATGGCAACAGCTTAACAGCAGTACGTCTACTACTACTTCTAAATTGGCTTCCATGTATCTGCTGCTCGATCTCGGCAGTCGCCACCTAGAAGATAACAATAATCCTGAGCGTGATTGATCATTGTGTGGTGGGGCGAGCCAGTGAGAGCGACGAAGCAGTCTCCGTCGATCTATTATCAATTTGACATGCATGCGCGCGCGCGCTGGGAATGTGTGTATGTGACTGAATTTTGTTGATCCATCTCAAGAATGTTTAATTGCAACGGACCGGAGCAGATTAACCATGCATATACCATTGAATGTACTATATTGGAGATGCAGCGAGCGAGCGAGCAACTCATCAGTTGCCATGCATGAACATTGCGAGGCCAATGCCATGCAGGAGCTGTAGGCTGGCCTCATAGAGAGGATTAATTACAGATACGAAATTAACTAACTGGAGAAGCCGGCACTTGTACCGCCGGCCTGATCCATGCATGCACGAAGAATGCAACACCATGCATTAATATTCTCTCGATCGCCTCCTGGTTCAATTCATTCAGTTAATTCCATTGTACATCAACTTCACACAAACCCAACGAAGTACGTACTTCATCCGTTTCATTATATTTGTCTATGGTCTTCTTGTTGGTCATGCGAGGGTATTTTGAGAATTTCCCAATTGAAAAAGAAAAGGAAAAAAAGACGGGTGGGGCCCACCTGTAAGTGACCCCGGCGAAGAGATAAGGGGAGGACGTGCGCGTGCGCGTGCGATGGCCTATGTGGCCATTTCGGATTCGCCAGATCTGGCGTCCAGATCCAGCGATTTCGACGGTGCGGTGGGGGGAGCAGCGACTGGGTGACGGCGACGGAGGCGCGTGCTGGCCCGGGTTCCTCGGAGCCAGCCGCTCGCGTCATCTCGCCGCAATCTCCTGTCACCTCTACTTATGGTCCGAATTCTCCATCGTTGCGGTATCTCTCTTCCGATCTGTCTTGCTCCTCGTGGGTCTTCTCCTCTCGGCTCTTCGAGTTGTGCGGAGGTTTGGCGCTTCGGCGCCATCTCCGATTGAAGCCTTTGCCCTTGATTTCCCGTGTGAATCTTTTCACGGTGCGAGGGGAAATCCGAAGGTTGAAGACTTACCTGAGGGAGGATGAAGGCAGTGGCGACTCCCCGGTTGTGTTTGAGTGCATCCGGCCTGTGCATTCTTTGTGGTCTTGTGCGGCATCACCCTGACCTTCGACTCCGGTGTTGGCTACACGAAGTCGGAGAGGGCACTGTAGCTCCGTCAACCACACGCTTCTTCTGCTTCAGCACAGAGGGGTGTTAGGTTTTTTGGGACAGAATTCTTGAGTGTGCCTTGCCTTGTTCTTCTTGTTCTTCACCGACTTGGTTTGCTTCTGGGCGGTTTTGAGTGACGTCTGCACCATGAGTATTTCAGGCGTCAGTTGTCTGCATTCAGTGACCTAATTCATTTATCTGTGATTTATCACTAGTTGGTTACTGCTAGAGATGCATGTGGGGTTAGCTGTCTGCTCTATGATGAAATTGGTCTTATGCTGAAATTGGATGATTAATCCTGAGCTCTAGTTTACTGTTGATTTCGGTCTTATTTCTGTGATTAGAAACTTTGTTCTAGTTTAATCTGCAATCAGTGATCTCAATTATTACCTTGTTCATATCTCTGTTTAGCCATTTGGACTTCTGCATAGCTGATCTACTAGTAATTCTATTCTCTAGATCATATCAGTTAGTTGGCTAATTTGAGATATTCTGGTGATCATTCTGATTGTGTCCTGTTGCTGGCCGAAATCTTTGAGTAGTCACAGTTTGTCTGTTTACTTTTAGAGCTCACGGTTTAAATCTTATTTGGCATATTCAATTAATTAAGAGTGTAAGGCCATAGTAGCGGAACGGCCAAAATTAAATCTTGAGCAACCCTATATCTGAGAGGTCTAATCAAACAATAAAACTTGTGCTTTTTGCTAAGTTTTAGAGCTTCCCTTTTCATGAGAATGTCTTATTTATGTCATTTATATTCTGCTGGAAATGTGTTTTTATGATAATTAATTGTGCTGGAATTAAATTAAGAATTATGCTTACACTGCAAATTTTACAACACTTGTCAGTACCCGTTTAAATATATTTATCCATTGTAAGAATCTAGAGTGTAGTTGTTATAATATTTTCTCTCTCTACTCCTAGTTAAATGCTCTGATAGAGGTTAGTAGGTTGTAGTATGTTGTTTAATAAAAGTATGTATGGTTATTTTTCATTAAATATTTCTTAGATTTAGTTCTTTCTTGCTCTGTGCGTATGGTGAGATATGAACAAATATAGTGAAACAGAGGGAGTAGCAGTTACCTCTGTCCGTGAATGCATTGATTGATGATTAATTGGGATTGGGAGTTCTCATACATATAGGTTATATTCATATTGGCTACAGCTGATGAATTTTAGCTGCAATTAATGGTTTTTGGTTGAAAATAAATAGTAGTGGCTGAAAGAAGTAGCTTTTAGAAAGAGAACGTGAGCGGTGAAAAAGATGAGGAAGAGATATGCGCATGAGACGGGAGCAAAAGAAGTGGGGTGCATGATACACCCGTAACCCTCTGTCTATCTCTAAAGCGAGATAGAAGCAAGATGAATATGAAAGCCGTTTCAAGAAGCTAGGTACTCGTCCGAGGCTAAGCCTATCCGTAAGCTAGGGTTCTCCAATTTGAAGCATCATCCCTACTAGTTTGTACAGTACGGGCCAACCGCCAACGTACTATCTCTAGGCTTACCGTAGTAGTTGATGTACGCCTAGATCATCCAGCCCAAAACACAAGCCATATTGGTTCTCCTACGTAGAACCGTAGAATTAATGCACACCCCGACAGTGGCGGAGCTAGAAATATATCATTGGGGTTCACATAGCTCATAGCTGTAACCAAAATTCAAGCTTAGGCATGTGGACATAGGCTAATATACAGCAAACAACTCCATATAAGCATGCAAAACTAACAATTACCACATAGAAACTAAAGTGACCGAGTTGAATACATATATGAACGTATATAGGTAGATGAATAGTGAAGTCTAAAGGTATGATATCACTGTATGGATAATTGAAAAGTGATTCAATTGAGTACCATAGCAACGACTACTATCTATGGGCCTGTTCTTTAACGGTTTCTAAAAGTGATTTTTGATTTTTGTTACAGTATCTAACTTTCAAACGGAGTATTTTCTCAAGACAGAGTATACAAGTTAATTGTAGTACATGTTAAAAGCCCAATGTCTGAATCAACCAAAATCGCAAGAGAGTATCTGTCTCCGTAATCTTTATCACAAATAACTAAAATTCAAAAATTTTAACTAAAAGTTATAAACCACAGTCATATCAAACAGACTCTATATTGCACTTGAGCCCAAAATGAGGCATGAGGTGTCGTGTTACTGGGCAGGGCAAGATGAGTTGATAAGGAGCGTCAAGCTGGCCCATGCACAGCTTCACAATTTTGGGTGCCGTTGCATATCAGACACCCTACTTAACTCTGCCCCTGCACCTCGACGTACAAGAGTCGCACTCGTAGAGCGTTCGCGAACGTGGTACGATCGATCCGAGCACGACTTTTGCGTCGGTGCGATCGTCACGAGACAACGATCGGTCGATCCGAGCACGAGTTTTGCGTCGGTACGATCGAAGAAGAGACAACCGACAACCGAAGGCTGGCATGCGTACCTTGGATGCATGCGCGCTTTTGGTTGATTGATTGATGAGAGTGACGTGGACTTAATTTCGGCCACCGGTATATATAGTGGCCTGTTCTGTTAACATGTATCCCACGTTGATGCTGATCTTCTTTACTCCGTATATATTACTGCTGCAAGAACCCACCTTGAGCTATCACTGTCTGTCTGACTGTACGTATGTGTTGAAAACTCCATGTTAAAGTGTAGTATAAATTAATACTACTTTCGGGTCTCTCAAGGTTTTGAAAACTTTAAACATTAATACATGTTAAAGTGTACTATAAAAAAAATGCTCTCTTACATATGTCAGCGGATCTAACGTGCATGTTAGATTTTAGACTGGCCGCATGCCTAAGTCCAGCTAGATTTACCTCTTGAGCTACAGGTCTAAATGGGCTGAACACAACTAAGCCCACAGACAGTGGCGGATCCAGGATCAAAAATTAGGGAGGCTGACCCCTGGTGGATCTGCGTCTACCTCCCATCATCATCGAGCGGTTAAGCGTACAACGATTCTCTATACAGTCAATGAGTTCCGTTGCAACACATCTACATAACTAGTGTGTGTGTATTGGCATATGAACCTGCCATCTCGTGTCTGGGATACATATACAGCATTGACTGATGACAATACGCTAGCTAGCGTCCCAGCCAGGAATCGTGCTGTGTTGATCTGCCACACTAATCGATTACTCTAATCTCCAAAAACTCCAAATCCAATCAAGTAGTACTAAGTAGAATAATCATGTGCACATGGATAGCATTGATCAAAGTGATCTGGAAAGAGGAGAAAAAAATGCTCTCTTACATACCCTTTAATGAGGACACTTATTTAATTTAAATTGTTTTTAAGGTAAAATCAAACAAAGTAGCAAGCAAGTTTTAAAAATCAAATTCACTGTGTAACGCTCAGTTAAAAATGTCCATGGCATCTTCATAATCTAATCTTATCAACGCCTTTAGATGATCATATGGCTTTTCTTTCTCTCTCTTACTACTGAATGATAGTATGTGAGCAACAGCAAATATAATGGTACCATATAAAATATAATTATAATAGGTGCAAGGTTGATAAAGAGAGTCTTTTATTTACAAAAAAACCATAAATGAAATACAATAATTAGAAAGCCACAGTTGAAATACATATGTATATCGACTGGGCAGTAGTGACTCCTCCAGTCCTGTGTACGTGGCTACGCTATGCATATACGGATGGATCGACGAGGTAGTCATGATGGAATTCATGGAAACGGTGCAAAAACGAGTTTACCACAAAACTCCCGTAATGCAAGAAGTATGAAAAAAAGAGATGAGTGGAATTTAGTGGGGGATCACGTCGCCAGCTTCTGCAGAACGCGAGGCGCCTCCGCTATGCCGTCGTGGACAGCAACATGGGGTTCGGCTACCTGCGACTAGGGGCGGCCGGCCAGCCGTAGGGGGACGCCAGCCCCGGTTGACCCCCTAGTGGGTCCACCCCTGCCCACGAAGTAACAACTTTATAAGTGGTATTGGGTCTTCTCTCCCTAAAAGACTAGTTGTGCTTTATCCTTTCCCATAATCCATGTGGGACTATTCCTAACAATCTCCCCCTCACACATGGATTGTGCATACTGCAATCCTGGAAGATGTTAGGCGTCTGGGTTCTGATACCACTTGTTAAAACTTTGATCCCGGGGAAAACGCACACATTGCAAATAAACTGAGAGAACACAGGAGAATTTCTCTATTATCTTATTTGCTCCCCTTTTTTCTTGCTTTTCTCTTCTTCTCTTACAAAATTGGTTACAAGTCTCCTCAATATATAGACTAATAATTTTCTACTCGTATGTATATTCGGACTTCAAGTTGGATTCAACTTCAACATTAGTTACACACGGAGACGGACTCTACTATGTCTTGAACTCTAAGTCAAGATTATTTCTAACTATCTCCCCCTTAATGTTGACTTGACATACTCTAGTTTTAGTCTCAATGCATTATGAACTATCAACCACGCCTCCACATGAAGCGTTCTACATGTAAGCTACATATAGGAACTCAACTGTTACGGGTCCACCAGATGCAAAGATTCTAAAACATTGAGGCAGTCGGACTCAACTACGACTTACTAAGCTCATACTTAACACAGAACGGTGACACATCTCCTCGACGTCTTAATTTCTTTTCACCTTACTTGAGTTTGGACGGCGAACACATCTTCTCAACGTTCAACGCTCCTTGAGCCTTCATGTATACCTTTATCTTGATTGCTCATGCTGCATAAATTGCTCGTCATGAGTATCGGATAATGCAGCGAGATAGCGAAACTCTCCATCACCATCATATCGGATGATGCCTCGTCACCGGTAACACCACTTCCCAAAGAACACGACATGATCTTGAGTACGGATCAAGAAATCGGGCTACTTTGAAGCTGCCCTTGGACCGAGAAAACGGAGAAAAAATTGCGTTGTTTTTTCTTTTTCTCTTGTGGCTTCTTACTTCTTGTTGAATTTCTCTGCTTCTCGATCGGGACTCCTTTTTTCTGATGTGATTGCTTGTTAACTTTAGTCCTGGTATGATTTTAGTGTGCACTTAGCTATTTGCACCAATAAAAATACCAAACCTTGCCAGTGACAGCACCTTTTCTTCTCGGGTTTTGTGCCACTGCTTTCTTTTTCCCAGCAAAAACACGTGAAGGACTTGATGTTTTTCTTTTTTCTTTGCTCTGATCTCTGCTGCTTGCTTGTGATTCTTCGCTCGGCTGCACGTGTGGCACCACCGAATATCTACAGCTTGCGTCTGGCTTCTCGATTGCACGTGGATTGAGGCTGTGAGGATGCAGTGAGCGCGTTGCTGCTTCGCGCGGACCGAGCAAAAAAACTGAAGTCGCTTCACTCCGGGCGCAACAAAGTTTGTCTCTTGAGCCGAGCGACAAAACTTCGATTTTTACTTGTTGCCTGGCGCGACTTCGGCTCGGAGACGGACGGACGGAAATTTCACCTTTTCCACTGACGCCACACGAACGGAAGCGTTTTCTCTGGAATCAAAGTTTTAACAGTGCAAATACTTTAAAAATGCATAATTTCTGTTATTTTTGATATTATATTACTGATATAAAACCATAATCAAAGTCTCACGTTGGACACCTAAAAAGTAAAAAAACATTTGTGGAAAAGAGAGTAGAAAGGAAACAGTGTAAAAAGAAAACGGTGTGATTCCTCCGTAAGTTAATGCCTTGTTTGGAATATATATGCGAGATTTTCATCAGATTCCTGAATGATTTGAACTGTTTTGTGTGAACTTTCCGTATCCCGAACGCAGTCTAAATTGTGAAGTAACCGACCCCATAGGGGTGTGGCCACCCCAGTTGGCCCTGCACAATTACTTGTCCTCCAAAGGTACGTGGATGCATACCAAATTTCTAAACTCATGTAAATACGTAATAAAAAATATAACAGATAAACTCATGTATTATGTAATAAAAAAATTATTAAAATAAAGAAGATCGTTAGATTATTGTAGCATATATCCTGTGTCTATCGATTTTTCTATTTTTACCTATCTAATTAAGATCGGTCTTGCTTCCGGTCGTTGATTGGTTGTTATCGTAGATCCACTAGCTAGGTCCTAACCTGTTGAGAATGACGTTACATGACGCCGGATGGCGTCAACCACAAGTTGTTGCGGAGGACCCGAACTAGAGCAATAAAAAACTTCCGTGCCCTGTTTTTTCGCTTTCCGGTCAATTTTTTTGTTTCGATTTCTTCACGGCAAACCACAAATAATTTTTGGCTTAGTGATTTTACGTCGCTTCAAGCCGAGAACCCACTTTCGGTTATCCCTATCTATTTGCATGGATTCAAACGGGAATGTTAAATGTTTCAAGCGCAGGAGTTTTATCGTAGAATTTTGTAGCGGACTAAACGAAATTCCTTTATATTTTCTAGCGGACGAAACGAAATTCCTTTATATCTTCTCATGAGAGAGCATCGCTATTTTTTCAAACAAAAAAGAGCAGAAAATTTTTCAAGGCCAAACAAAAGAGCTGAAAGTTGTTCTTCTTTGCGAGGAACCGCATTGCGACTTCTTAACTTCGCTGCATATTAATTCTATCGTGGCCTTTTCTTCGAAGTCGTTTACCATGATTTTTTTAGTTCTTCCGTCAGATATTTTCATGATTAGAAAATTAGATTTCAGCCATGATCTTATATATATATATATATATATATATAGAGAGAGAGAGAGAGAGAGAGAGAGAGAGAACCTGGAAAGTTATATGACGTTCATTAATTTCTTAGGATTAAGTGACGAAGCTGGCTATGGTACTTGGCTTTCAAAAAAAAAAAAGTCCAGATCCATCAGAAAGCTGCACAAGTTGGACAGTAGGTACAGAGAACAAGAAAAAGGCTGGCCAGTAGAACAAGCATCGATCGAGGCCCACGGTCTCACCTTGATAGCCTGTAGCAAACCATCAGATCCTGGCCAGCCTTCAGCTTAGATATTTTATTATTGCATACGTATCACGTAGCCAGTCCACACAGAAGCTAGATAATTCTAGAATATCCTCAGGTATTTTTGTGAAATTTCCGTATCCTGAATGCAGCCTAAATTGTGAAGTAACCGAGCCCCTTGGGGGTGTGGCCCTGCACAATTACTTGTCCTCCAAAGAGATAATTAGTTTTTTTAGGACTCTTTAGGGCCTGTTTGGGACTGCTCTGCTCCAGTTTTTTCAGCTTTGCTCCACCAACTCCACCATAGAGCAGCTCCACTGTGGAGTTCCTGGAGCAGGTGGTCCTGTTTGGCACGCAGCTAGCTCCAACTCCAGGAATGTGAGGTTTCCCTGAGAAAGGTCCAATGTGCCCCTAAATGATGTTTGGTGTATGTTTTGATGTCTGCAGAACACATTTTGCTCCGTTTTAATTAGATCTTTTCTTATGATTATGTCTCTGATCTTCATATATTCTATAATTACTGGAGTAAAGAGTTTTTTTTCCGCTCAAAGGAGAAGATTTTGAAAAGTCTCAATTTGAATTTGGACTCCTATTCATCCCCTCTAATTGCCATACTCCATCCTACAAAATGAATCTACGTGCTGTTTCACTAAATTGATCAAATGTACTGGTACCGGTACACCGTCTATCTTCTCCTCAAGATGACAAAAGGTTCGATTCTGTATCAAATAATGAATGCGTTGACGAGGCGATCATCTTGTTTCAGGATGTGTTGTGTATGGTTTTGTTTCGGCGGCGAATGGCGATGCAGCGCGGAATTAAGCCCTCCTCTTGGCTCTGGCCAATATTGCCATCCCTGCCTTGGCCGTCCTACTGCTGCCGGAGATGCTCGAGCGCCTGCGCGAACGTCCTGCTTGCCGAGGTAATACTCGGCGACCTTGTCCCAGCCGCTCCGGTGTACAGCCTCGGGGTTCTTGATGACGGGGGTGCTCCGGCCCGAGCATCTCCAGCAGCGTGCTCTCCTCCGCGGCGATGCTGTACTCGAGGTACCTCAGCCCCATGTCCGCCACCGGGTCGCCGAAGTCCACCTTCGCCATGTGCTTCAGTTTCCCGTATGGCACCACCTGGATCACCACCGCGTTCGCCGGCAGGAACACCGCGTTCGTCAGCCCGGCTCCGTGCACGCCCAGCAGCACGTCGAACGAGTTCACCGTCCGGGCGAACTCCTCCACGCGGCTCCGGACCGGGAAAAGAAATCCAATCGGTACGGAAAAGAGAAATTGTGTAATGGCAGTGATGGGTAATTTTTCACCAACTCCATGAGGAGTTTGGAAATCTTTGTTTGTGGAGTACCCCTTGAGGAGCTCCATAAAAAACGTGGAGTTGGCCTCTAACTCTACCTTTTTCTTGGAGCGGAGTTTTTGGAGTTAGACCTGTTTGGTTAGCGAAGTTGGGAGCGGAGCTGGAAAACTTGGAGCGGAGCAGTCCCAAACAGGCCCTAAACGTTGGGCTTCGCATATTTAGGATTCCAAACGTTAGCTTCGCAAAATTTGTACTTATACCATTGACACTTTGATTTCTATAGTATTATACCTTATTTATTATTTCTTAATCCCTTTTCTTAATACTTGGTACCTAATATGACCCTTATATTCTCCACCTTAGATGCCTCCACCTTGCACGCAGCTGCCCATGCTGCTTCAAAAGCCTGTATATATAGACAATAACTTAAGTTCAACCTTATTGGGAAAGGACACTGCATTGTGTCATCATATAGCATATGGTGAGCCCAACTGGAATAGCTCAGAGCCTCTGATCCCAAGTGCAGTCCGAAGTTTCTTTTACTGTGCACTATGTGGTTATCATCAGCATACGTGAGAGAGATAAACAAAACATATTTTTATTTTATAGAAACCCATGATTATGTTGCTAGTGGAATTAAAGGACAATTTCTCAGGTGATAGCAATAAATATAATTGAATTTAAATTTCCTTGGTTCTCTTAAAGAAAGGACACAGAAAGAACTGACAAAGATAATCAATAACTCCATACTGAATTCGAGGGTATAAGGGTCATATTAGGTGCCAAGCATTAAGAAAAGGGATTAAGAAATAATAAATAAAATATAATACTATAGAAATCAAAATGTCAATGATATAAGTACTAATTTTGCGAAGCCAACGTTTGGAGTCCTAAATATGTGAAGCCCAACGTTTAGAGTCCTAAAAAACCAATTATCTCGTCCTCCAAAGGTACGTGGATGCATACTAAATTTCTAACATAACTCTTAGACTATAAATATAACAGATAAACTCATGTATTATGTAATAAAAAATTATTAAAATAAAGAAGATCGCTATATTGTTGTAGCATATATCCTGTGTCTATCTATTTTTCTACTTTTACCTATCTAATTAAGATCGGTCTAGCTTCCGGTCGTTGATTGGTTGTACAAGAATAGTTGCTAGACACGTTTTACGCGATGAGATCGCTGTCTGCTCGAAAACCGCTTTGTCAATCTACAGACAGCACAAAACGTTCACGTCATCATAGATCCACTAGCTAGGTCCTGACCTGTTGAGAATGACGTTACATGAAGCCGGATGGTAACGGCTGTGGAATCGTCGCTCATCAGTCCGATCGATTTTTTTTGTTTAATAGGAAACGAGATTAATCATAGAAGATAGAATAATAGATTGAAAACACAGAGAGGTAGAGAGAACTCCTAATTTTTCTTTATTGCCTTTTGATTGTATGTGTACAAAATCTACCGGAACGGCTCCCTATTTATAGTCTACTGGTGAGGTGCCCACTATGGGCCAAAGCTCCCGGTCCAGGCCTAGGTTTCCTAACACTCCCCCTTGGACAATCATCCGACACGTTCATACCTCATCAAAACTCCATAAAAACTCAGTGGAAAAAATTTGGAGAAAGAGTACATGATACATGTTATGCTACGATGCACGAATTGCCTTATTAAAAACCTTGGTCGAGAAACTTTAGGAAAATTCGTCAAGACAAAAAGAGTACAATCCACCCAATTTTATTCAATTTTCAGGATTTATTCTGAAGATATGCAACCTGCATCATATCAATCAATTCGGCATACTCCTTGTAGCCGTCTTGATGATATTTGCGTGCGGATTGTAATGCGTTGGGGTGGAAGACGGATAGGGTCTTCTCAATCTTCTGCTCGTCTATGATATGCTTGCCATAGAGTTGAAGATTGGTACAAATCCTGTGCAAGATAGAATTATAATCCCCGACCGTCTTGAAGTCGGCAAACCTCAGTCTGATCCACTCTTGCTCTGCTTGAGGAAGAATGGTGTACTTTAGTTTCTCAAACCGCTTCTTGAGTGCAGTCCAGAGTGTTAGCATTCTCTTCTCTACCATGTACTCATTCTTGATAGTGAGGCAGAGGTGGTGCCTGAGAAAATGAAGTATCTGATCATTTTCCTCAGGGGTGGGTTGGGCGTCATGTGGTCTGCCAATCCCAATAGTTGCGTAAAGCTTCTTAGCTCCAAGCACTATCTTGACATCGGAAGCCCACGTCAGATAGTTTTGGCCATGCTGGGCCAGCTCCTCGAACTCCCGGTTCGTGATGCCAGTCATCTACATGTGTATGAAAGGAATAAATAAGTTTACTGCTGGTAAACGTGCACGGAACAATTTACTGCAGGTAAATAAATGTACAAAAGATTCTCGTAATGTTCCATAATTTTCAATGAATTTTCTATAAATTTTACTGCTAATTCAGGTGATTAAAGGCAATTTTAAACAATTATGATTAACCAAAACAGTAAAGAAATAGAGAAAATAATAATGGCAGAAATAAACAGGCTTCAAATGCTAAAAATAATTCAAAATTCAGATTCCCGAGGCCCTTTTATGCTAGAATATGAATTTTCAATGAATTCTGCAATTTCTGAGGGTCTATACGCAAATTTTCAGTTCAGAGAAAAATTTCACGTAATTTTCTGATTTTCTGAGGGGTTTTCTGCAAAATTCAGGACCCGTTCGTAAAATCTGCAGACCTATCCGTAATTTTCGAAATTACGAGGGTTTTTCTGCAAAATTCAGGACCCATATGCAAATTCTAAGGACTCATCGCAAATTTCTAGGAAACAAGAGGACTTTTCCGCAATTTACCGCCCCCACCCCCCGCCCAGGCCTATTTCTCCCCCTTCCCCTGTCCAGCCCATCTCATTCGGCCCATTAGTAGCCCATGTCGGCTGGCTTCAAAGGGTAGCGGTAGGGTTTCCCCTACCCCTGTCCACATTGGCGGTGGCAGCGCGTTTGGCCTGGGCGAGCTCGGGCGGCCGCCGGCCGTCGGCCAGGCGAGGTGGCATGCGGTCGGGCCGGGTTCGGGCGGCGGTGCGGGAGGCCGGGTTGGGGCGGCGGCGCGGCGACGCGGGAGGCCGGTTTCGGGCGGCGGCGCGCGGTCGGGCCGGGTTCGGGTGGTGGCGCGGGAGGCCGGGTTCGGGCGGCGGCGTGGGAGGCCGGCTTCGGGCGACACGCTTCGGTCGGTGCGGGCCGGAAGCCAGGGAGATGCGCTTCGTGCGGCGCGGGCCGGAAGCCGAGGAGGCGCGCGCTTGCGGGACGGCGACCGAGGTGGTGCGGCTGCTGGCCAGCTGCCGAGGCGGCACGCGCGTGCGAGCGGAGGAGTGGCGGCTTCGGGCTAGACCGGGCGACTTTCTCGGGCGGCGGCAGCCATGCGGGGCGGCGACTGAGCGGCCGATGCCAGGCCGGTGACCGGCGGCAGGCCAGCGATGGCTTCGCATGCGGCAGCCGTACAGGGCCGCCCGTGCATATTTTTCTTTTTTTTCCAATCTACAGTGTAATCAACTTCTACTATGTGATGTAATCTACCAATCGACATTGTGCCAACAGCTTCAGGTCTACTCACGATAGATTAGAGCTGATTTGCACCGTAGAAATTTAATCTAGAAAGCGAAAACTTCGAATTTAGAGCGATCTAGATAATTCAATCTATTAGAGCTTCGATGATTATCTTCAATTCACCAGAGCGAACTCGTGCTGATAACGTATTGAGGGACTGTCACTGGTGACCAGTCCGATCGATTCCTCTGCTTAATGCGAAACGAGATCAATCACAGAAGACAGAATAATAGATTGAAAACACAGAGAGGTAGAGATAACTCCTGGTCTTTCTTTATTACCTTTTGATTGCATGTGTATAAAATATACCGGTACGACTTTCTATTTATAGTTTACGGGTGAGATGCCCAGCCAAGCTCCCGGTCCAGATTTCCTATCAGTGTCAACCACAAGTTGGCGAGGACCCGAACTAGAGCCGTAAAAAACTTCCGTGCCCTGTTACCACAAATAATTTTTGGCTTAGTGATTTTACATCGCTGCAAGCCGAGAACCCACTTTCGGTTATCCCTATCTGTTTGCATGGATTCAAACGGGAATGTTAAATGTTTCAAGCGCAGGAGTTTTATCGTAGAATTTTGTAGCGGATGAATCGAAATTCCATTATATATCTTCTCATAAGAGAGCATCGCTATTTTTTCAAACAAAAAAGCGCAGAAATTTTTTCAAGGCTTAAAAAAAGAGCGGAAAGTTGTTCTTCTTCTTCTTTGTGACGAATGCATATTAATTCTATCGTGGCCTTTTCTTTAAAGTCGTTTACCCTGATTTTTTTAGTTCTTCCGTCAGAATTTTCATGATTAGATAATTAAATTTCATTCATGATCTCACACACACACACACACACACACACACACACACACATATATATATATATATATATATATATATATATATATATATATATATATATATATATATATATATATAGAGAGAGAGAGAGAGAGAGAGAGAGAGAGAGAGAGAGAGAGAGACGTCCATTAATTTCTTAGGATTAACTGACGAAGCTGGCTTTGGTACTTGGCTTTCAAAAAAAAGTCCAACTCCGTCAGAAAGCCACACACGTTGGACAGTAGGCAAGAAAAAGGCTGGCCAGTAGAACAAGCATCGATCCAGTCGACGGTCTCACCTCGCTAGCGTGCAACAAACCATCAGATACTGGCCAGCCTTCAGCTAGATATTTTATTATTGCATACGTATCACGTAGCCAGTCCACACAGAAGCTAGATGATTCTAGAATATCCCCCAGGTAATTTTTGTGAATTTTCTAGAATTTTCATGCTCCACTATTTACTATTTTCTAGGATTATTTAAATCTTCTAGCTTTTTATTTTTTAAAAAATCAATTTGAAAACTCCTCTTCTCTCTTGGGCCGAGGCGTGGACGGCAAGGATTAACCCCCCGCGCCGTGTGGTGCTATCCACTCTATCCCGCACGCCTCTTCTCTCCCTCTTTTTGCGGCCCACCTGTCAACGCCTTCCCACCCCCTCTCCCCTCTCTTTCCGACCCTAGGTCCCACCGCTCAACCCTCCCCATCCCTCTCTCTTCTCTCATGCGCATGGCCCAGCTGTCAGCGCCACCTTCCCCCTTCTTCCTCCCTCGACCTCCCCTCTATCCTCCATTCGACGCTGCCATGCATCCCCACTCCATTTCCGAGCACAGTCCACCACCAGCAAGCAATTTTGGCCATTTGGAGCCCCGCCAAGCCTTTCCGTCGGCACCATCGTCTTCCCCATGCCAGTGCCGATCTCGCCCACCCCTTATCGGTGGCTTCCCACCACTGAAGCCTTCATCGCGCCGAGCCTGAGCCACCATCGCTGCTCTCTCTCATCATCGATAGTATTCGTCCCCTCCTAAGCCCCACACCAAGGTAAAATACAACCCTCGCAGCCTGCTCTCCCTTCTCCACCCCTCACCAACCCCGACCGCGCCACCGTCTGCTCGCACCCTCGGTCCTCGAGCGCGGCCACTAGCCAACGCTGCCACGTCAACACGGGCTGACATGGCAGCCAACATGGTGCCGCACACACGCCACCTCAGCATCCAGGTGCCACACCACCGCCTTCTTTGCCACATCAGCCAAGAAACAACTGTGGACCTGGTCCACTGCACCTAGGCCCAAATGTCAGGCTTAGCTCGGAAATTCAAAAATATATGCTGACATCACCCTGATGTCATAAATCCGACATTCCCATAGGAAAATACTTTGGTCAAAAACAAAATTCTCTTGCTGACGTTATAATTCCCTTTTTATATAGAAAAATAATTCCAAAAAATTTAATTTGTTAATTTCTTTATAATTCAAACTTCCAAGAGACCATTCACTCGTTCTAACTCCGATTGGACCCATTCAAAATTTTAAATTCATCTAAAATCATGATTTATCCACATCTATAATGTTTTTAAGTTTTTGTTGTTTATTTAAATTTATTTAAATTTTATTTGAGTTTAGTGGGTTATTTTCACGTGTAGATTACGTCGATTCGGAGGAATTCTTCTACGATGATTCACATAAATTCGTAGAACAAGGCAAGTTACACACCTTGATCATATTGATCTCAGTTTATTAATAAAATTATGTTGTTTTAAATTATTCAGCATGCATATTTTTATTCAACGTATTTCAATTAAGTTTTAAACTTAATTTTTGCCTACTTGTTAATACCTCCTTTCATATTGATTTTTCGATACCTTGTCACCTTAGAATAAAAATCTAGTTAGTACACTAGTATTAACTAGAATATTTTGTAGCAAATGTTAAGACCTGCATAGATATAACTTTAGGCTTGGGATAACCTTCTTCACATAAAATAACGAACTTTTAAAAAGTATTCTTGACTTTGATGAGTCAAGAAAGTATATGAAATATTTCAAAATAAAATATAAAACCTAGTTTAGACTTAAGCAAATGGTTAGGTGGTGGGTGCTCGCTAGTATACACTGTTGCTCAGTGGCTCAACGTGGGTGCTAGGCACAAGGGGTATGTGGGAAGTGCCTAAGTCAATCAAGGACCGATATGTGAGCTACTGCTATAAAGCTCTATCATACTACCATAAGGCTAGTATGAGACAGTCCTGACTGACTAATTTGTGGGTCCCAATCTGAGTCTTGCTACAGATTGAATGTAAGCATGGTGTAGTCCGCGAGAAATCTCACACAACACAAGGATATGGTGGATTCCTTATTGGACTAAAACTTTAGTGGAGGTGTGGCTAGGTTGATGGCTTTGCATTGTAAATCCCTTCTCATAATCTCTCTGCCGCACACCCAAGGAAGTGTGCTAATCATGTGGCAATATGAGTTGATGATGCCTTGTGGGTAAAGCACGTTATGCTACCTCTGCAGAGTGTATAAACTAACCTAGATAGCCGTGCCCATGGTCATGGGCACACCGAGTAAAGTTTTTCTTGAATTTGACTTTGTTTTTCAAAATGGTTTGTCAAAGGCTTATGGATGGATGGAATCTATGAGATTTTTTTGGAAAAGACGGTCTAGGTGGAATACCAATGATTAGGCTAGTGTCAGGTCAGTGCTTGCATTAATGGTTTTAATTTGTTTAAATTAATGTTTTGACTTACTGTATTAAATTTAGCAATTTTCAATCTATTTATTGTATTTCTTTAAATTCTGCTTTACACTCAAATAACCATATATGCCTTCACTTGTCAGCCTTGCATTATTATTGCATTTTTGTATAACTTGTGGAGTACAACTTTGTACTCACCCTTGCTATCTCTACTCAGAGAAAGACTACTTCGAATTCGGTGATGACCAGGATGAGAAGGCTGTGCCGTCATTTGCCTGTGCACAGGCTTGTTGGGCTTCTTTCGCTTCGGCTTTTTCTTTCACTGCTATTATTTAAATTTGGCCTATGGGCTGTGGATGTAAACCTTAGCCATACGGCTGTACTCTTTTAATCAATAAAGTTTATCATTGTGCTTGATATGTATCCCTATTACCACTGTGTGCACTAGCTGATCCTAGACTAGTGCGATTAACACAAAGGATATAGGAGTTGTTGCTCCGAGGTCCAACGCCGGCTCTCCCTCTCGTTTCCTCCCTCCCCGCCAAAGTTCAAGCTCCATTAAATTGATTTTGATAATTAATGACAAATTTATATGCAAGACTAACATGTTTGTTGACTCTGAATATAGAGGGAGTTCATTCTATGTTTTGATGATCTATGTTCCTATTTCACATGCTGAGGATCTTTATGTTGAAATGCATATATTGAGTATATAAAGATATTATAGTTGAAATATACTCATGATGATTTAAGTTCAGTTATTTACAATTAGGTTGTCATCAACCACCAAAAAGGGAGATATTAAACAATATAAATCCCTTCATAACGTGTTGATGGTGAGTTTTTGTGATTAATGACAATTGGGTTTGTGGTACTAATATTTTCATGAGTTGGTAAATAGTTAGGTCCCGTGATGATGAAGACTTTAGATGGTATCATGTGTTAATGGTCATCAAGTCAAGGTTCATGATGATGGATGACATCATGTGTTGTCACCAAGTCAAGATTTCAACATGGTGGATTGCATCATGTGTTGATGCACAACAAGACAAGGACTCGAACTTAGAGTGAAGATATTTGTCATCAAGTTTTAAGTGCATACACAAGGCAAGGTATAACTTGCATAGGCTCAGGATATGTTACTAGTCTTTTACCGGTATCAATATTTGGTTGAGAGACCAGATTGTTAATATAAGTTGTCATACTATTAAGAGGAGTCTTGACTAGTAGCTTAAGTCTCATCATATGTTAATAGCTCAATCTTACTTGCTCTAGCTCTCCGTGGCATGATGCTAGTATTTGCGAATATGTTTTGCAAATAATTATAGCACATGCATCTACATCTTTGTAGCATATGACTAGAGTTTGCAAATGGTTGAAGAAGATGTTCATACTCCTTGTGGTATGATAATAATGTTTGCAAATATGTTTTATAAATTGTTGAAGTTCATGCATCCTTTCTTGGCATGGTCTAAGATTTGTTGTTGCTCTTATCATTGGACTTTAACCATGGTGTTGACTATATCGAGTTCTTATTCTTTTTGTACTGATCCAATGCGTTTAAGATCATGCAATCAGTTGAATTGTGTAGCCCTCTGAATAAGTTTTTCATATAGTCGAAGATCACTCCATTTCAAAATTGGAGTCAAAAGTTATAACTTTTTCTCTGAATGTCAGCTGTGTTAAAAAGTATGTATGGTTTGACCACCCATTTGAGGCCGATCGATCGCCTAGGACGGTTCGACCAGTTATTAATTGGCCGTCTGACTGCCCTGTCTGATCGACTGGTCTAACCAGTGTGCCTGGTCTGACCGAGCTTTGTGTGGTAGTCTGGCTGGCTCTAGGCGGGCGGTCTGACCACTTGGTGTGGTCTAACTGGCCCTTGTGACGATGGTCTGACAAGTCGATGCCACAACAGCTAGTTTTCTGGCTATTGTGAGGAGAGCGATCAGGCCAGACTTATGCCTATGGTACTATCGCTCTTCTGGTTTTTGCTTTTAACAGCTAGTTTCTTTGTGTGGGATATAAATACCCTCTTGTGACCGATTGGAAAGAAGTTTGTTGCACCAATTTCTATTCTCTTGAGCTAGTGTGAGCATCGCCTCTCAATTGTGCATGTGTTGTACCCTGTGAGCAAGAAGAGAGGTCTCTAGATACATGTGTTATATCTATAGGTGGATTTCATATCCACTTAAGCTTATGCAATTGTTGCACTTGGTAAGAGTCAAGTAAGTGGCTTGACTTGTTCCTCTTGGAAGCTGCTGATTCCTAGATAGCGTTAGAGGTGTTGTGTTCGGTGATGTCTTCAAAGAAGCTTGTGAAGAGGTATGACGTGTTGTGAAGGTTGAAGCTCACCTATCCGGAGGGAAAAATAGCTACCACTAGTGGAATTAAGGTGATTGGCTTAATTTGTGGAACTGATCTAATTCGTTTGGGGTTACCTCAACATGGACTATAAGAGACCAGTAAGTCTCCAAACACCGTGGTAAAAAGAGACCATACCAATTGTGGTTTGCTCTCTTGTGCTCAATCTACACCCAACAATTTACATTCATATGATTAAATTAATTGTTTATCACCCTAGAATTACAAATCTTGACATAGACTTAGAGTATTGATGCACTTAAACTAGATGTTTTAGGTCTTCATTATGCAAAACCAATTTAATTTATATTTCCACAACATAAACTTTGTTTTTAGCCAAAAAAATTGAAAGCATCTATTCACCCCCCCTCTGACCTTACACCCACCACCTTCAGCCTTCTCATCTCACGTGGGCAGCAATGGCGGTGCAGCGGCTATGGGTGGGCTGATGTGCTATGCCTAGATCGAAAGGCAAACATATGGGTCTACATGGCATGGTAACTTGTTCGAGCCAACCATGCAGGGCCTAATCGGATCATACCCCATCCAGGCTTGTCGTGCCATGCCTGGTGACCTATTTGTCTAGGTCTGCATAGAAGCACGTAAGTTATAGCGGAAAAGAATCGATGTCTTGTTTTATTAAGTTCATCGGTGCTATGTACGTACTAACGTATACATGAGTACACAATGCTACATGGGGTTGTCGCCCATCAATTGGCTTTTAATGGCATGCATGCATGGGACGATCTGGCTAGCTAGTCAAAACTCAAAGCCATGGGTCGAGGCCACAGATCATTCCTTGTTTTTGCTGAGCAGCTAGCCACATAAGGCTACGTATAATAGTATATGTCTTGAAATCATCTCTAAGATTTTTACCTTATCTAAAGACAACACTAGAGACAACATCTCCAACAGTTTATCTCTAAAATCAATTTCTCTAACTATTTTATATTATTTTTTATCTTATTTCCCCTCACACTTTACTACCATTTACGTTAATTTGTGTACTTAGATTGTCTCATGCGTAAGATACAGCACATTCTTTTTCCTCATCTCCTCTATTCTTAACATAGGAATTTATTGACATAGTATTGTTAAGAGAGCTAAAATGACATTATTGAAAATGCCCTAAGTTAGCATACACACAACTAAATGCTACATGGGGTCGTACGCCGTTTGACTTCGAAACGGCAAGATTTCATGTGTGCTGCATAGATTACGGAAAAGTACCAAGTTATCTCACATTAACGTCATTAACTACAAGTTCACATGTGCATTGTAGCATACAGGAATTGTGTTGATGATCGAGTCGCTGATCTTATAAAATAATATGAAAAATACCCTTTATTGCTATAGGAACTGGTTACAGGGTATATTCGACAAGACAAGAGACTAACCCTAATTACACTAAATTGAATGAAATATCAATTTGTTTGGGATTAAAACCGATTGATTGCATGTGAATTGCCTTGAATACCAATGAAGAGTCACATGTTTGCCCACCAAAGAAGATGCCTTGTGGAACCAAAACGTCTGGTCAGGATCATTGGTTATTGTCAGTGACAGACGAACATGGGCAACAATCTTATGGCAGTTGTTATTAGAGACTCAGGACCGAAGTATCGTGCTATTTAGAGTGGATAAGGCATGTGTTTCATCTATCACATGGAAGGAATATTCTGAAATCAGGTCTAGGGACCAATATATAGACTCTTGAGCGGTCATCCCGTCGGGCAATATAGACAGTGTTTCTCTGACCATGGTACTCATGGAGCAACCTCTGGAGGTTTAAGACCACGGGGTTCTTTGTTCTTAATTATATTTTAAAGTAGTATTTAGGATTATTCAATTCTCGTCATCTAGCCCCCAAACTTTAAGTGAATTTATAATCTTTCAAATGAATTTTCAATCAGGAAACTACTCCCTTAAATAGTAAAAGTAAAAAAGCGGTACGTATTCACTTTAAAGTTAAGAAACTAACCAAGAAACTGAAAGGTTTTGGTGTCTGTTAGGTTTCAGATCAGGTAATCTCTTTTTGCAGTTAGAGAGAACCACTGATAAAATCCTTACCGTGTTGTCTTGGGATTTCACACTTTTAGAAAAACCTTTTATCTTTTTCCTTGCCCTTGCACTCTTCTTTTGTAGCCTTGAATCCTTTCAACCCCCTTTTTGTTCTTCTGCCACCCAGCCAAAATGTTGGATCTTATCACCAACTGACCAGCGTCAAAGCTTGGGATGAAGGAGCTCGACACCATGCAGAAGTAAGGGATGCTTCCTGAAAAGGTTCTAGTCATGTGGAGATTAGCGGTCGAAGAGAAATTTCCGAGCGGGAATAAGGGCGAGATTCCAACTTCTGGCCACACTCGAGTGTGGGTTTCAATTGCCAGCACACTCATTCCTCTCCCAAGTCTTCAAGTATTATGGAATCGAGCTGGTAAACCTCGCCCCTAGTTCAATTGCTAATATAAGCATCTCATCTACTTCTACGAAGCATATTTGGGGATTTCACCAAAGTTGATGCCTCTCAAATACTTCTATAGGATGATGAAGTTGGGGAAATCAGTGACGTCAACTAGAGATTGCACTTTGTGCCTCCACAATGGGAAGGCTAAAGAATACATTCTGATGTATTCTAAATCTTCATGGTAGTCATGGAAAAAAATGTGGTTCTACATGACACTCAGTAAGGATGACAGCCTTTTCTTCATCGATCAGGTGACCATTGAGAACCCAAGATGGAGATCTTCCTTGAAGGAGTGAAAGGTGGAGCTATGGGCCGATGCCATCCACCATCTCAGGATAAGAGATCTTACTTCATGGCACATGATGAAGGATTTCTCCATGCGCCAGATAAGTCCTCTAAAGTCACGCGACCGTACCATGCTTTGGTACGTGGGTAGGGATGACTCAACCAAATTCTAACCAGTCGAGTTTTGTTTTGTTTGGTTGAATCTTTTTAATCTTAAAATCTTCCCAGATTTTTATAGCCCTATCGCTGAGGTGAGAGAGCAGATCAAAATGATATGTGTAGGGGAGCCCAGCCAGAAGATAGAGGTGCCCTTGATCCTGGTCACTACCTCTCCAGAAGAGATGATTAAAAGACTTCAGGTAAAAATGATAACCCTTTTCATCAATTGTATATTTTTAATCGGTATGTTGTAATGCTTTTTATGTTATGCAGATGGTTGGGTCAAAAAGCGGCAAGTTGTCTGAAAGCTCGGGAGATGCTCCTCCAAGCCCTAAGAGGCGGAAGAGCATGAGGACATCATATGGAGCCTTGGGATCAAATCTAGCTCCATCGTTGACTACCTTGGCTATTCTCCCGGTCACTGCTCTGATCGCTTCTATGACTGCCCCGACAACCACATAGGCTTTCAAGAGCAAAGTCCCCTCAGAAGTAGGCTTTTACTATGACTTCAACAGTTTTACTTATATGCCTATCCCTTCTCTTATAAGGAGGATAAAACAACAGCGCTGATGGGAATATATTTCCTAGATGAAGAACTCGCCAAGCTAACTTCAGTTAGTGACCAGGCAAAAGAGAGGGAGGAGCCACTGATTGGAGCCATTGTGACTGTAGAATAAAGTTCATCGGTTGTGGGTTCCAAAGTGGTCATTACCGACCAGGTGGTCATCCCTCAAGCATTGGAAGAAGTGACTGCACTGGCGTTCGAAGGAGTCACAACCTCCGGGCAAGTGGTCACAGAAGCTGCTTTTGACCCCCCCATGGAGGATCTGACTAAGGATAAACTTATCTAGTCGAGGACTCAAAGGGCCCAACCAGCCCTACCAGTGCAGAACTGGTAAAATCGATTGGGAAGAAGAAAGGAAAGCAAGTGCTCTGGACTATGCTCTAGGGTATTTTAACTTCAAAGCGAAGAAGACTAGATATGTGCTAATAAAAAAATATATAGAAACTCGTACTTTAGGTTTTCTGGTGTTCTGAAGTCCTCACTTCTCTATTTTGGTTCTTCTTTCTTTGTAGTGCCTCCAGTACTCTGATTAGTCTCGATCTGAGTACTCCTTGCGAGAAAACTCCCAAGGAGGGAGTAGTCAGGGCTGCCCCTGAGCTTACAGAGGGATCATCATTTGTTGCTGCTATCCAGGAACCTTTGGCAACTCCGACCCCATTAAAGGACATAGAAGCAAAAGAGAAATCTTAGCAGGATCCAACTGCTACCAAGGAACAAGTGGTCGAAGAGGAGGGAGTAGGTATGTTTTCTTCATTCTTTGAAGGTACTGAGGTGGAGAGCTCTTCCTTGGTTATCAAGTCTCCTCACCCCAGGGACATTCCCTGCTGACTCTTAATCTTTAATAATAAAATACTCAAGGCGGTCTGGTGGAAGAAAATCTCAAACTGTCAATCGAAGATAGGTCCCAAGGTGCTTTACTCTGCCTATGCTGATAAGTAGTCTAGGTAAATTCCTACGACCACTTTATGATGTTTTTTTTTGGAGTTTTTTGAAACTTTTCTAAGTTTCGTTTTTATTTTTTGTAGCATATGGTGAAGGGCTTTGCTATGGTCGAAGAACTAACCAGGCGAGCGTCATCCTTGGAGAAGAAAACCTTCAATTAAGGAGTAAGTATCATCTTTAAACCTTTTTTGCTGCTTCTTAATCTTTGCTTTTTCAAAACTCTTTTCTTGTTGTAGTTGATAGAATTGGAGAGCTTTGAAAAGGTGGCTAAGGCTAAAAGAGCTATTATTGTGACAGTTGAGAAAATGCGCAAAACTAAAGATCAGCCGATCAAAAGCTAGTCAACTAAGTTCAATGAAAATATTCTCAAGCACAAGGAAGCTGTTGAAGCTTAGGAGAAGAAAAATCAAGGTAACTGATGGTTAATCTAACCAGTTTATTGTATGTTTTGATTTATTTTATCTAACTTTAAGCTACTCATGTAGAGCAAGCCCTAAACTTGTAAAGATTTGAAAAAAACTCTTAGAGCAAGCCCTAAACCTGGAAAGATTAGAAAAACTCTTGGTTTTGAAGAGGATAAAGAGAAGGAGCTTGAAAGGAGTCTTCAAGAGAAGATCCTTGCCTTTAACAAGATGCTTGCTGATATGGGGGTAGAAGCATTTGAATCCTCTTCAAGGGAGCCAGCCGAGAAGGTGAACTGCCTTGACAGACAACTTGAGACCCTTCTCAGAGCAACCACAAGCAGACGATGAGGGATGTTGTGGCTGATGGAGTTAGCATTGCACTTGCAAAGCTTAAAGCTTCTAACCCATCACTTAACCTCCAAGTACTAGAGGAATACTTCAACTGCTTAGAGTAGGATGCAGCCAGGTTATTCGAAGGGGTGAAGCCCTTTAAAAACAAGATTGCTGAGAAGATGAAGGTCGGATCTCCATCGAACAGCAACCAGTCTAGTGGCTCCGACGAGTAGATGAATGTTTATGTAATATGTAAAATTTCCATGTAAAAAAATTACCTTTATCATCAGTAAAGCTTATGTCAATTTCTTAATTCATTGAGTACTCACATATTTCCTAGCCCCTGATTGCTTGTTTAGTAGTAATACTTACTAATGAAGCAGTGGACCAAGAATGTAAGAGTAGTTTAAATCGACCAATGGACTAAGTATATGATGATTATGTTGTAGAAAGGATCAAGTTGTCACTAGGAAATCATATTGGATAGAACTAGTGGATGATTTTGACTAGCCTCATATACCATTTTCATAATCGAAATACTTTATAATCCAATATGAGGTGGTAAAATGACATAAAACATGTCTATGGTATAAACGATAAGAAATTATGCAACAATATATGCAAAAAAAAATGATAAGTGCTTTTATTTGTAAACTTTATCCGAACTGGTCGTAAGGTTGTCGAGAACTGAACACATGAATAATACTTATCAAAAATGTATTCGTACTCGAGTTTTGACTGGTAGCAAAGATCATAGAGCAAAGACGGTCACTAGTAAACTCCTTCCAGTGGATAGGACCATGTGCAGAGAGGGGAGATTTTGACTAGGAGGTTTTCTATATCTCAACTATAGGTTTAAACAAGAGAAGAGCAGAATATCAAAGTAAGAAAGAAATCTTTCAAGCCCACGAGCATGTAAGCAACTATATCTAGTTGTTTGTTTGATTCTTCTTTCACTTGTTATTCTTTGAGAAAAGAGTACGCAAATTATCATGAGAACTATCTCTGTGAAGGTCACGATGGGAATCCGCATGCCGTTTGATGAACATATCAAAGCCAAAAGTAAAAGACATCCTATAGAAGGGGTTCAGAGGAAAATGGATCTCTCTGACTAGCTCAAACAACAATAGTATGCGACCAAACTTAGGATAAGAAAATACAAATAATACACATTGAAAATGAAAGAAATATAATGCAACTTTATTAAAAATTGAAATGAAAAGTATTTAATACATAGAACTTATGCAATTAATCAATGTTCCAAGAATAAGATAGAACATAGCCAGTCGTACTGAGCCTGGTTTGGTGAATTCGACCACGGTGTATAGACCTTCCCATTTAGGTGAAAGTTTGTTGCAATTTGCCTAGCTTTGAATTTTACTGAGAACCAGGTCACTTACAACTAGGCTGGGAGGCTGTACCTTACAACTGTGATACCTTCGCATGGCTTGTTGGTAAACCACCGATAGTATCAAGGCTGCGTTTCATCATTCTTTGAGGAAATTAATATCATTGGTTCATCATTCTTCTTAATTGTTATCATTACAACACTCGGTTCAACTAGAGTCAATCTTTGGTTCTAGAGGAAGCATGGCTTTTGCGCAGTAAACTAGAAAGAAAGGTGTTTCACCGGCCACATGATAGGTCATGGTTTGAATAGCCCATAATACAGAGGGAAGTTCTTAAACCCAACCTCCTGACCATTGTATTAACTAGTCAAACACTCAGTATTTAATTTCTTGTGTTATTATGCCATTGGCTTACCCTACTGCTCTGTTACTCTGTGGATCAACCACTAAGGTGAAACATATCTTGATACCCATATCTTCACAAAATTCCTAAAAATTCCCACTTGAGAACTAGGTATCATTATCTATGATTATACGACTAGGGACACCAAATCGTGTAATCATATTTTTCGTAATGAATTTCTTGGCAGCTTCAGTTACCTTAACAACTGGCTCAGTTTTTATCTATTTTATGAATGTATCAATCATGACAACAAGGAATTCAAAGCCTTCAGGTGCTCTTGGGAAAGGTCCTAGAATGTCTAGCCCCTAGGTTGCAAAAGGCCAAGAAAGCGGTATTATTTGCAAAGCTTGTGTAGGTTGATATACTTGTCAGCTACGAAACTGATATTGTACATATTTTATCACAAGGTCTTTTGCATCATGGACGGTAGTTGGCCAGTAGTATCTTTGTTGGAAGGCTTTACCAGCTAGAGTTCTATAAGAATAATATGCTCCACAGACTTCTCCATGTATGTTAGATAGTAAGTTAAAACCATCCTTGTGAGATATACATCTCATCAGCACTCTGTGAGTTCCTTGTTTGTAAAGGACACATTCGATCAGAGTGTATAATTTGGCTTTTCGAGCTGTACAATCAGCCTTTACATCATCTTCAGGAAGTGTGCCATACTGAAGATACTTAAAGATTGATATCATTCAATCACTATTGGGTCGATCTATACGACCTCCAGTGGATCATTTTTTGGAATGCTCCACTATCGAGGATTTGTTGAGTTACTCAAGAAAAACTCTAGGCAAACAGGCGATGTTGAGGAAGCCATCCATGCCAATTGGTCTGCCAAAAAGTTGTTTTTTTAGGAATATGTTGTATCTCAAAATTGAAGAAATGCCTTTTGAGTTTTCCTAACTTTTGAAAGATAAAATGACATCATGGTACACGAGCATTGATAGTGTTTTTTCAACTTGATTTGCTACTAGTTGAGAATCGCCTTTCATTAGTAATCTGCTAATCCCGAGTGCTTTGGCTGTTTAGATTCCTACTAGTAAACCTTCATACTCTGCCATATTATTTATAGAGGGAAAGTTTAGCTAAATGGCGTATTTTATTTTCTCTCCAGTACAAGATACCAGGACTACCCTAGCCCTCGAGCCTTTAAAATCAAGGAACCATTGAACTACATAGTCCACTCTTCATGGTATTCATACTCAAGCCCTTGGGTGGGCTCAGGATTTGTCCACTTGGCAATAAATTCTGCTAAAGCCTAGGACTTGATTGCTGTTCATGAAATGAAATGGAAATTGAACTCTCTAAGTTCGACCACCCATTTTGCTATATGTCTTGATGATTCCCTATTTTGGAGAACTTGACCATGAGGGTATCCAGTCAGTACAACCACTTTGTGGGCTTGAAAGTAATACCTTAGTTTCCTTAAAATCATAAGGAGAGCATATAGCAACTTTTGTATCTTTAGATATCATTCTTTTTGTCTATGTAAGACCTTACGTATGTAATATATTGGTCATCGGATAATGTCACGCTCAATGACCAGTACAACATTGACTGCTTGTGGTGTCACAGCCAGGTACAAAAGTAATTTGTCTCTCGGCCTTGGAGAGACTAAGACTAAGGCACACGTAAGGCACCTTTTAAGCACTTCAAAGCTATCACTTGCTTTCTTAGTCCATTCGAAACTTCTGTGTTTCCAAAGAAGCTTAAAGAAAGGCAATCATTTTTGTCCCAACCATGCTATGAAATAACTTAGCATTACCATATAGCTGGTTAGTTTCTGGACTTCCTTCTTCGTGGTCAGAGGATGCATCTGCTCGATGGCCACTATTTTCTCTGGATTTACTTCAATTCCTCTAGCCGAAACTATGAATCCAAGAAGCTTTCTAAAGGAAACTCCTAATACACATTTCTCCAAATTTAACTTAAGATTATATCTTCTTAAGTTAATGAAAGTTTCTTACAGCTCTGAGATATGATCTTTGTTGTTTGATACTTTTCATGACTAAGTCATCAACATAGGTCTCTAAGTTGTGACCAATCTACAAACTAAAGGTTTTTTTGCATCAACTTCTGAAAAGTAGCACCAACGTTTTTTAGTCCAAATAACACCGTTACATAGCAAAAAGTGCCATATGGCGTGGTACCCTTGGTATGTTTTACTCATACTAATCTAGTGGTACCCTGACTATGTATCCAAAAAGCTTAATAACTCACACCCAGAAGTAAAGTCAACAAGCTGATCACGTGGAAGGAGAAAGCTATCCTTTGGATAAGCTTTATTGAGATATGTGAAATCGATATACATTCATCATTTTTCATTACTTTTCCTAACCATTATAGGGTTGGCGAGCCACTTTGGCTGGTCGACCTTTGCGAATGAATCCAATCTTGAGAAGCTTATCGATCTCTAGCTGGATTGCCTCCTTCTGATCAGGTGCAAAGCATCTTAGCTTTTGCTTGACTAGTTTTTTGTTAGGCCAGAGTGCTAGTCTATTCTCGATCACCTCGCTAGGGACACCGAGCATGTTAGATGCCTGCCAGGTGAGTACATTCGAGTTTGCTCAAAGGAGACAGTGACTCTTCCTATTTGAGGTCGAGTCCTGCCTCGACCAGTACCTTCTGGAAGGTGGTGCTAGCATTTTCGAGTCTAAATGACACTTTGAAATTTTCTAGAAAAATGTCCTTGTCGAGTGGAACCTCCTCGATCTGGTCAAAGTGTTTTGGGGCCACCTTTAGTCTTGAGCACTTGGCCTACACAGAAGGTGGATTAGTATTTCTGATCAAAAGTTCATGGACTAGTTCTAGGGATTTATGATCGCATGCATATGCCATCTTTCTATCCTCTCGAACTACTATGACCCCTTTTGGTCCCAGCATCTTAAGACTTTGATAGTCGTAATGCGTGGCTATTAGGAACTTAGCCAACACCGGATGACTAATAATCTCATTGTATGTGGTTTCAAAGTTTACCACATCAAATGTGATTCTTTCTATTCAAAACTTATTTGGACTCCCAAATGTAACCGATAGGGAAACTTGCCCTATCGGTTACATTTGCAGTAAATCCCAAAACTATGCCATGAAAGGCATACTTCATGGGCTTTACTTTTGATTTGGGAACTTGCATTTCCTCTAAAGCTCCCGTAAATAAAATATTAAGAGAGCTACCACCATCTACTAGAACTAATTAACTTTGCAATTAATTATGGTTGGTTATATGACAATAGGGAACCTACCTTGTTGAGTTAGGGGATGGTACAGTCTTCTTGACTGAAGGAAATAATTATTTGACCACCTGGATGGCTTGACAGTGATAAGAGATTTGATGAGGTTCACTTTTCACTCCACAGTCTTTAGATGATGTCTGGACTTGTAGGAGGAGGACCTGTCGAGGATCATATCGACGGTGTGCTTTGGCTCTTGATAGTCCATCTCTTTGTCGCCATCCTTGTCCTTCTTAGAGCTTAGTTCTCTGACCTCTTGAATAGAAGCAAAATGACCCTTACCAAAGTAATAGTCTTCCAATTTCTTCTACCAGGCATGGCAATTGCATAGATCATGCTCTGCTGCTTGATGAAGTGGACACCACTTTTTTTTTCTTTTTGGACTCATTGGTTGGAACTTTTGCTTTGTTCCAACTAGAATAGTTCTTCTTGCCCCTGGTGAACTTCTCTAGATCGCAAGAACCTCTTTAGTGTTAGGTTTGTGATTCTTCTTACCTTTGGGAGAATTCTTGGTCTTCTTCTTTTTTCTCTAGGCCAGGTTAAGAAATTTTCTCTGTTCGGTCGATAGCCTTATTCCACTCAACTGCTTTCACTAGCGACTACATATCTGTCGGCCTTGCAGAATAGTTCAACGATTGTTCTTGGAGGGTTCATCGCGATATCCTCCATAGACCATTAGTTCCTCAACCCCAATTTGAAAGCCTAAATAATAGAGGAATTCACAACCTCAGGAATAGAATTACGAGCCTAGCTGAGCCTCTTGATGTACTGCCAAATAGTCTCATTAAGTTATTGCAGGATTCAGTGAAGATCAACTTCTTTACCAGGGCGATCGTATGTCCCTTGAAAGTTTGTGATCAATAGGTTGCAGAGTTGCTCCCAGGTGTAAATTGATCTAATCGGTTGGTTGAATAACCAACACCAGGTAGATACTTCAAGGACTGTGGATAAGTAGTTTAACATCACATTATCATTATCACTGGTAGCTCGGATAGCGGTAGTGTAAATTTGGATAAATTCTAATGGGTTTTGAGTTCCATTGAATTTTTCTAGATTTGTTGGTCGAACCATGTCTTGCCAGTGTACTGCTTACAGGCCTACCGAGAATGCTCGACAGCCTGTGATGGAGTCATTGCGCCTTCTTTGGAAAGGATCCATATTGTGGTTGGTTGGGGATCGGTTTCTCCGGTAGTCATACTAAGAAACTGTGCACTAACCCGGTCATGAACACTTGCATAGTGTCTCCGACTGGCTACTTGGCTCAAGTGATGTTGCAGATCACCCGGTCCAAATGTTCATTCCTCATTATGAGGGGGGAGTGGCTTGTCGGAACCCGGAGCAACGACTCCTGGATCCTCTGTGTAAATCGCACTAGTCCAGGATCAGCTAGTGCACACAGCGTACAACAAAGATAAATATCAACCATAATGACATTTATTAACTGAATATGGGCATGAATGCCAAAGTTTACATCAACGGCACATAAGCCAAAATTAAGTAATAAGCAGCGGAAGAAAAACCGAAGCGGAAGAAGCCCATTAAGCCTGCCCACAGGCAAACGACAGTAAGACGCGGCCTATTCGTCCAGATCTTCACTGTAGTTGACGTCTTCCTTCTCTGTGTGGAAAAAGCAACGTGAGTACAAACTTGTACTCCGCAAGTCACCCGGGAAAATGCAACATAATGACAAAGGCTTCAATGGAAGGCTTATAGGGTTAGTTTGCATAAAACAGCATTTAAGAAATACAATAAGTAGATTGAAATTGCTGAATTTAATACAGTAAGTAAAAACAATACTTGTAATTGAAAATAGTACCGTCAATGCAGGCTCCGACCAAACACCAACCTATCCACGGGCATCCCACCCGGACCATCTTTTCCAAAAGCTCACGTACAGATTCCATCCATCCACACGCTTTCACTGCGCAACTCTGATGAATTCCATCCATTCACCAGGTTTCAATCTCTCACGGATTCCATCCATCCGCAAGGTTTTGAAAAACATTTTGAAAAAAAAGTCTAATCCATGAAAAACTTTTACTCCGCATGCCCATGACCGTGGGCACGGCTATCCAGGATAGATTATACACTCTGCAGAGGTTGTACAGCTTTACCCACAAGACACGATCATCCCGTTGTACCACTAGATTACACACTTCCTTAGGTGTGCGGTGGGGAGTCGTGACAAGGCCTTTACAATGCAAAGCCTTCAACCTGGTCGAGCCAACTCTAAGGTTTCACCCCAGTAAGGAATGCACCAGACCGGGACCCCCTCTTGAGCCTAGACGAGACTTCTCATGGCTTAACCACGCTCGCCCAAGTGAGACTTCACATGGCACCAACCACGCTCATTTTCAACCTACAACTTGACTCAGGTTGGGACTTTGCAAATTATTCAGCCAGGGCTGTCCCATACCAGCCATGTGGTAGTACGATTAGGGCTTTGCAATAGTAGCTCACAGACCGGTCCTTAATTGACTCAGGCCCAACCACATACCCCCGTGCACGACAATCAACCACTGCGGCTCCAACCAACAGGGCATGCCTGCACCCACCACTCTAACCAATTGCCTAAGTCTAAACCAGTTTTATATTTTGTTTTCAAAATAATTCATAAACCTCCTTGACTCACCAAAGTCAAGAGTTCATATCATTTTATGTAAAAAGGGATCATCATTTTATGCGAAAAGGTAACCCAAAACAAATATTATATCTAAGCAGTCTAAGCATTTGATATAAATTCCTCTAGCCAACACTAATGTATTAACTAGAGTTTGAATCTAGGGTGACAAGGTGTTGAGGAATTCAAATTCAATGGAGGAATTAACAAGTAGGCATTAACTATATTTGAAACAGAATTGAATTACGTTGAATAAAAATATGCATGCAATATAATTTAAATCAACATAATTTTATTTTGAAAACTGGGATCAACATGATCAAGGAGGGTGACTTGCCTTGCTCTTAAAATTGGTTTGAACCTTCGTCGTTGAATTTTTCCGAATCGTCGAAGTCTACACGTGAAAATAACCCACCAAATTCAAATAAATTCAAATTAAATTCAAATTGACTTCAAATATTTGAATTGAGGCTAGAAATGGATAGAGGAGAATTTGTGATGAATTTAGAAATTTGAATGGGCCAAATTGGAGTTAGAACGAAGGAGAACGGGCTCCGGGAAGTTTGAAAAGAGAGAAAAAGGAAAAATCTGAATTTTCGGAATTATTTTTCTACTGGAAAACCGGATTAACTGCGTCAGCATGACGTCAGCCAGGGGAAGGGCCGACTGATAGTGGGCCCCTGGTCTATGGACCAGGTTCACAGAAGTGAGGGGCGGCTGAGGTGGTAGGGGGTGGAGGGACGCGCGCACGTGGCGCTGACGGGGGCAGAGGATGCCAAGGTGGCGGGGATGTGGCGCCACGCCAGCTGCCACACAGGCGCAGCCGTGCTGACGTGGCCGGCCGGGAAGGGGGAAGCTTAGGGACGGCGGGATCGCCGGAGCTCCGGCGGCTGGGGGCCGGCGGCGAGGGGTGCAAACGGGAGAGCGGAGCGAGGGGATGCCTCCGGTACCTGGCGCGGACTTTGGCGACAAGCGGAGGCGGCCGGCGTCGAGCTAGGAGCGGCGGCGCGGCTCGGCCTCCAGCGGGCGGGGCGCTCCGGCGGCGAGCGGACACGGGGAAGAGGCGCACGGGCACGGCGACGAGGCGGGGAAGCCGGAGGGGTCGTCGGCCGGGCGAGAGGAGGCGCGAGCGGCCGGCAATTTCTCGCCGTAGCTCGAGGCGGCGGTGGAGGCGGATGCGCACGGTGCCAAGACGCTGGGCTCACCGGAGAGAGGAATTGCGGGTGGAGGGAGCTGCGGTGTGAAGAGGTGGAGCATGAGGGGGGTTTTATAGGGTCGGAGGAGGGGCGTGGCCGCGGGGATCTCTCGCCGGAGTGGGGCGGCGGTTGCGGCAGAGACGGGGGAATCGGGGGAGGTGGGCGACGGGGGTGGGGGACGTGGGCGCGTGCGCGCGCGCAGAGTGGGTGCGTGGGGCGCGGGTCCTGCGGGAGAGGGGGGCGCCGGGTAGGGCGGGCGGTGGTTGCGCAACAGCGGCGGCGGCGGGAGGAAGACGAGGGCTGCGCGGGATGCTGCCGGGTGGGGCCGAGGGGAGAAAGGAGAGGGGGAGGGCCGCGCCGACAACTGGGGCCGGATGGCAGCGAGAGAGAGGGAGGGGAGAACGCGCGGGCGGCCGAGATGGGGAAAGGGAAGATCGGGCGGCCGAGGTAGAGGGGCGACGTGGCGCGAATCCGAGCGCACACGTGGCGAGCGGAGGAGGGAGGAAGGCGGGATGGGGGCGGCGGCCGGATGGGGCGAGGGGAGGGCGTGGGCGGCATCTGGCCGTCCACGTGGCGGCCGATGGGGGAGGAGGGGATTTAATTTTATTTTTGATTTCCAGATTTTCAGAAAAGGCTAGGAAATTCAATAAGCCTCAGAAAAATACTAACTTAACTCCAAAAATTCCAGAAATATTCATAGAATCTCCTGGACACATTTTGGACTTAATAAAAATATTCCCAACTAATGTTGGTATTTAATTTTAATACTTTAAAATACTTTTTAATTTCAAAAATACATTTTCAAACTCCAGAAAATCCAGGAAACCAAATAAAAGCCAAATAACTCCAAATGATTAATTTGACATAGAGTTTTTATACAAAATCAAAATATCATTTTATTTAATAATAGCTTTAGGTTTTTCTGAAAATGCTTTTCAAATCCAGCTTTTTCAAAACAGAAATCCAGGGCAAATCCAAATTTAAAATCTAGGCACAAAAATACTTATTTTAATTTAAAATTTATTTTATTCCATTTTTTTATTTTTATTTTAGCAAAAAAAATTTGGGATGTTACATGGCTTCATGGAAGAGCTGTCTTCCTTCATGACTCCCTTGTCGAAATCTTTGAGGAGTCCTAGACCTAGACATTGGATTGTTTTTACCACACTGGATTTGCTGATGGAGGAACGCTCGAACGAAATTAGCATGTGACTTTGCAAGTTCCTTTGTTCCCTGTACATTTTTGTATGCCGTATGGCCTGCTGAAGGATGTTCGACACCTATCGTGCAACCTAAGCATATTCTGAAGCCTCTGCCAGAGCAGGATTTGGGTTGTTTAAAATATCATGGACTCATTGTAAGTTCTAGATTGTTACCGAGGGTCTCGAAGGAGTACAATAAGTTGAGTTTCCCTTTGATCCTCTCGCTTGTCCCATTCGACCTGTCATGCACGGTGGGGTAGAAGCAGGTGGATTAGCTGATTAATGTCCACCAGTTATGTTGCCTCCATCGTCTCGGGGAGATGCATGAGTACACTGACCCTTGAATTGTGATATTGAGCTTTTGTCTCCGTTTTTGCTAGTCAAAAGCACCAAGCTTGCAGAGGCACTTGGGTAACCAATATGGTCAGAACAACCAATTCCTCTAGAAGTGTCACTGATGGGGGTGGTGAATCTTCTTCCATTCAGTCGATCTCATTGGTTTTAGAAAGCGGCACTTGGGATGGAAGAGGATGATGACGACACATTATGTTCCATGGCATGGATGCATGTGTCCATGTTGAGGTCGGCATAGTCTACCAAATCGAACCAGTTCTCCTCATTCCATGTCACTGTCGTGATCACATGAGCAATAACAACAAGGAATAAAGAAGGATGTGGATCACTGAACAAAAAAGAACTTCAAGGATTCAACACTTTCTTCCCCATGGATGACGCTAACTGTCGACAATCGAGTCACCGATCTTATGAAAATATGAGGAAAATGGCTAAAATCTTTAGGAGAAAATAGGGATGCTCTTTATTGCTATGAGCTGGTTATAGGGTGCCTTCAACAAGGCAAGTGATTAGCCCTAATTACACTAAATTGAATAAGATATTAATTCATTTGAGATTAAGACTGGTTGATTTCATGTGAATTGCCTTCCCTTTCGGTCTTCTCTTGTCCAGCCTTAAATACCAATGAATAGACACATGTTTGCCCACTGGGGAAGACGCCTTATGGAAGCAGAGCATCTGATCGAGGAGATAGTTATTGTCAGAGAACACACCTGATCATCAGTTGTTGTCAGTGGGAGACGAATGTATACAACAACCGCATATAAGTTGTTGTCAGAGACTTAGAGCCGAAGCATCGTACTGTTTGAAGTGGATAAGGCACGTGTTCCATCCACCACATGGAAAGAATATTCTGGAATCGGGTCCAAGGACCTGTTCATAGACTCTTGAGCAGTCATCCAGTACTAGGGTACTCAGGGATCAATCTCTGGAGGTTTAAGACCACGGGATTCTTTGACCTTAATTATTTTTCAAAGCTGTATTTAGAGTTTTATTCGATCCTCGTCAAAATGTAAAGTTCCCCTCGAGGAGATGTAAAAGTAAGCACCACATTACGCGTATATGCCATGCCTGCATGTAGTTGCATTATTCCTCATCTACGTGGCTCGGTGATCTTATATGCAGGCATACGAGTTAAATTAATCTCATGAAAAATTCTCTAAAAAGAATTCTCATGCGAATTAAGGTGCGCAACCGGCCAGCAGGTGTGTGTGCTGATCGAGCATCCTTGCTTGCTCTCAGTTTTTGCCCTCCCTTAATATTTGCCACTTCATATCCTAAGGTTTCATGTAATTAACCAAGTTGTCTACGTTGTAAAAGTTTTTTCGTTTTCTTCTTTTCTTTTACTTTTTCTTTTTTCCTTTTAAAAAAACAAGGCTTTGTACAGAGCGACAAGCACAGCAACGACCACAAGCTGGGCCTCAATTAGAGCAAGTACAACAATGGTCTTATAGCCAAGCTAGTCAGTATTTTTGCTGATGTGGAGGAGAGAAGAGAGGAGAGAGAGGAGAGCTTGGCTCTCATGCAAGCAACAAGCTGCACACGGGAGCCCATGCAGTGGTGGGTCCAGATAATAAATGTATGTGAGGAGGAGTAGGAAAGAGAATGTGAGACATGGTACCACATAATAATAAAAAAATCTTTTGTAGACAAATAGAAGACAGATTATTGTATAACTTGGCTCTTATAACTTGGCTTATAGCCAAACACTTGACTCTATTATTGGACTTGCTCTTACTACTAGAGAATGAATCTCGCTTTTTACATAAGTTTTCGATCAATGTGTCTTTACCCTTTTCTCTTTTTTTTTTGCGAGGGTTTTCTCAGTTTTCTGTTGCACATGTGTCATCACCTACGTACTGATGAGACTTGTGAGGCCTTATATACTCCTCCACTTAAATTTTCTGTTTCACACCAGCAAGCACTAATTCCCCGATTAATCATCATAAAACAGCCAGCATCTATGATTAATACCTGTCCTCCCTTGCGACCTTGAAGTCCTGAACTAGAACACTGGCCTGGGTGCGGTCAAACTTTGGATCAGACTGTCCTTGGAGACAGTAATAAAAGTTGGAGGTGTCTAACAAGAATTTGAGTGTTTTTTCACGCGTAGTATGAAACCAAGAGACCATGCATGGCGGTGTCGAGTACATATACAGGTGCAACCACCGCCCCAGTTTCCTCAAGAGATCTGCCATTTTTAGCAAGTGGTAATTAATTGATCAGTCAAGTGACGACCCTACTAGCTAGCTAGCTATATGGATGAGCAGCTGGACTCCCTCTCCTCCCCCTGCTTCCCTCACTCCCCGGCGGCCTCCTTCTTCTCCTCCGCCGCCGGCCACCCGGTCCTCGAGCTTATGTCCTGCGACGTCCCCGAGCAATGGCTGCTGGCTGACGACTCCGCGTGGGCCGTCGGGAGCTCACTCTCGCCGGGCTCCCACATGGGGAGCTCGCTCTCGCCGGGCGCCCACATGTTACTGCAGGCCGCGCCGCCGCTCGCGTCGAAGTTGCGCGGCCGGAAGCCCGGGCGCCACCGCCACTCCGATGGCTCCATCATCAGCCACGTCGAGGCCGAGCGGCAGCGCCGGGACAAGCTCAACCGCAGGTTCTGCGACCTCCGGGCCGCCGTCCCCACGGTGTCCCGGCTGGACAAGGCATCCCTCCTAGCCGACGCCACCGCCTACATCGCCGAGCTGCGCGGCCGCGTGGAGCAGCTCGAGGCCCAAGCCAATCAGGCGCACGCCGCGTGTAACGTGCCCACCGCCGCAGAGGCGTTCGACCTGGAGGAGAAGCTCGAGGTGCGTATGGTCGGGTGGGAGGTGGCGGCGGTGCGGTCGACGACGGCTGCGCAGCACGCGCCTGCGCGCCTCATGGGTGCGCTCCGGGCGCTGGACCTGCCGGTGCAACACGCGTGCGTGAGCCGCGTGGGCGCGGTGACGGTGCAGGACGCCGTTGTGGACGTGCCAGCCGCGCTGCAGGACGAGGGCTGCCTCCGCGCGGCATTGCTCCACAGGCTGCAGGAGAGCTAGAGCTAGCTGCTATCTAGCTAATAGGCTACTTTCGGTTCATGCTAAGCGCGCGCTTAATTAGTCTGGCAGTTAATGAAACAAACTGCAGGCTTAATCTGTTCCTAGATGTACTTCAGTTTGGTGTTAGGGAGTACGTACATATTACGTGCGTGTTGATATGTATAGCTGGCTGCATGTAGTCATGCTAGCATTTTTCAAAGCCATGTTTACTTTCACTTATTTTCAAATGGCGTTGCCAATATTAAGCATATTATTCTCCCTAATGTATCTGCTGTTGGACTTAATCCTGAAGTATCCAAACTCTGAAGACACGGCAACAGCAGCAGGAGTCTTCGGAAGATGGTCTTCGAGTAGAAAGTCTGTTTTTTCAGTTTCCTATTCGGTTTCAGTCCAGTTCGGATCAGGACTCAAAGTCCGATCAGGTTTCTTTGTTTTGTGTAGAGTTAATACTTGCCGTGGTTATTGTATTGCTGCTACTATAAATTGAATAGAGAACAGAGAAGAAAATTGCCCCAACAAAAAGCATTGCTTTGCATCCTGTAATCTGAATTTTAGCAGCGGTGCCGGAAGTGCTACAGTGCGCGAATTCAGAGATTCAGAGTCTCGCCGTTCAGGTTTCAGTGCTCGGTTTCTGTTTCAGAAATTGAATACAGCGACATTGGTCTGAAGATTTGCGCCCACATCTGCATTCTCTGCACCACTGACCTATTTGCCTGTTTGGATGTTTTTGTTTAGATTTAGTTCAAAATGAGCTTGTAGTCTCTTAGCAGTTGTGGTAGACTACCATGAGTAACTACACTTGATTACCTTGAGTTCACTATTCATATGCTGCATGTCCAAACTCACTATGCACTAAATTTGCGAATGGACTCTTTACTTTTTGTAAGACCATATGACAAGGTCCAAGCTTATTGGTGTTGAACAATTGGCAAGTTTTAAAGAGTTGAAATTCCATTTTGCGAAAGTTCGAAGTTGTTGTCAAAGTTATTGGTGAGGAAGTCAACGACGACAGCACACCACAGCCAAAGATAGCTAAAAAGGAGCACATGGGTAGATTCAGAGAGGTGAGGAGATGTTGAAAAGAACAACGCTGAGGTTGGAAGCTCACCATAGCTCGTGAATCGCGGTGTTGACCAAGATGACCAACACAGATCTGGTGAAGCGCTGTAGAGAAGAACTAATTGAGTGAGGGGATTCGAAGAGGGGACAATTTAGCACAATATGACACAGATGGCGATGCAACAGCTTAATGGAAATGATGATGTCCACGGTGGAGCTCGACAAAGCACGCTTGCCGTTGCTCTAGACGCCGACGGCGTTTCGGGCGCTTCAGTGGAGGAGTGAAGGAAAGTGGCAAAATGGAAACGGCGATGGACGATGAAGAAAGGGGGAGCTTGAATTGAGCTTAAAAGGGCAGAGCATGAGGAATAACTCAGTGATTCTCCCTGGTCAGCGACATGAAAATGGTGTGTAGGGGCTCTGTAGGTGATGGGACGGCTCAAGCACGCATGGCAGGGGATGAGGATGCTGCAACGACACTATTGGTGAAGCAACAAGGGTCTCGGATTTGGCAGGGACCTTGTCACGGCGTGTTCGGCATGGCGCACACACATACGCATTGTAGCTCAGCGAAAGCTGGAAGAAGGGTGCCAACAGGTGGGTCCCAGACCCACTGGTCAGTGATGGAGAGGGAAGAAGAGAGCAATGGTGGACTTGGCGGAAGACACCTTTGCGCGGGAAAAACAGAAAAGAGGAGGCGGCTTCGACGTTGGGTCGGAACCGTAATGGGCTGGGACAACAAGGAAAGATTCGGCCTACAGATGGAGACGGATTTTGAAATCCTTTTCTAATTAATTTAATTGCAAAAATAAAGTTTGAATTTTTAAATGAGCAAACAGATGTAAAATTCATGAAAGATTTTTGGGTGAGGAACTTTATAACTTTTAGAGTCCAATTAAATTATTTCTAGTCTCTTCTCAAGTTTTAATAGTTTTAAAATTTTATTTTTATCTGCTGAAAAATTAGAAAACATTTTAAGTAATTGCTGAAAATTCTGAAAAACCCCAAAAATGCATAAATTATGATTTTGAAAATAATTATATTGGTTTGGAGAATTTGGGGATGTTACAGTTTGCTACTACCAATCAAAGTCAATGTCTAATTCAAGCTAACTTGACTGTTTAGATTGGATGTACAAACACGAAAAATGCAATTGGCAACTTCAGCTCTTTTTAACCAAACTTTACAAGGGTGACATCCATTTTTGGCTAGCCGGGCTGATGCCTCACGGCCTCAGCTGCCCATCCACATTTGCTCTTTCTAATCCTCCTTCTCAGTGCACCCGTTCTTTTCAACTTTTTAGTTGGCTTTTGATTTTAGATTTTTTTCAATAATCACTGTCTATTAAACTAATAAGTCATAGATAAAAACCATAAACTATTGTCTGAAAGAATAGGTTGAGTATATGGTCACCAATTCTACATGCGGTCTTCTTATCAGCACCCACCAAGTGCCTTGATGACTTGCCAAACGCCAACAGAAAGAATTACGCCTCGCACTGATGATGAGGTGTTTGCCACGTTGGTAGGAGTTTCGTAGTGGTGCGCAGTGTGTGAAGTTGGCACAAGACTACAACCGGCAACGCCCATCGCAAAAGCATTTGGCCTGCATGCATGATCAGAAAAACGTTTGAACCACCAATACGAGAGCTGCCAATTCAGCCATGGCTTCTTGAATAATATTAACTAGGAGGGGAAGTGCGCTACGCTGCGCCATTCTGCAGTGGATACTGTTGAGGAACTGTCGCTAGCGAGTTTAGTCCAAACGATTCCTCCAAGGTAAAAGATGGACCAAACACAGAATAATACAAGTACAAAAATAGATTGAACACAGAGAGATGGATGACTCCTTCCTTTCTTTATTGCTTTTCTCCTCCAAAGTACAAGTTTTAATTATTGGGATCTCCTATTTATGAACTAAGGGTGAGGTGCTCACTATGGGCTAGGCTTGCAGGCCTAGATCCAGGTTTCCCAACACTTCTCCTTGGGCACTTATCTGGCACGATATTCAATCCACATAACTGATGGATGTGGTGAATCATTTGTCGAAGCCAAGCACATTCTTGTGTGGCTTCGTACAGTGCTATAATTTCTATGTGATTCATCGAAGTTGATACTAGACCTTGCATAGATGATCTCCATGAAATTGCAATTCCACCACATAGAAATATATAGCTTATTTGTGACCTAGCTGTATGCGGGTCTGATAAGTACTTGGCATCTACAAAAACCAGTCATATTTAGATCTTGGTTCTTTCTGTAGATGTAGGGACACAGATTTTATAATCCGGATTCCTCTGTGATTCCACCGCACTATTCCCTGTATCAGTCGATAGTGCTCACAGATTACAGTTCTGAATATCATAGTACATATCATGCGGAAGCGTAAATATAATAGTAGACTTACTCATGGGCCGATTATGCCAAAATCATTAAATTGCAGTAGCGGAAGAACGAAGCACACAGGTGGGACCTTCAAGACATGCCCACAGGCAGCTAACTGGAGGTTCGCGACCTAGCCCTTGACATCTTCATCATCTCTGCCTTCTTGTCCAATCGTGTTGCTGAGGCGAAGTGATCTGATTCCTGATTCTGGATTTGATGTAAAAGCGAGTGTGAGCACAAACTACCGTACTCCGCGAGCCAATACACAGGATGCAAATAAATAGTATGCATGGCTTATCAAAGGAGAGACTCGGATTATTTTATTTGCCAAAAATCGATTTAGTAGCATTATTATTATTTGATCATAGTGTTATTGTTGCTACCTAAATCCCACACGACGATTGCCATAATTGACTTAATCCACCAGAAATACACTTTCTATATTGTCTGCTGTCTCGAGTGACCTCATTTAATTTAATCCACTGATCATACATTCATTGCTTCCTAAGACTCCAAGCAGCGAGTATCATCATTTATCTAATCCACCAACCATACACTCTCTATATTGGTTGCTGTCTAAAACTCCAAACAGCTAGTGTGCCATCATTTATTCTGAATCCACCAATATATTTTGGTGTTCTAAAATCCTAATAACGCAATCTTGTAATTTCCATTCATCAACTCTTCATTGCTGAATTCTAATACTCCCCTAACTCAATTACTTTCAAACCACCGATATCATTTGTATCAGTACTTTCTAACAATTCAATCCTTTCGGTTATTGATCCAAAACCATAATTTGCTCTTCCAGTAATCAATCTTTTCTATTATCCATCTCTAACTGATTCACTAATATACCCACACCAAGAATATCAGTGTTCCATTCTACGATTCAATAGTATGCATCCACCAAGAATATCATTGATCAAATTTATACTCCAATAATTGTTATCATTCCTCCAAATTACCAAGATTCCATTCATACATCTAGTATTTGGCCACATCCTGTTCATCCCATTATCGTCAACATCTCCCAAGAATTTATATTAGCTATTAGTGTTATAATCCAGCAATTACCTTTGCACTCCCTAATTTTCCAAAATCATTTAAATCATCTACCTAGCCTATATATTCATTTAAGATCCACCAATGTATTTATCGCAGAATCCACCCTATCGTGTCTTTTTTATGATCGATATGATTCCGCCAATATCTTTATGTGTTCATCACAAACATCCATCTTCTTTACTCACAATTCTGTTTATTCCCCCCTTGTATTTTACTTTGCAAGAATAGAAGTGCCATTATTTGAAATATAATACATAGAAATTTCCTAAGACTTAGCAGTTTTGACTGAAGACATAATGTGTAAGAGAATGCAGTAATAATAGTGATCCAGATTCCATCCGCCGTTACATGGTCTCTGCACCATATGCTAGACCTTCAGCGTTATAGCCGCTTACATTACCACTGGGACGACACCCAGGACAACTCAAATCAGGGCTTTCCACTGCCCTCCACTTTTCCATTCCCACCTATAAAGTTTTTGAAATAGAACTATATCTGGTTAAGTTCCCATGTCCGCCCTTGACCGTAGGCACGGCTATTCGAATAGTTTTGACTCTGCAGAGTTTGCACACTTTACCCACAACAGATAAATCTGCTAATTGCCCCACATGATTCCTTTGCCATGCAGTTGAGGAGACTATCACAGGATTGTTACAATGCATAGTCCTACTGTGGTTATGCCCGCTAAGGTCTATCTTCCGTAGGATACGACCATCCCTCGGGAAGGGTCTCTCGTGAGCCATCACGGGCAAAGACGGGGATAAGACCATATCCATCCCTTTGCTCGTGGTCATACCTTCACGTAACCACCTTAGAGCCACACAAATTAGTAAACCCTACCTACACTTTGCCAGCTTGTGGTTGTACTGTTTTACACTGGGAGGCCATCACGAGATTCAGTCCTTAGGGTTATCTGGGTGGTGCTACCATTAGCCACTTTGTGCTTCGACTGCACCACACTCACACACACCCTCGATCCATCCGCCCAGATAAATAAACAAGTTGGGGTTTTTGGGAACATAAACTAATCATACCAACATATACCAGTCATTACCACCATGACTGTCCAAACCAATTTCTCACGATTAAAAATGGCAATGATGTTTGGGGCATTTCAACGCCCTCGAGTATCTGTACAGTACTAAGCATGGCGTATAATTAGGGACTTAATTTCGAAAGGTTACTGTTATAATTTTGCTAGGGCAACAAGGTTCTCACATTCAGATATTCCAAAGGAGGTGTAATATTATTCAAGGCAAACAATGGGCATATAACTAGAATCTTAAATTAAACATGTATTTGCATATAAAATAACATCATGCAATTTGATAATTTAAACCAAAGTAATTTGCAGAAAATGTAGGATCAACATGATCAAAGTATTGACTCACTTGGCGCGGTTTACCGCGGTCTTGAGCTCTCACAAAGTTGTCTCATGCGATGATCCTTAATTCCTGGTCTTCATCGATCTCTATCTCGCTTGATCCATAGAATCTTCACGACTTCCAATTTCTAATTACGCGGCAAATGACTGAATCTAAATAAAAACAAATAACTCAAAAAGATCCAAATAACTCCAACTGAGCTTGATTAATCTTTAGTATAGTTGAACGAGTGATTTGAGGCAAGGTTGATTGAGCGCGGAGTATTGTCGGAGTCACATTGGGTGGAGTGAAGTGGGAAATGGCAGGAATCTGTCAAAATGGAGGTCAAGGGATGGGTCATGATAAAGATATATTCATGTGATTATTTCGTTTACAAATGACCCAGGGATTTTAACACGCCAACCCGAATTTAGTTAAAGATGCCCTTTGATTTGGGTATCGTTGATATTTTATGTGCAGTTTAGTTACCATTATAGTGTTTTTACTATTATTGCTATTGTTGTTGTTATTCAAATTTATTTATCTAGTACCGAGCATGCCTTACTAGGTTATACTTTAATATTGATTTTTGATTAAATCCATGGTTGGGATTTATTTATCGAGGACATGCTAATGAGGGCTACTACTTACATAGCTATATTAAGTGGATTACTTTTAATCATCCGATGACCTAGGGATTGCTGTATTACAATTATCACGTGTGTGTGTGTATTAACCTGACACTTCTGCTTAAAATACCCCTCTGACTAAAAGTTGTTACCAATTTGTATATCTTTAGTTGTGGTTTGGTGCAAGTCAAGATTTAATGAAAAGATCGTGTGTGTGTGTGTGTATAACTTAGGTGATGGCCTGGCTGGCTATTTATAGTTACATTTTACTATTGTTATTAGCTAATCATAACGCTAAGATTCAATTTACCAATGGCATGCTAAATGTTAGGGCATGCGTTATGTTTGGGTAGTCTTTAATCTAAATCCTTATTTTTAGTCAATATGGTATCAAATTTATTTTCCCTAACTTTAACTTGGATGTCTTTTGATTGGGTGTTTATTAATCCTAGAACCCTCTTCTTTCATCGCCTTCACATAATTTTTAAACTAAGATAAATAGTAAAGACACATTAATAAGGCATATATGGTAATCAACCAATATTAGAGCTTAAACCATTTCAGTTACATCCTATTAAGATTTGTTGGTTTCCATGGACTAATTTCATATTTTACCTTAATTTACTTGAATATATTTTTAATTAGGATCCTTGTTTGGACATTAAACAAAGCCATATTTTATTGATGCCCGTAATTGATAATTAAACCTCAACAATATTCAAGCTATGGTAATTGCTCTTAGAATAAATAACCAGACATTAAATCTTAGTTGATCTTATTTTGTACCCTAATTAACTTATTAACTTCTCTAAGTCATTCCTAAAATTTTCCATAATTATTCTTAATTAGGATGGACTACAAAAACCAAAAATAAAAAGGAGTGGGAGAAAATGCTGTCTGTGGAATCGAACTCAGGACCCTGAGGGTTAACGCACAGCATTGTTGGCCAACTGGTCAGCGCGGCTTTCTTGATTGAGGGAAAGGAATTAGGCAAGAAGTGGTAAAGACAGGGAGGGGCTCAGAACAGAGCTTGGCGGCGGCGCGTGGGGCTGGCCTTGCCGGCGGCAGGCGGCGGCCGGAAAGGTTGGGGAGACCGGCAAAACGGGGTCTTGGGGGAACGAGGAAGCCGGTGAGGATGGTGGCGCGGCCCGAGATGGCGTCGACCGGCATGGGCGGCGGTTTGGGAGGCCGGCGGCGAGGTGGGAAAAGGGGGCAGTGGCGCCGCGTGGGGGGGGGGGGGAATTTGAGGTGTGCGAGAGGAGGAGGGGCTCGCGGGGGTGCTCACCGATGGTTTGGTAGGGCCGGAGGGAGACGGAGGATGGCTGGCGGCGTGTGCCAACGGTGGCGCGGAGGAGCCCATGTCGCCAACGGGGGGTACGGGCGATGGAAGGGCCGACCGACGGTGGGGTTGCATTCATGAGGCCACAGTGAAGCTCCTGTGCGGCAGAATTGGATTACGGTGGCGCCATTTGGCGGAATTTCAACCGGCCGGAGTTGGAGAGGATGGGCGGCGCGTGCGCGACTGACTCGGCCAAAGAGAGAAAAAGGGTTAGGGGAGAAGGAAGAAGAGGGTCGGCGCGGGGGAGCAACGAAAGAAGGCAGCTCGGGCTCCTTAAAGGCATGCGCGTGCGGAGGAACGGAGCTGGGCGTGGGCGCGAGGACCGGGCGGCGGAGGGAGGATCTGCCGGGCAAGGACCGGGCGCGGGGCTCGGTGCACAGAGGGGACCTGACGGGCGGGCAGTGGCAGGCGGCGGTGCTGCAGAGCAAGGAGGAAGCAGCACGCGGAAGGGACGGGACGAGCGGCGCCATGATAACTCACGGGCATGCGCAGAAAAAACATTGCACGCGCGGACGCACGGGGAAAAGGAGGAGAAGAACAGGGACTGGAGGAAGAAGAGAGAGGGAGGGAGGCCCACACGGCAGAGAAAATCGGAGGCGGCCCCACGGGCAGTGGAGCGGGAGGGAAAAAGGAGAAACGGCCGCGTGCGGGAAAAGCTGAGAGGGGAGTTGGGCCGGGCCTCTGGCCGGCCTGATTTCCCCCTTTTTTTTCATTCAGTTATGTTTTAGATATATTTCATATTTGTGTTTACATATATTTACACATATATTCTCTATGTTTGTATATTTTTATTTCTATATTTTTGTTCATCTGTCTAAGCCCTTTTTGTATACATATTTGCATATAAATATATGTTTATTTTTGTTGCCCTTTTATGCTATTATTTTCAAAATGACATTTTGTATTTTTAGTTCAAATTTCTCTCTCCTTATGATGAGTTTCCTCCATAACCTTGAATTCAAAATTATAAGTTTCTTTCACTCCCATATTTTTTTGTGGTTTATTCATGTTATTATATTTTTTTTCAATGTTGTGGAAACTTAACCAAAGCTTAGAGGACACCAAGGGAAATTCAAAATTTTTGAGATAATAATTTTGCACAAATAATTCAAAAGCTTCCATTTTCAAAGTTTAAATTTTTGGGATGTTACAGTAGAATAGTCCAAGATCTTTGCTTCCTTAGAGGTATCGGGAGATGTCCTTTATCTCTTGCCAATGCCTTTTGGTAGGTTCTGCACTATACTTTACTAATAAGTTTACGACAATGCAATATCCGGTCTACTGCAGTTTGCTAAATACATAAGTGCTCATATTGCACTTAAGTACGGGAATTCCGGTCCTAGGACTTCCTCCCCCTCTTCTCTAGGTCAGTATGGATCCTTGTCTTGCTATAAAGATCTCCCAATCATCGAAACTTTTGATAGGTACGCCTTTTCAAAGCCGAACCTTACTAACTATAGGACCGGACAGGCAACAGAGGGGGTGAATGATGCCTTCAAATTCTCCGCAAGTATCCATTTAACTCATTTCTCCAATAGCTACTGAGCTATGAAGACTAGAGCTGAATACTCACTTGAAAAACAGAGAAGCAGTCTGAAAAGAACAAGAAAAACTGAGCTGGTCAAGATCTGACAGTGTGGTCAAAACTTACCACGTGGTCGTAAGTCTCAACAATGTGGTCAGTGACTGACCAAGAGATCACTGTCCGACTACATGACAAAAGTACAACATGGTCAATAATCTATGGAGCCCGAGACCAGAACAGTAGAGAAAAGACACCAGAGAATAGACCGTGGTCGGAGACCAGCATTGTGGTCGAAATGCAACAACGTGGTCGAAAACAGAGCTTGTGGTCATAAACCCGACTATGTGGTCGATACCCGACAACGTGGTTGTAAATCACCCTAGTCGACAACCACCGAGACCAAAACCAACATGGTTGTAAGCCAACTCAAGAGAGAAGCCAAAGAGAAGCCAGAAGTGCCATCAGAAGATACTCCAGAAGCAGAACCGGGATCAGTGACCAAGGCCATCAACTGTGACTTCGACTTGCGAGAGACAATGTCAATCTTGTGAGTCTTGAGGCGTGAGTACAACGCATCAAGAGTCAAAGTCGACAGGTCAGTCGTGTCCTTGATGGTGGTCACTTTCATCTCCCACACTCTTAGTTCCAAAGCAGAAAGCATTTGTCGAGCATTGTCCGAGTCTGGGTATGTAAGACCAACAGCTCGGAGGTTGCTCAAACTCTTGTGAAAGTTGCAATAACCTGAAGATTAACCTAAAAAAGGCAGATCATAAAATTACTGAAATGTAAGCTGCTTTGCTTGAACCTGTTTGTAGGACCGGACATGCAACAGAGAGGGGTGAATGATGCCTAGAAATTTTTCCCCCAAATATTCACATATTTCTTTTCTCTAATAGCTACAAAGCTATAAAGATTAGAATATGTGGTCTACTTGAAAATAGAGGAACTCAGAGCTCCATACGACTAGAACAGAGCTCAACGTGGTCGAATTACGACCACTCGACGGAAACACAACCTGGTCGATAATGACTACTGAACGAAAATCACAAGTCAGCCAAACTGAATGCAACCAGTCAGCAGAGAAAAGCAGCGTAGTTGAAATTCAGACAACGTGGTCGAAGGGCAGACAACGTGGTCAAAAAGACAATGTAGTCGAAACATACAACATGGTCGAAACTGACAACGTGGTCAAAACCAACATGGTTATAACCAACGTGGTCATAGTCAACGTGGTCGTAACAATTGTGGTATAACCAATGTGGTCATAACCACTGTGGTGATACCCAACGTGGCCGTAACCAATGTGGTCGAAACCACAGTGGTCGAAACCATCATGGTCGTAACTAGGGTGGCCAAACTCTAACATTGTCGAAGACCGACGTGGTCGATACCAATGTTGTCGATGTCCAATGTGCAGTTGAAAGACTAGCGTAGTTAAGGACCAATGAGTGGTTGAAAACCAGCACTGTCGAAGACCGATGTGATCGCAAACTACGTGGTCGAAGACCAATGTGTGGTCGACACCACCGTAGTTGATGAGCAAAGTACAGATAGAAAATACATGCAGTCGAAAACCAGTACATGGTCATAACAGATCATATTGTGACTGAGAGATCTACGACCATTGAGTGAACGAAAACAGAATGGTCATAAACGACTATAAGTACCAAAGGAGGCACTCGACCACCAGATTTGAAAACAATAACGATGCACAGATCTTTGCTCGTGGGAAGAGAATAGCGAAAATGGCTTTGAGCACAATCCCGCATGTCACAGCAAGCAGCAGCATCAGAGAAATCAAATCAAGAATGACAACATGATCGAAACTTACAACGTGGTCATAAGTCAGACAACGTGGTCGATAGCTTGCACAGTGGTTGTAAATTTGACTACTCGACTGGAGTACAGCTTGGTCGGAAATCGACTACTGAACAAAAGTCACTGTAGTCGATAACCACCAATACCAAAACCATCCTGATCGAAAGATGGGTACAGTTGGAACTAATGTTGTTGCAAGCCATTGGAATGGTTGAACAATCAACGTGGTCGAAACCAGACTGCAACCAAAAGATCAACAAAGTCGGAACCAACGTGGTCATAAACCAATAGGTGGTTAAACAACCAATGTGGTCAAAAACATGCAAAGTAGTCGAAAGACTAAATGCAGTCGAAGACAGAGTGATACGAGCTGGAACTCGATGTGGACTAAGCCAACATGATCGTTAAGGGATCAATATTTCAGACCGTAAATATCACGTCTGTTTCAGTTTAGAACAAAAAATCAACGATCACGCAGCGATCGAAACTTGAGCGTGGTGTTACGCACAGAGTGGTGGTCGAAAACTTGAACGTGGCCGTAACAGACTCGGAAGAGCAGAGGAAGCCAGTGAGGTGCACGACCACAAGATCCAGAATCCAAATAACTTTTGATTAAGAGTTCAACTGACCATAAAACTTTGCATACAACATGGTTAGGGTCTCAGGAGGTTGCTCTAATCTTTAATTGAAAACTTAGCAACCAAAATGAGAGCTTCACGAGATTTCACCGAGAATGCCCAAAACCGAATCCGAGAGAATAAGAAGACAATCAGAACCACTTGTGGGTCAAGGGTAGCCGAGATGGCTTGGAGTACAATCCCACATGTCACTGCGATTCAGAACAACATCAAGATCTAGCCAAGAACACCTTTAGATCAAGAAGAGAGAGGAATGGAATGAAGAACGTAGAGGAAGAACCAAATCGAAGCTGAGAAAACTCAAACAGAGAAGAGACACACAAAACACGTAGTCAAATATTGATGTATTGCTCAGATGATTGGTTTAATAGTCACTCCCCTTGGGTGGACCAAGCTCTAAGCCTAGAGCCAACTCACTCTCTAACCTAACTCCCATGGGAGGGAGAGGCGCCAGCCACCAAGGCTAAGCCCACCGTCTCAACCCTAACTCTTGCCTCCCCTCCCCTTTTTATAGTCTCACAAGTGAACCCTAGACCTAATGAATCCAACCATTAGTCCAAACCAGGGATAACCCGTTAACCCCATCTAACACCGGGTTTTACTCATGCACACTTCTCAAAGCGGCTTTCATGTGGCCCCAATGACATGTCAAGCATCTCACGTGTCCGAATCCCATCAAACCATCCTCACTTGCAAATGACATAAGTCACTTGGCACACCACGTCCTTTTCCTCACGCATGATGGCACCCGGCATCCTTGACCGTCTGGACCTCAACTCTTCCCTAAGCCTAGTCCCAGTCCACCTCGCCATTGCCCATCATGTCCACCTCAGGTAGCTCCCGTTCCAGTTCCTCATCGTCCACTTGCAACCACCTCACCAACCTCGATCATCTTCGGCGTCTCCCTGACCATTCTGGACCTCAACACCTCTGTGTGCCTAGTCCTGGTCCTTCCACACCTCACCATGACCTAGCTCTGAAGTCCTGCAACCAACACCAACAAGCAAACTGTCATGTAGCACTGCACCATACATAAAGATCATTCATTAGCACAAACAAAATGAATGCACCCAAAATACTAATTCTAATCCTAGAACCAAGTAGTAACCTCATGTGCACAAGGCAACAAACACCCTGGTCAACCCTGACCAAAACACCAAAAATTCCAGTGAACAAACGCAGCACAAAGACTGGTCTGATATGACTTACAAGTACTCGAATGCATAAGAAAAAAGTACTCGTAGCCCACGAGATCCTTCCAGCACCCTACGACCACATAGCAGACTGCTACGACCATCACACAGGTCACTACGGCTATGTAGCAAACGATTCGACCACCGCTTACAGAACAATACGACTATCGCAATAGTCGCTACGACTATTGCTTACTTCAGCTACGACTTACCCAACTAGGTCGCTATGACCTACGATTACCACAACTGATAGCCACAATCACCGATCACACAGGCTTTGACTTCTGCACCCGATCGCTACGACTATCGAGCACCACAGCCTACAACCATCGATCACGAGCTACGACTATTGATCACTGGGCTTTATGACTACCGATGACGACTAGCAAAAGCTATGACTATCGTGCTGACCACCAAGTCGTAAAAGCACCTGCGAACACAAAGTCGTAAGGGCACCTGCGACCACCAAGTCGTAAAAGCACCTACAACCACCAAGTCATAAAAGCACCTATGACCACCAAGTCGTAAAAGCACCTGCGACCACAAAGTTGTAAGGGCACTGCGACCACCAAGTCGAAAAACAGAAGTCGTAGAGCAGAAAGTCACTGAGAGCAAAGTCGTAGAAAGCAGACTCCTACACAAACCTCAAAAACCAAACTCCTCTACACAAACTCTAATGCAAAGGTCAATTACTGATCACAACTATGGGATGACCACCACATGGTCTCACACTGTTACTTCTTGTGTCAACTACCCTAAACTTACTGCTGAACTTGAATCTATTTCCAAACAATTTCAAGACATGGTTGATCACAATAAGAAAATGGCTCAATACGCATCTAAGGCACATGTTTGCTCACCATGCAATAATTGTGAAAAACTAAAATCTGAATTGATTGCAATGGATGATAAATTTGTGAAACTAACTAAGGATCTTCTAGAGAAGCCACAAATTGCTTGCTCTTTCTATGCCGAACTGGGGGGAAAAAATCTAAGGAAATGCTAGAGACCTTTAGGAAGAGTCACGAGAATTAAGACTTCCCCCTATGTGTCTTGCGAAATCCTCAAGATTGAGGTGGCCATGCACAAAGAGAAATATGCACGTGCTTGATCTTCTACTTCTGGTTCTTCTTCCTCTCCTTCTGGTGTCTCATCTTCTCCTCTTCCCTGCTCTTTATGTGCCTCTCTTTTTCAGGAGTGTCAGTATCTCATGAACACTCTTGAAAAATTTGTTGGAGGCAAGAAAAAGCTTAATCTTATCCTAGACAAATCCAAGATTTGCATGTTCAATCAAGATATAGGATATGACTTTTTAGAAGATGTCAGGAAACATCCACTTGCTGTTGTGAGACCTATAGCAGCAGGTGTGATAGAGGTTGCGCCCGAATCCATGAAAATTGAGTTTAAATCTACAGGATGTTTGGTGTGGAGTAGTTGTGCTCCTGGTCCTCTTGGATGGAGTAGCTGTAGACTCATCTCTCAGAGCAATATATTATCTTTGTATCTCTGTTTATGTTTGCTCGTATGTCTGGAGTTGAGTTGGGTGTGGTCATATCAGATGTGTTCTCTCTGTTCTTTGGATGCCTTTTTACTTTCTTCATCTGAGAGTTCTGCTTTTGGTTGTTTTGTTGATGATCTGACCTGCCTGGTGTTGAGAAATCATACTCAAAGCCAGCTTGTCAATTCTATTCCCACTTGCAAGGTCTGACTATCTCCTTATCCTCTCAGTCTCTATTTTGGGTGGTCTCGGTGAAATCTTGTGAAGCTCTCATTTCAGTTGCTAAGTTTTCAATTAAAGATCAGAGCAACCTCTTCAGACCTTCAGCTTGCCGTGTTCAAAGTTTCTTGACCAATCGATCTTTGAATCAAAGGATATTTGGAATCTTGTTCAGAAATGAGGCAGTCATAGTCGGTGCAGACTTGTTTGGTACGTCGATTGGATTTATGAGTATGTTGGTTTCGACCAAGATCAAGTTCCAGACTACATCGCACTAATTTTGACCACAATGATCTCTTGAGTTGCAGTCAGGTTTCGACCACGTTAATCATTCGACCACTCATTGGCTTATGACCACATTGGTTCTGGTCTCAGTGGTAGTCGACTAGGGCGATTTACGTCCACGTTGTCGGGTATCGACCACATAGTCGGGTTTATAACCACGAGCTCTATTTTCGACCACGTTGTCATGTTTACGACCATGTTGTCGCATTTCGACCACAATGCTTGTAACAACCCAGCTGTTTATTTCAAAATTTCAGTAAAAAAATAATAATAATGTAATTTAAAATAAAAAACAAGTGTTCTTTGGTTACCTAAATTTTGAAGATTTTATTTGCCTGTTTTTAGCTTTAAAAAAGGCTTTTGTCAAAAGTACTTTACCTAAAAACATAAAATTATTATTAAATAAAAGGAATTTATAAAATTTTGTATAAATACTATTTTAAATTAATTATTTGGCTTTCATTTGGATTTTTTATGTTTTTCTGGGATTTCTTTGGAGTTATGTGGTTTTTATTTCAAAAGCCTGGAGTAAGAAAATGTACTTTAATTTTTTTTATTAAAGCCAAAAAGTGTTTATTTTGCTTTTCCCAAGCTCCCTTGAATTTTATAGAATTTTTGAGAATTTTCTGAAATTAAAAATGAATATTAAAAGTCAAAAAGGTATTTTATAAAATTTTCAAGGCCAAACTTAAATTAATAATATTTGTCCTAAGTCTAAAATAGCTCCAGAAATTTTCTATGAATTATCTGCAATTTTTAGACATTATTTACTATTTTCTAAGTATTTATAATTTTTTTTGGTTTTTTTGAAAAGTTAAAAGAAAATTTTAATTCGGATTTAACCTCAGGTTGACACGTGTCTGGCCTGGATTCAATCTACCCCTGATCTAATCTGAGCCATTCACCATCACTTAACCCTCCAACGGCCGAGATTTTCTCCTCCTTGCCACGTGTCACTAATCCGTTCACCCACCTCTTCATCTCCCCTCTTCTCTCACTGACGCGCGGGCCCCACCCATCATCTTCGTCCCCTACCTCCCCCTTCTTCTTCCTCCACCTCTCTCTCTCATTCCCCACCGAAGCCTCCATTGCCGGCGGCCAAAGCTCGGTTCTTTCGGCCGTTCCCACCTCCCAAGCCGCGTCCTCGGGCTCCTCCCTCACCCCGCCCTCGCGCCGCCCTTTAATGCCCGACCCCACCCCGTGTTTCCACCCCAAACCAGCTCCCTCCCTGGGTTCTCTAGCAAGCCGCCACCCTCCCCTCCCTATAAACCCCCCGGGGACGCCTCCTTCCACACCGCCCCACCCCGAGCTCCCTCCACCCCTTCTCAGCCGAAGCTCCCGCCCTCCCCCTCGCCGCTGCACCGAGCACCGCCGCCGCCGCCGCTTCCCTCCCCGCTTCTGATCGCCTACGGCCCTCCCCAAGACCGGAACTGGTAAGGTCCGAACCCCCGCTGCCTCCCCTCCCTCCGCCGCTGAGCGCCCGCGCTCCAGCGAGCGTGCCGCCTCCGTGCGCCGCCGCTTTGGCCGGCCACGTCAGCGCCCTCAAGCTGACGTGGCGCTGACGTGGATGCCACGTGGTGCCACGCCAGCCGGGAGTGCCAACTCGGCCTCCATCTTGATCCGCGGACCAAGTCCACGGAACACCAGACCCACCTGTCAAAAATTTGAAATTCAAAACTCTGTTGACGTCAGCATTGCGTCATAAAATATCTTTTTCTTTAGAAAAATATTTCAGCCGAATATTAATATCTGCTGACGTCATAAATATTCTTTTTCGGTTCAAAAATAATTCCAGAAATTAGTTTTTTCATTTTCTTCTTTTTAATCTTCCGGAAGCCCGCATTTCTTCATTTTAACTCCGATTTGACCCGTTCAAATTTCTAAATTCTTCTAAAATCCTAAATTTGAATTTTTGAATTTTATTTGTTTGGTTCTTTGCGCGTAGATTTCGATGATCTCGGAGAGAACGACCTCAACGATTCGCACCAAGACTTTGAGTATGGGAAATTACACCCTTGACCATGTTGATCCCAATATTGAAATTATTTATGTTGATTTTAAATTATTATGCATGCTTACTTTTAATCAAGTCTATTTTAAATTCAGTTTAAATTGTAGTTTTGCCTAAATCCTTTGTATAACCAAATTTGATTTTGAATACCATTATACCTTGTCAACCCTAGATAAAACCAAGTTAGTACATTAGCACTAACTAGAAATTTTGTAGAATTTCTTAGCCATGCTTAGAGTAATTATGGGTTGGGGCAATCTTTCACATAAAATGATAAACCTTTGAAGTGAATTCTTGACTTTGGTGAGTCAAGAATGTTCATGAAATTATTTCAAACAAAATATAAAACTTGGTTTAGACTTAGGCATTAGTATGGTGGTGGGTGCTTGCTGGTATGCATTGATGTTTGGTGACTCAATATCAATTGCCAGGCACAAGGGGTAAGTGGTTAGGCCTAAGTTAAGTTAAGGACCAGTCTTTGAGCTACTGTTGCAAAGCCCTATCGTACTACCACAAGTCTGGTATGTGAGCACGGCGTAGGCCGTGAGAAGTCTCACATGGCACAAGAGGGGCTCCAATATGTGGATTCATGTTGTGGTGAAACCTTAGTGGCGGCGTGATTATGTTGACAACGGATCTTTGTAAAGGTCTTGTCATGATCTCCTTGCCGCACACCTAAGGAAGTGTGTTAATCCAGTGGCAAAAATGGATGATCATGTCTTGTGGGTAGAGCTGTACAATCTCTGTAGAGTGTATAATCTATCTTGGATAGCCGTGCCAACGTTCATGGGCAAGCTGAGTGAAGTTTTTCATGGATTAGACTTTGTTTTCAAAATGGTTTATAAAAACCTTATGGATGAATGGAATCCATGAGAGATTTTAAAAGCGTATGGATGGATGGAATTCATATGATATCTTTTGGAAAGATGGTATGGGTGGAATGCCCATGGTTAGGTTAGTGTGGGGGATGGACCTGCACTAACGATAACTATTTTTCCTACAACGTTGTTTTACTTACTGTATCAAATTTAGTTTTTGCACTTACTTTATAATATTTACTCCAATGTTGCTTTTTATGCAAACTAACCATATTACGCCTTCCATTGATATTCTTTATGCATGCATTAATTCTGTTTAATTCCTGGTGTAACTTGTGGAGTACTTTTTGTACTAACGTTACTCAATCTAACTTCTTTCCAGAGGAAGTCTTACAGTCATTCTCCTTGTGGAAAGGCTGGATGGGCTGCTATTTTATGCTATCTTCCGCTGTCTTCTTTATCCTGTTATTGTAACTTTGGCCATCAGGCTCATATTAGTTAAATAAAGTTTGTCATTACGCATGATATTTGTCTTTGTGATCACTGTGTGCACTAGCTTTTCTTGGGATAGTGCGATTTACATAGAGGGTTCCGGAGTTGCTGCTCTGGGATCCGACAGTGCTGGTCTCCGACCACGGTCTATTCTTTGGTGTCTTTTCTCTACTGTTATGGTCCCGGGCACCATCGACTACCGACCACATTGTACTTTTGTCAACTAGTCGAATAGCGATCTCTTGGTTAGTCATCGACCACGTTGTTGAGACTTACGATCACATAGGCAGACACTATGACCATCGACCTCGTCCAGGCATAGTTACAACCATCGACAACACCCAGACATAGCTATGACTATCGACCACAAGTTGTAAAATTCTCTTCCGACCATTAAGTCATAAACCTACTGTCGACCAAAGCTACTGCCGACCACCAAGTCGTAAACTAGCTACCGACTGCCAAGTCGTAAAACCTACTGCCAACATCAAAGTCATAAGGATGACTGCCGATCAACCACCAAGTTGTAACAGCACCTACGACCACCAAGTTGTAACAGTACCTATGACTACAAAGTCGTAAGACAAGCTACCAATCACAAACATGAACACAGGGTCGTAAAGCCAGCAACTTCTGCAGAGACCTTAAAAACCAAAATCAACCTTTCCACAACTCTAAGGCAAAGGTCAATTACTCATCACAACCATGGGGTGACCTCCACATGGTCTCACACTAACACCTTTTTGAGTGTATGTGGACTGATGTACTAATATCCCTTTAGGGACATGCTCAAGTTGCAAGCGTAGGCAATATTTGGTTTTACCCAAATCTTTCATTTCGAACTCTGACTCCATGTAAGAGCTCGCTTCCTTTATATCTTCTAGGGTTCCGATGATATTCAGATCATCTGTGTACACTGAGATTTTATAAAATCCATTATACGATCATCGTATAAATACACAGGGATAGGCCTCATTGATCGTGTAGCCTTTCTTGCATAGAAAGTCGCTTAAGCGATATACTACATCTTCACTTTGTTTGTTCTTAAAGACTCATTTAGTTCCAATAACATTATGACCATGAGGAGGTGAAACCAAAGTCCAGACTTTATTATGCTCGAAGGTCTCTAATTCCTCATACATGGCATTAATTCAAGACTCATAAGATAAAACATGACTTACATCTTGGGGTTCAAAAGAGGAGACAAAGGCAGAATGAGCATATGAGGCATTGGAGATATACCTGCTACGGATAACACTCTTATTTAACTCACCGATCACTTGTTCAAGGGGATGGCTTCACTGAATACACAGAGGAGCTTGTGAAGGAGTTGTAGGAGTGGTCGTAGATGTAGTCATTGAAGTAGTCGTAGCAGCTATAGTTGTAAGAGCAGTTGTAGAGACTGTTGTTGAAGGAACAGTCATAGTAGCTGTAGTCATAGGAGTCGTCATAGTGACTGTTGCCAAAGGTGCAGTCATAATAGCTATAGTAGTAAGAGTCATTGTAGCGTGCAGTCATAGTAGCTGTAGTTGTAGGAGCCGCAGAGGTGTTCATGGGTGTCACAGTGTAGCTCGAGGATTCCCTATTGTTGTCGTCCGAGTCATAAAAGATGTCTTCAAGTTCATCAGAGACCTGTATACCTGCATTGTCAGGTCTAGTACCAGGACTAGCCTCATCAAAAGTGACCTCATAGGTCTCAACGATTCTGTTAGTCTCTAAGTTGAGTACACGATAGCCTCGAGTGTGAACTGCACAACCGAGAAAGATGCCATCTGATGATCTGATTCAAACTTATCAAGATTGCAATGTTTAAGTATGAACCATCGACAGCCAAACACTCTTAGATGAGAAACATTGGGAGAATGATCAAACCTAAGCTCATAGGAAGTCTTATGTAGTCTTGCTCACAAGAAAAATCTATTAGAAATGTTATAGGTAGTCAAAATAGCTTCTGCCTAGTACTTCCAAGGAGTTGAGTGTTCATCTAACATATTCTAGCCATTTCGACCAAGGTTCTATTCTTGCGTTCGACTACACCATTCTATTGAGTCATTCGCACTGATGAGAACTGATGGTCTAAACCCTTTTAGTACAGAAGGAAGCAAATGATGTGTTCTTGAATTTAGTTCCATTATCACTTCTAAGTGCTCCTCGATGTTCATTAGCAAGTTTAAGGGCTAGCTCTCAAAAGTGACCAAAGACTTCGTCCTTAGAGGCCATAAAATACATCTAGAAGTATCTTTGAGTAATCATCGACTATGATAAGAACATACCATTTACCTCCAACTGACTGAACCCTAGCAGGACCTACTGTGTCCATATGCAACAATTGACCAGGTGAGTCGGTCATAACAAGAGTGAGTGGAGGATGCGATGATGCGACCATCTTACCATGCCGAAAGTGTGAATAGATTAAATCCATTGACTTATCAATCTTAAGACCAGGAATTCCTCTAACCAAATTCATATTACTCAGCCTAGCAAGATGATCAAAACTATGACCTAATCTACAGTGCCACAAGAATAAATCCTTAGAATATGAAGAAATAAGACATTTAAGATCAGAAGATGTTGAATATGAAAAGTCATCGTTAAACAAACGACCAACTCGACTAATTTTGCATACAAGATCACCAGTTGAATCTATAATACCACATGAATGCCTTTTAAAATTCACCTCAAGATTATCATCTACCAACTATCACCTCAAGATCTCATCACCGGAGGCACGAGTGAGGGAGGAAAACCATCGTGAGTCTTTGGTCATGTGGCGAGTGCAACCGGAGTCTATGAACCATATGTTCTCCTTCCTCTTGCGACAGCCTATAGAGCATGAACAGTCACCGGTACCTTAGTACTGGGGTTAGATAATAAAGTTTTAGGTATCAGTACTGAGATACTTGACAAACAGGAGATAAAGCATGCACTGATAAAGATTTAAATGAAGCATTAGACATGTTTCAACCAGACAGTCGATGAGTCGCTGGTTCGACCACACGGTCTGACCTCCTCGGTCGAGCTAATCTAACAATAGACCGATCTAAATGAGTAGTAATGGCTAGTCGAAAATGATCTGACCCTTTACAAAAGGCTAGACTGCCTCTCGACTGGTTTACTCGAGCAGACAACGCTAGTCAGCAATCTCTTGTGAAGCTGGTTCAACCGTGAGAGACAACTGCTCGAATGTCTGGTGAAGCCTTGCTGGTCGAAAATACTTCCTCAACCTATCCTTCTTCTCTTCCTTTGCTTTTCTAAAGCAAAATTGAACCAAATGACCATCTTTACTGCAATGAGTGCATTGAAACTTAACTTGAAGAGAAGTCATATCTGATGACTTTGGAACATTCATTTTGGTAGAGAGATCTTTTTCTATACCAGTAGATTTGAAAACAATTTGCTTTGGTTTAGTTTCTACTTCAAACTTTCCAGGTTCAAGAAGTTTAATAATCTTAGGAGGATTATTCCTAGCATGCTCAACAAAGTTAAATACGAGACCATGTTTCTTCACGCTTATTTTTGATCGATCTAAAATCGTATTCAAATTCTTTTTGCCAAAAGAAAACCTCTTTAAAGTGTTCTTAAGGCACGCATTTTCTTTAGCCAGGGAAGAACATGATGAGCACTCAACAGATTCAATAGCTAGTCCCTTAGAGGCACTAGACTGAGCTGACTTCTCCTTTTTTGTAAAATCATTAAGTTGTCTAGTCAAGGCTTCTATTTTAGTGCTAAGTTTCGGATAGTTAGAGCAAGAGAGAGTCTCATGGTAGAGCATCTATTGAATTGATTCCTGAGAAGAGTTAAGTCTAGTTTGGAGCAAATTACATGTAGAGCATGCTTTAGATGAGTTAAACTTAAGCCTTTCAATTTCATCATCAGCAAGTTTATGTTTTTCATCACAGGAATCATGTAGCAGTCTTAGTTGATTAAATCTATTAGTTGCATCTTTAAGTTAAGCTAAGCTTGTTGCATTAATAGATATAGCAGTTTCCAACTCAGAGTATAAAACATGACATGCTTCACAAGAATCATCTTTAAGAATAGTTGCTCTAAGTATATTAATATCAAAATTCAAGCTTTCAACTATGAAATTGTTTTCTTTCAATTTCCTTTGTCTCCTTTATCTTTTGTAATTCAAGAGCATGTTTAACTAAACCATCCTCAAACTAATCGTATGATGGTCTCACCTCATTGAGATCGTTGTAGTTGTCATCACTGTTGTTACTGTTTTCCATGAGGCACATGCCTGTAAAGTCATCGGTGCTCTTCTTCTTGCCTTTGGCATTGCTGTCGTCATGGTCGTCATCATCGCAACTCTGAAAATCCTCATCGCTCAGATCAAGTCACTCGATGGCTGCCAGAACCTTGCGATGGAAGGATCCACCCTTGGAGTTACTCTTGAGCGAACGACAACGATACGTCTTGTCTTCCTTAACAACTTTCCCTTTGAGCTTAGGGCAATCTATCTTGATATGGCCTGACTCGCCACACACAAAGCATCTAATCAAACCTAGAGTGCCACCACGTCTCCTCATCCTCATGTTGTTGAGTGCCTTGTATGACTGTGAGGAAATTAGCACCATATCTTCTTTGGGTAGCAGCTCAAATTGTTCTTCTAAAAAGGAAGTCAAAGTAGATAAGGAAACATGCGATAGCATACTCAAAGCAGCCTACACAGGGTTAGTCATGAGTGCTAAAGATGAAGATTTATCAGTATTAGATGGCAAAACTTCCATCTCATAGGTTTTCAATCTAAAGTACAGATCATCCATGGTTAAAGTATCTAGGTCGGCGATTTGATTAATAGTCATGATGAGCATCAACCACTCGAAATCTAAAGACCTTAAAATTTTAGTTGCATTATCTCCATCCGTAGGGATAACACCAACACCACGCAAGTTACTCAAAATCTTTTCAAAACAAGCAAAAAGATTTTCTATAGATTCACCAGGTTTCATAGCAAAATCCAAGTACCCCTTTTGATAAAGATTCTTATGCACTTTCTTAATCTTAGTTGTTCCCTCATGATAATCACAAAGAGTTTTTTAGATTAAGTGAGCAAATACAATATGAGCTACACGATCAAATTCGTTATGAGAAATTCCCTAAAAGAGCAATTTACAAGCACGTGCATTCAATCTGCATCTACTTTGTTTTCGGCAATAACATCAGCAAGAACAATATAAGTTTGAAAGACCTTTTCCAGACATCATTACCTTGTGCTTCAATGCAGCTTGCATGTGATACTTCCAAAAAGCAAAATCAGTACCATCTAGCATGGGGGACGATTCACATACATCTTTGATTCCATCACTACATTACTCTGATACCACTTGTAGGATCGAAGACAGCAATAAGAGGGGAATGAATGATTGCTGCTACTTTTCAGAGTCTTCCAGCAGCCAGAGAAGTTTTTCAACAACTCAAAATCACCTCGCCTAAGCTTACGACTGCTCAACCTATCTCTCTATCTGATCACTTTGCACATTGTCGTAAGATTCACAGCACCTGCAATCAACAACACTCTATAAGCAAAACAAGAACCAGATGAATTCAAGACTCATATTTATTGTAGGATCTCCATGCAATTACAAAGTGTCCTCACAAGCACCCCTAAAAGGCCTTCTCACCGAAAGCCCTAATTCTCAAAAACCACACAAGCTTTCTCCCCGAAAGCCCTACTAGAAACTGCACAAAAGCTCTCTTCAAAGTTGCTGCAAAAGCTACACATTAGCCCTTAGCCTTTCCTAGCTTTTATAGGCTAACATCCAAACTGTGTCCGTCTTAAACATGACCATACAACTCTATCTCTTCCTCAAATCAAGGGACCTAAAACCCTTTCGAACATGGATTTTATTCAAACTATCAATCTCTTCTAAAGTTATAGACTCTGTCCATAACTCTTAATCCAACACGTAACGAAGACTCCAGAACAGCACCTCCTGTATCCTGATCACGCACGATGTCCTTCCGTGTTGAAGCTACCTGGACCGCACCGCCCATAGCGTCTTCACGAATAACCACCTTTGATCTTCATGTGTTCCAGCGTTAGCCTGACCACCTCGCATGACATCCTCAATCGCTTGGACCTTAGACTTCCCCATCCTAGTCATGATCCTCCTTATCACTGACCATGATCATTTCCATGCCCACCTGCACATGCAAAGACCAAAGAAACTTTCTCTCGGCACAAGTTCTCCACAACTTGACCATCATCAGCACACACACTCACACCACTCTTGTCCATCCATAGACAAAACCATCCACGACCATCATCCAAGCTTCAGATAACTCGTTACAAGCACCAATTCTATCACTATTGAAAACTTAGCTTTAGAACACTCAATATGACCGAAACTCAACGAATACTCGGAAACAACAAGTACTCGGTAATTCCCATCACTTTGCTCAAAACACTCAGGAAAAACAATTATCACTGCTGACCACAAAGCCACCCAGTACCGAGTTGTTTCGACTACCGAGCAACAAGCTCTTCCGGCTACCGAGTACTTCCATCTACCGAGTACTGAACCCTTTGAGTATTGTTCCTCCAAACACTGGTCACTGATCACTGAGCACTAACCAGCTAACCACTGGCCCAACACAAGTACTCGAGGTACTCGAAGATAGCATGGGGTGAAGCACTTGTACCGATAATGTAGACTATGAGTACCAACCGTGAAGCCTTCGGCAACCGATCACAAAAACCTTCGACTACCAAAGACAAAGTCTTAAACCACCGACCAGTAATGTCTATGACCATCGATAAAAGTACAATAGCTATGACCATAAAAAGTACTATAGCTATGATCAAGGAAAAGTATTGTAGCTATGACCATTAAAAGTATTATAGCTATGGGTATGTTTGGTTGGTGCCCAAACCAGCCAAACCAAAATTTGGCTAGCCAAAATTTTGGTTGAAGTTTTGGGCACCCACAATTTGGCCAAGATTGGCAAAAAAATGCATAGGGAATCAACATGAGGCTATAGACTTGCCCAAAATTTGGCAACCATCCAAACAAGCGCCAAATTGTTGGGGCTAGCCAAATTTTAGTTGGGAAAATTTGGGCACCAACCAAACACACAATATGACCATGGAAAAGTATTGTAGCTATGATCATGGACAGACAATGTGGTCGCAAACATCAGCTGGGAAAATGTGGTCATAAACTTACCGTGGTCGAAGCTGGACGTGGTCAAAGTCTAACATTCAATCTTCTAATAGCACTTGAATGTTGTTTGATCCTCCAATACCACTTGGATACCATCCGACACTCCGTTGCTACTCGACAGTCATCCGATGCCATTGAACCGATCGGACTGGTCCGAACATTCTTGAAGCATAGCGCCGTCCGATACTCCGCTGCTACTTGATAGTCGTCTGATGCTTTGATGTTACTTGGACTGGTCCACAAACACTTGGGCGGACCAAAACCACTCAGAGCAATCAAAACCACTCGAACCCAAGTGAAACCACTCATAGAAGACTAAAACCACTTGAACACGAAACCTTTGATTGCGATCGATCAAAACTTTCACAAACATAAAATCCAAAGCAATCCAAATATCAGTTATTTATCATCACTTTATTTATGACCAGCCACATGGTCTAACAAGTTTCAACGTGAAAACCGTTAGTGCAAATATCCTTGAAGCTTAAGAGAGTTCTAGTCAATTCTGGGTACAAGGCTTCTTGAATGACCAAAGTTGTACCCATTGAAAGTATAATTGTGACCCTTTCTGAGCCTATTATACAAGCACTGCTACCAACGATGGTTGTAAGGCTGCCAGTATCAACGATGGTTGTAAGGCTGCCAGTATTCTTGCTAATTGACTAAAAGAATTTTGTCTCTCTCAAGATGGTATTTGTTGTTACGCTATCAGCTAAGCACACTTCTTTCATAGAGTGCCACACATGTTCTAATATAGAGTACTTTGTTAATATATAGTAGGAGACAATTAATACATAAATAAAATACTTCAAATATCAGAACATAGCATGCTATTATTAACTGAATAAATGAATGAATTAATTATTATCACCCAACTATCATGAGAAAATAAATTGTTTTAGTACCATCAATGCAAAATCTAACTTATTCCTTTCAAACATGAAATAAATGACAATTAAAGTCTAAATGCATTATGTGCATTAGAATAAATCTGCTAAGAAGTCAGATACTTTGGTTGCTATCTTTTCAGGGGTGAGATGCTCTTCCTGGGAAATTATGGCGATGGCAGCTACAATGTCAAGAGGGGGTGCCGCAGCAGAAGTGGAGTCAATCTCCATTGGTGTAGGTAGCTGCTTAGAATTCTCTCTCTCAACAAAGGCAAAGTGAGTTTCATGCTGCCCTTTGCCACCCTTCTTCTTCTTGGTCTAGAAAGCATCAATGATGTACTGCGACTCTTTACAGATCCGCGACCAGTGCCCCTACTTGCCACACTTGTAGCAGGTTAGGTCTTGTTGACCATAGGGCTTGTCACCTCGATTTGGTTTGGTGGCCTTATTTTCCTGTGGAGCATTTGACTTGCCTTTCTAGGCTACTGCTCTGCCCTTTCTTCCCCTTTTCTTTGTTATAGGCTTTCGCACCTTGTAGCTCCCATGTTGGCCTCACGGCCAGTGGAGCTCCCAGGTGGCTGTGCGACAAAGTTCTTGTGGAGAACTTCATCCTAAGCCTCTCCAACCTACATAATATCAATCAATTCAGCCTACGCATTGTAGTCGTCTTAACGATAGTTGCGCACAGACTGCACTGCATTTGGATGAAAGATGGAGAGAATCTTCTCAATCTTCTACTCATCCATGAACTGCCTACGACAGAGTTAAAGACTAGTACCAATTCTGTGTAGAGCGGAATTGTACTCCCCAACTATCTTGAAGTCAGCAAATCTCAGTCGGATCCATTCCTGCTCTGCCTGAGGAAGAATGGTGTACTTTAGCTTTTTGAACCACTTCTTTAGTGCAGTCCATAAGGCTAGCGCGCTCTTCTCTGCCATGTACTCATTCTCAAGAGTGAGGCAGAGGTGGTGCATGAGGAAGCAAAAGTGTCTGATCATTTTCCTCAGGGTGGGTTTGGCATCCTCTAATGCACCAATCCCAATGGAAGCACAGAGCTTGTTGGCTTCAAGTATAATATTGACGTCAGAAGGCCAAGTCAAGTAGTTTTGGCCATGCTGGACCAGCTCCTCGAGCTCTCGATTCATGAGGCCTATTATCTACATGTGCATAAAAGAAATATATAAATTTACTGCAAGTCAACATGCATAAAATAAATTAGACAATGGTACAAAAGGTTCTCGTAATGTTCCAGAATTTTCTATGCATTTTCTATAATTTTAGTGCTAATTTCAATGATTAAAGGCAATTTAAATAATTATGATTAATCAAAATAGTAAATAAATATAGAAAACATAGAAAACAATAATAATAGTGCTAAACATAATTTAAATGTTGAAAACAATTCATAATTTGAATTCTCAAGGTCCCTTTATGCTGGAATATGAGTTTTCAGTGAATTCTACAATTTTTGAGGGCTTATCCACTAATTTTAAATTCTGGGAAAAATTTTGCACAAGTTGCCAATTTCCTGAGGGCATATTTGCAGAAATTCTGATGCATGCCCCTTCCCCTTTTTCATTGGCCCAGCTTGGCCCATTCGGCGCATGGGGTAGGGTTTTCCTGACCCCAGTCCCATCCGACGCTTGGTCCGACGACGCCCAGGAGCGGCAGCATGTGCATGCGGTGCTTGGGAGCTGCGATGCTTGGGCCGACGGCGCTTAGGAGCAGCGGCGCGTGCGAGCGACGCTCGGGAGTTGCGGCGGCCTTGCCTAGGGGCCGAGCGACGACGGACAACAGCACCATGTGAGGGAGGCGGCGGCTTCGTCCAGAGCCGAGTGACGGTGCACAGTGGCGCCTCGTGCGGGAGGTGGTGGCTTCGCCCAACGCCAAGCGACGGGGCACGGCGGCACGGTCGGCCACGTGCAAGTAGCACGGATGTGCAGGGGGCGCGGTCGGCCATGTGCATGCGGCACAGATGGGTCGGCGGCGGTTCAGGTGGGCAGCCATGCAGGGTCGGCGGCGACACCTGGCGAGATGCGACAGCGGCCATGCGGGGCAGCGGCGGCGCTCACACGGGGCAACCGTGTGGAGCAGCCGTACGGGGCGACACAACGACCGTACAAGTGGCACGTTGTGTGCGAGCGGCCCGGCCGTGCATCATTTTTTCTTTTTTCTTCTCAATCTATAGTGCAATCGATATCTACTCTGTCAGGCAAATCTACCGATCGATTTAGCCGGCGACTTCAAGTTAGCTCGCGGTAGATTAGAGTGGATTTGCATCGTAGAAAATAATCTAGAAAGGAAAAATTGTGAAATTTAGAGCGATCTAGATTGGCAATTCAATCTATGAGTGCTTCGATGATTACCTTCGATCTACCAGAGCGATTCGTGCTGATAACATGTTGAAAAACCATCATTGGAGAGTCGAGTCCAAACAATTCCTCCTAGACAGAATATGGATCAAACACAGAATAATGCAAGTACAAAAATAGATTGAACATAGAGAAAATGGAGGACTCCTTTCATTCTTTATTGTTTTTCTCCTCTAAAGTACAAGTTACAATCATGAGATCCCCTATTTATAGACTAAGGGTGAGGTGCTCATTATGAGCCAGGCTTGTAGGCCAGTTCCAGATTTCCAACAGAAGCTACGGGCTGATCCAATGCCAGAGTCGTTATCTCCATAGCGTGGAACGGCTTTCGCATCATGGGGTGGGCTGTGCAGATAGACGGTTCGTGTATGTCAATTGCGTGGATGCGGTTGAAGGTCGTAATCCATAGGCTTTGTCAAGGAACCGTCGCTGGCGACCAGTTCAATCAATTTCTCTGCTTAATGCGAAATGAGATTAATCATAGAAGATCGAATAATAGATTGAAAACACAGAGAGGTAGAGAGAACTCATGATCTTTTTTTATTGCTTTCTGATTGCATGTCTACAAAATCTGTCGGTACGGCTCCCTATTTATAGTCTATCGATGAGGTGCCCACCATGAGCCAAGGTTTCCGGCCCAGGCCTAGGTTTCCTAACACTCCCCCTTGGGCATTCATCCTACACGTTCATGCCTCGTCAAAACTCCACAAAAACCCAGTGAGAAAAATTTCGCGAAAGAGTACATCATACATGTTATGCTGCGATGCACGAATTGTCTCATTAAAAACCTTGGTCGAGAAACTTTAGTAAAACTCGTCAAGGGTAAAAGAGTACAATTCACCCAATTTCATTCAATCTTTAGGACTTATTCTTTTGGGTACTTGATCTTCATGACCAAGATTCAATAACAGGCTTGAGAGTATTCTCCCCTGAATTCTGCACTTCTCTAAGTCTCATCATTCCAATTCCTCGTACGCACCTTTCAAAACTAATGCAGGGAGTGACTTAGTGAACAAATCTGCCAGATTTTCACATGACTTGGTATGCAGTTCTTTAATCTCGTCCATTTTTTCCAATTCGTGAGCATAGAAGAACTTGGGGTTGATGTGCTTTGTGAGATGACTCTTCACATAGCCCGTCTACACTTATGCAATGCAAGCTGCATTATCTTCATAGATAATTGTGGGGGCTTGCACAATATTAATCCCACATGACTGCTGGATGTGGTGAATCATTCGCCGTAGCCAAGCACATTCTCGTGCGACTTCATACAGCGCTATAATTTCTGAGTGGTTTGTCGAAGTCGTTACAAGACTTTGCTTAGACGATTTCCAGGAGATTGCAGTTCTACCACACAGGAATACATAGCCTGTTTGTGACCTTGAGGTATGCGAGTCCGACAGGTACCCAGTATCTGCATAGCCAATCAAGTTTAAATCTTAATTCTTTCTGTAGAACAGTCCGATGTCCTTGCTTCCTTGGAGGTATCGGAAGGAGTCCTTTATTCCTTGCCAATGCCTTTTGGTAGGTTCTGCACTATACCTTCCTAACAGATTCATGGCAAATGCAATGTCTGATCTAGTGCAGTTTGCAAGATACATAAGTGCTCCTAGTATACTTAAGTATGGGAATTCCGGTCCCAGGACTTCCTCCCCCTCTTCCCTAGGTCGGAAAGGATCTTTTTCTTGCTGTAAAGACCTCCCGATCATCGTTACTTTCGATGGGTATGCCTTCTCAAAGCCAAACCTTTCTAACACCTTTTGGGTGTAGGCCAACTGATGTACTAATATTCCTTCAGAGACATGCTCGAGTTGCAAGCCTAAGCAGAATTTGGTTTTGCCCAAATCTTTCATTTCAAATTCCGACTCTAGGTAAGAACTTGCTTCTTTTATGTCTTCCATTGTCCCAATTATATTCAGATCATCTACATACACTGAGATTATACAAAATCAATTCTGGGATCGTCGTATAAACACATAGGGATAGTCTTCATTGTTTGTGTAGCCTTTCTTGCAGAGAAAGTCGCTCAAGTGATTATACCACATTCTGCCAAATTGCTTCAGTCTGTACAGTGATTTTCTGAGCTTCACACTGTATAGATTTCTATTTGCTCTGTCTTGGTTCGGGAGAGGGATTCCTTCAGGGACCTTCATATAAATCTCTGAATCCAAGTTTCCATAAAGATATGCAGTTACCACATCCATCAATTTCATTTCTAAATTCAAGTTCACTGCCATTGAGATCAAATATCTAAAGGTAATTCCACTCATGACCGGGGAGTAGGTTTCTTCATAATCAACTCCTGGACGTTGAGTGAAACCTTTTGCTACCAGCCTTTCTTTGCATCTTACTACTTCGTTTCTTTCATTTCTCTTTCAAACAAATACCCACTTATGCCCTACAGAGTGCAAATGGGGAGGTGTGCGGCATACGGGCCCAAACAACTATTTTGTTCAGATATAGTAATTCAGTTTCTATTGTCTTATTCCAATCTTCCCAATCTGATCTTTTCTTACATTCAGCGAGCGATGCAGGCTCGGGATCAATAACGATGATTGTGACAATTTTCTTTGCGAAGTAGATATCAATATTGAATGTTTTCCTATTCATGGACTCTCCCGTATGCACATAATTTATAGCTATTTCTTCATGAGTTGCTTCTTCTGGAGCTTCTCCTTTCGCGTCGCTTCTTCCAATTATAGTGGCAGGTCCCTTTAGTTTTTCGACTCCGATGTGTGCGCACACATCCATGCCGATTTCTTCTTCTATGGGGATATTCAGATCCGGTATGCCCTTTTCTGAAGGTGTCATACTTGTGCCCGGTCTCAACTGGCTCCCCTTCTCGTTCTGGTGGACTTTAGTGATCGTCTGTGATAAGTTCTTCTTATCCTTCTTCACCGGGCATCGCTGGTTACTTGGGATTCGAGGAGCTAGAGTTCTCGTCCTTTTATTCTGAGGCATCTGGACGGGATTAGGGATACCTTCTGCTTTTTTTGGTATTTCAACCCTCTCCGGTGCATTGCGTGCAAGCACATGCGACTTAGTCACGCTCTTCAAATCACTAAACTGATTAGGCAGCTGATTTGCTAATGCTTGCAAGTCAATGATCTTCTGGATCTCTTTATTTGCTTCACTAGTGCGCGGGTCATGTGCATGAGTTCCCGTGGCTTGCCATGTAATTTCCTAACATTTTTCATCAAGGGGTTAATTTCCTCCCCATAATGTTGGGAAATTATCCTCATCAAAAATGCAATAAGCGAAGCGGACGGTATGCAAATCTCTTGTCATGGGTTCTAAATACCTGATTATGGATGCAGTCTCATAACCAACATATATCCTAGTCTTACGGAGAGGGCATATTGCAGTACGCTGAGGAGGGGGTATAGGTACATAAACCTTACATCCAAACCTCCTGAGATGAGAAATTTTCGGTGTTGACCCTTGCGCTAGTTGCATAGGTGAATGGATGTTGTAGGCCGATGGTCTAAAATTGATGAGATTCGCTGCATGTAGGACTACGTGTCCCCAACATGTAGCAGGCAAATTATAATTCTGCAATAGGGGTCGGGCAATAAATTTAATTCTCTTGATTAATGCCTCTACCAAACCGTTCTGGGTATGGACATGTGGTACCGAATGCTCAACTATAATCCCCATCGCCATGCAATAATCATCAAATGCATTTGAAGTAAATTCTCTAGCGTTGTCCATTCTGATGGACTTTATGTGATGATCAGGGAAGATATTTCTGATGCGAATGATCTGCGAGATCAGCTTTGCGAAAGCATGGTTTCTTGTGGACAATAAACCCACATGCGATCATTTCGAGGAAGCATCAATGAGCACCATGAAATACTTGAATGGCCCTAAAAGAGGCTGAATGGGACCACAATGTCTCCCTAGATGCGTTCCAGGAATGCAGAGACTTCATCCTTCACTTTCAGAGTGGAGAGTCTAGTAATTAATTTCCCGATGGCACATACAGGGCACACAAAATCTTCGTGATTTGGTAATTCCTTACATTAATATTATGCCCTTGAGAATTGTTGATTATATTTCTCATCATTCTAAGACCTAGCTGGCCTAATCTGTCATGCCAGAGACAGAAGAGTTCAGAGCTTCTAAATACTGTCTTCAGGACAGTGTAGACTGTACGTACCTTGATGCTGGTATAATATAGCCCAATTTTTAGTGAAGGAAGTTTTTCTAATACCCTTTTTCCATTCTGTTCGCACTTTGTAATGAGCAGGTGTTTCTTACTGTACTCTTCTTCAGTCTCAACGTGGAAACCATTGACGCGAATATCCTTAAAACTTAGGAGAGTTCTAATCGATTCTAGGTACAATAAGGCTTCTTCAATGACCAAAGTTGTGCCCATTGGGAGTATAATTGTGGCTCTTCCTGAACCAATTATACATGCATCACTTCCGGCTTTTATCGTAAGGCTGCCAACATTCTTACGAATCGATTGAACGTACTTTGTCTCTCTTAATATGGTATTCGTTGTACCGCTGTCGGCTAAGCACACTTCGTCCATAGGGCGCCACATGCGTTCTAATATAAGGTATTTTATTAACATGTATTAGAAGGTAATCAACACATAAATAAAATACTTCAATATCAGAACATATCATGTCATTATAAACTAAATAAATGAATGAATTATTCAAAATCATCCAACCATCACGAGAAAATAAATACTAAAGTACCATCCATGCAAGTTCTAACTTGTCCTTTTCACACAAAATAAATGACAATTAAATTCTAAATGCATTCTGTGCATCAGACTGAATCTACTAGAAAATCATAGACTTCTTTGGCTATTTTCTCGGGAGTGATCTGCTCTTCGAGAGAATTCATGGCGGTGGTGACCTCTAGGTCGAAAGGGGGTGCTGCTGCCGGGATGGTTTTAACCTCCATCAACGCGGATAGCTGCTCAGAACTCTCCCCCTCAACCGATGCAAAGTGGGCTTCAGGCTGTCCTTTGTCATCCTTCTTCTGGGCTTGGAAGGCATCAATGACATGCTGCGGCTCCTTATAGATCCGCGATCAACTCCCCCACTTGCCACACTTGTAGCAACCTTGGTCCTGCTGGCCAGAGGTCTTGCCACACCGCTTTGTCTTGCTTGCCTTTTTCTCACTCGGAGCATCTGACTTGCCTTTCTGGGCTACAGCCTTACCCTTCCTCCCCCTTCTCTTCATCAAGGGCTTTCGCACCTTGTAGCTCCCGGCATTGGCCTCACGGCCAGTGGAGCTCCCAGGTGGCTGGGTGACGTAATTCTTGCAGAGAAGTTCATCCTGAGCCTCCGCAACCTACATCATATCAATCAATTCGGCATACTCCTTGTAGCCGTCTTGACGATAGTTGCGTGCGGATTGTACTGCATTGGGGTGGAAAGTGGATAGGGTCTTCTCAATCTTCTGCTCATTTGTGATCTACTTGCCACAGAGTTGAAGATTGGTACAAATCATGTGCAAGGCAGAATTGTACTCCCCGACCGTCTTGAAGTCGGCAAATCTCTGTCTGATCCACTCTTGCTCTGCTTGAGGAAGAATGGTGTACTTTAGCCTCTCAAATCGCTTCTTGAGTGTGGTCCAGAGTGCTAGCGTGCTCTTCTCTGCCATGTACTTGTTCTTGAGAGTGAGGCAGAGGTGGTGCCTAAGAAAATGAAGTGCCTGATCATTCTCCTCAGGGGTGGGTTGGGCATCATACGGTCCGCCAATCCAAATAGCTGCGCGAAGCTTCTTAGCTCCAAGTACTATCTTGACATTGAAAGCCTATGTCAGATAGTTTTGGCCATGTTGGGCCAGCTCCTCGAACTCCTGGTTTGTGATGCTAGTCATCTACATGTGTATAAAAAGAATAAATGAGTTTATTGCTGGTAAACGTGCACGGAATAATTTACTGCAGGTAAATAAATGGTACAAAGATTCTCACAATGTTCCAGAATTTTCTTTGAATTTTCTATAAATTTTACTACTAATTTCGGTGATTAAAGGCAATTTAAACAATTACGATTAACCAAAATAGTAAATAAATACAGAAAATATAGAAAATAATAATGGTAGAAACAAACATGTTTTAAATGCAAAAAAGAATTCAAAATTCGGATTTTCGAGGCCCTTTTATGCTCGAATATGAATTTTGAGTGAATTCTGCAATTTTCGAGGGTCTATATGCAAATTTCATTTTAGAGAAAAATTTCGCGTAATTTCACGATTTTTTGAGGGGTTTTCTGCAAAATTTGGACCCGTTCGTAAATCTGAGGACCTATTCATAATTTTCAGAATTACGAGGGCCTTTCTGCAAAAATTGGGACCCATATGCAAAATCCGAGGGCTGATCGGTAATTTTCAGAGTTTGAGGGGCCCTTTTGTAATTTTGCCAGTCCACCCCCGGCCAGGCCAATTTTTGGCCCATTTTCTCTTCCGGCCGCACGGCCCACTCGGCCCATTTGGCCCAGCTGGCCTACCTGGCCGCTTTAACGCACAGGAGGGGTAGGGTTTCCCCTAACCTCTCACTCGGTGGCAGCGGTGGCGCGCGGCTATGGACGCGGGCGGCTGTAGGCGGCGCGGTTGCGGGCTGGAGGCCGAGGCCGGGTGGCGCGGCTGCAAGTCGGAGGCCGAGGCGGGGCGGCGGGCTGAGCGGCGCCATGCGGGGCGCGCGCACGGGCGGGGAGGCCGAGGCGGCGCACGCGTGCGAGCGGCGGCTTCGGGCCGAATCGGGCGACTTCGGGGCGAGGCGCACGTGCGGGACGGCGACCGAGGCGGCGGGGCTATGGGCCGGAAGCCGAGGAGGCGCGCGCGTGCGGGCGGCGACCAAGGCAGCACGGCTGCGGTTGGCGGCTGGGCGGCGCGCGCATGCGGGGAGAAGCCAAGGCGGCACGGCTGCGGGCCGGCGGCCAGGCGGTGCGCACGGGGACCGAAGTGGTAGATGGCGGCGACCATGCGAGGCGACGACCGAGTGAGCGGCGTGTGGTTCGGGCCGGGGGCACGCGACAAGGCGGCTTCGGGCGCGCTTCCTCTGGCGGCGGCTGGCAGAGCGGCTGGCTTCGCGTGCAGCGGCCGTACGGGGCACCAGTGCATATTTTCCTTTTTTTCAATCTACAGTGCAATTAACATCTACTCTGTGATGCAATCTACCGATTGACATTGTGCCGGTGACTTCAAGTCTGCTCGTGGTAGATTAGAGCGGATTTGCACCGTAGAAAATTAATCTAGAAAGCGAAAACTTCGAATTTAGAGTGATCTAGATAATTCAATCTATTAGAGCTTCGATGATTACCTTCAATTCAACGGAGCGAACTTGTGCTGATAACGTGTTGAGGAATCGTCGCTGGCGACCAGTCCGATCGATTCCTCTGCTTAATGCGAAACGAGATTAATCACAGAAGATAGAATAATATATTGAAAACACAGAGAGGTAGAGAGAACTCCTGATCTTTCTTTATTGCTTTCTGATTGCATGTCTACAAAATTTGCTGGTACGGCTCCCTATTTATAGTCTACCGATAAGGTGACCACCATGGGCCAAGGCTTCCGGCCCAGGCCCAGGTTTCCTAACAGACTTGTTCCGCTCCTTTTACGTTGTTTGTTGAGGGAAAGGATTGCTAGCTGATTTATACGATGCTCTGCATGTATAAGCCGAAGCCTATGTAAAGTAAGGATGTTAGCTAGTTTCTGTGCTTGGTTGGGTGAGGGCATGTGATGTGCAGGTGTTTTGCTGTGGTTAAATGAGGTAGTAGCACAAACCGATGTTTGGGATTTGCAGTTAAGGCAAGTGTAAATACTGGAGATGATGAGAGCAATATCATGGTATGCATAAACAATTTTGCTGGTAGTTAAGGCAAGCAGGTGCAAATGGTACCAGTTGCATTGTATTAGACATTAGATAGGAACGTCTTTACATTAGCGTATTGTTCTAGGCGTTTACCAAGCGTCTTCCAGAACAGGCAAGCACATATATCTCTGTTTCCTGTCTTCACGTAAACGATGTTTTTATTCACTTTTTTTCCCCTATCGCGTGATGCACATGCATGCAGCCATGCACTCAGTTTATCTAGTCAAGGCACCTAAGTCCTCTAGCGTGAGCTCATGTGAAAAGATAAACAAATAATGTACGAAGAAATTAAACTCCACCTGACACATGCATGCTAGAAATCACCATGCAGCCAACGATCAGTGTTACCGGTGGCGAAGCCAGAAATGAAATCGAGGGTGGGCTGAATTATTTATAAATATAAGCTAAGTTGACACAAAATTAGTCTTTTACTCTTATAAAATTTCAAATTCATATAGAAATTATAAATTGGATGGAGACAAACAATAAAAAAATACAGAAATAGAAAGTAGGTATCTTGATAATAGAAAGCACCAGTGTGGAGTAGCGATAAGTCACCTATATATAAAACATATCAAAATTAGTGTTATAATAGAAAATTATGAATGACAATGAAAATTTAGATCATATGAAATATATCAGAATTAAGCTAATTTGAATTACGAGACAATAGAAACAAAAGGCGGCATCTCTTTCCACACATACCCAATGTTCTTATCATTTTCACTGTGGGGGGCTTGGCAGCAGCGGTGCCTTCGGGGCACATGCAGGACCACATCATCGCGGAGCGGCGGCGGAGGGAGAAGATCACCCAGAGGTTCATCGAGCTCTCCACCGTCATCCCCGAACTCAAGAAGGTTCATATATATTTCACTTTCTTTCTTCTTTTTTTCTTTGATTGATTATCTCTTCTTTAATTTTATGATTTTCACTACTACTCCTCCTCCTCTTTAATTTTATGATTTACATATATTATTTCACTTTTTTTCTTTGATTGATTGACTAGCTCTTCTTTAATTTTATGATTTTCACTTCTCCTCCTCCTCGTCATCTTTTTTAATTTCATACTTGTTGTTAATCTTTCCATCAAGAAGAACTAGCTTCTCTTTAGATTTGTTAATCTCTTTATTTTTCTCTCTATTTTTATTATGTATAAAATTACCATCGAGGGAGGTGAGGCTTAAGCCTCACTAAGCTCCCCGGTAGATACGCCCTGGGTGTTACGTTTCGCGTGCACTGCAAATAAAGAAACGTGGTGATGGGTTGGTTCGCAAAGCCTTCCTGGCTTCCTGCTTGGTGCTTCTTGTGCGCACACGAGATCATGCTAGCACAACGGCCGAGGGAACCTACGAAAGCACGAGCAAAGCACGTTGACCGAGAAACCGTCGCATGCCTCGTGAGGTTTTCGGCTGGTTCGAAGACAAACACAATCGATGATACGATCCTACGATGCAATCAAAGCGCCGTTTGCGTAGATTTTTTCCGAAATAGATTTAGATTTTATTTTTGAATCATGATAGCTACAAAGTGTCCTTCTAGTACCCTAAAACTCTAGCACGAAATTAGTATCTCCCAAAAGCCTCAGGGTTAGCGTCTAACCTCATCTCTATTTATAGACTAGGGCCCAAAACCTGAGCTTATCCTAAGCCACGAGTTCTAATCCAATTCTAACAAATAATGGATCGGAAACCCTTCATAACACGAATTTTTCAAAATTTCAACTTTTCACTAATCACGTGTCGAAATCTACGGGACCGCACCTTCCGTAGCTTCTCATGTATCATCTACTTTCGATCTTTATGTGCTCCAGCATGAGCCCAACCACCTCGTGATATTCTCGACCGCCTGGATCTCTGATTTCCCCCTTCTAGTCCCGGTCCTCCTTATCACCGACCATAATCGTCTCTACGCCTAACTTGCACATACAAAGACAAAAGAACATTGTCCCAGCACAAGTTCTTCCCAACTTGATCAATATCAGTCCACGCACACATAACACACCACAAGTAATATAACAACTAATGTTGTCAATTATTCATCATCTACATTGTCAATTATTCATCATCAAAATATTCTACATCTAGTTACATGGTCTAACAATGGCCAACCGCTCACAGTTTGATGGCATTGCTTTTAGGCCAGTCTCAGTGGTGGGTTTCATTTCCCAGTTTCCAAGGCTGCCATGTCAGCTTTGCAGACTTGGATTGAGAAATGAAACTGGATCTCTCAGTGGGGGGTTTCATTTCACTGTTTCATAGACAAGTTACAGCAATTAATGTATGCATGATGTTGTGATCCTATGTGCCATGTAAACTATGTAGCCGTTTGAAAATATATCTAAACTAAACATAGTCACTTTGGTAACTACAATATATCTTATGCCGACAAATAATTATGGTCAAATAAAATATATTAATTAATCCAATATTCATGAGTACATTCGCATATATATGAATGCACAGCAGATCCTCGGGAGCGCCTGAGAACGAAACGACCCGGTCTCAGTGGGGGTTTCACTGGGTTTCATCGTGTTGGTAACCGGGACGGATGGGTTTCATCCTGATGAAACTCTGTTGCTCTCTCTCCTCATAAATTTCTTGCCAACTCAGCAAATTTGCTGATGTGTCACTGCATTAAATGAGAATGAAACTCTTTTGAAACTCCCATTGAGACTGGCCTTATGTAAGCAATCTTCTAGAGATTCCAATTCCGAATTTGCCTAAGGAAAGGAATCATTCACTGCTCTTCATGCATGCATGAGCCGTAATGATAGGGTCATACCGTAGCGAGATGGGTAAGTTAATGAACGACAATAACTAATGAAGACCTAAGGGATTACGCGGCCACCTGAAGCAAGTTGGCCTCAGGCTTTTTCAAAGATGGACGACACCGAAAGCGCAGAAGGATAACTACAGAGCCCAATACATCATGTACGCTAGTTGCGAGACAGAAATCCGTAATTCGTTCTACGGGAGGCAGAACAACAGAATCCCGGATGCAGACAGAGCCCGAAACATCATCATCAAAAGCACCAAAGAATAACAACTCACCTTAACCCAACCGTGGCCTAAGACATTAGGTCCTGAAAGAAAACCCAATCTACGAAGGCAACTACAGGCAAGAAGCAAGCTGACCTTGGGTCACCAGATGAGACGCACAGGGCCGACGATGTCCGGTGAGCAGGCGGCACTAACAGACTCCCAAGAAAGGAGTATGACAAATCTGCATCAAAAGAGCAAAATCAACAAGTACAGGAAACACTACGCGGGCGACCGAAGCATGATGTTGGCCAATAACCAAGCCTGGCCTAAGACATTATGGCTCAAATATGCTAGGGGGAGAGATTTAGAAGAAATTTGATATTTGTGGTTTAAAATGCTTTTTCGGTTTCAGTTCTTCACTATATCTATTTGAAGTAAATTCATCATATAATCTTGAGGTGTCGTCAATGTATTTATTAAGAGAGAGATTCATATAATATATGAATAGGTCTAGGATATGTTGGTGATGAATAATTGATAATGATTAATTTGTGATAAATAATTGACAATGTTATTTATTGTTATTTAAGGTGTGTGGCGTGTGTATGGACTGATGTTGGTTAAGTTAGAATGAACTTGTGTCGAAAAAATGTTCTTTGGTTTTTGCATGTGTAGGTTGAGCATAGAGGCGATCGTGGTCGATGACGAGGTGGACCGAGACTAGGATAGAAGATCTGAGGTTCAGGTAACGGTCAAGGATGTCACGAGATGGTCAGGCTCATGTTTGAGCATATGAAGATCGAAGATAGATGATGTGTTTTAGAGCTACGGAGGTACAGTTCAGAGGCTACGATATATGATGGATGATATGTGTTTGAGTTACGGACGTGCAGTCCGGAGGTTATGACATGTGTAAATTTTGGGCTATCCAAAATTAGATAGTGTGAAAGATTAAAATTGTTGGAAATAGATAAGAACTCGTAGCTTTAGGGATAAAATCATAGTTTGGGTCTTAAATAGGGGTGAATCCCTAGACAAAGGTGTGGCTTCATAGATGCTAATTTTATCCTAGAGTTTTAAGGAGTGCTCATAAGGTACTATATAGTCACAAACACAATATTCGAATAATAAAAAAATCTATTCCAAAAAAATTTCTCTCAGTGACGGTGGCGCGTCTTGGTCCTATGTTTAGGCCATCGTCGACCTCGTCTCTGTACCTCGACTTGCGCGGCGTGCAGGCAGTACTACGTGCGCGAAAACCAGCACGACATGTTTCATCGCTTCGAGGCATCGTCGGGCTGCTCACATGGTGGGTCCAACACCAGGCCTCACGTCAGGGCACACGCGATGTCAATAGGGGATTAAGGACCTGTTTGGATCCACCCAGATTTTAAGAATCTGGCTTTTGGAAACTGGGTGGGATCCAAACAGATCAGTTTTTGGGGTAGTTTTTAAAATCTACCTACCCAGATTCTTAAAAACCAAGAAGCTGTTGATACCCAGCTTTTGCCAGTTTTTTTTGCACAAATACCCATTTACCCTCATTAAAGACCACGCATGGCTGTTTAATGTGCTGTTCAAGAGCAATAAATGTAAGGGTATAATAGTCTATTAGCACCAATCATAAATGAAACCAGCTTTTAAAAACTAGGGGATCCAAACACCCCACCAGTTTTTGCTTAGAAACCAGCTTTTAAAAACTAGAAGTAATAGCTGGTTTTTAAGAATCTGAAACTGATCCAAACAGGGCCTAAGGGTGTCTTTGGTTGAGTTTTTGGGAGCTGCTTTTACTTTTAAAAAGCCAAAAGTTAACCAAAGGGGTGGAAATCAGAAGTTGCTTTTTCAGAAGCAGCTACTTTTGGGTAGTACAGTTTTGAAAGTACCTTGGACCCTACTTTTGGCTTTTGGCTTTCTGCTTTTTGAAATGGTGAAAATAGAGAGCTGTTTCACAGTTGTTTCAAGGAAAATAGAGATAGGAGGTAAATTTTATACTTGTTTGAACCAAACAGCTTATAGCTTTTCCACAGCTCACAACCTACAGCAGCTTTTCCATAGCCCACAGCTCACAGCAGCTTTTTCAGAAGCCACAGCTCAACCAAACACACTCTAAGTATTGAAAACGACGTCCTTGTTTTATTTTGCATTGCTATCAATAGCCATGAGAGAAGTTAGCTAGGAGAGAGAGGAGATTAGCGTGTTAGGAGATCAAAGGAAAAAAGAAAGACGTGCAGCGCTACAGCAACCACGAAAGCGATGTTCTATTTTTTTATTATTTTGCTACAGTAAATTGAACAGTAGAAAATATTTTTAAAAGTTTATTCGCTGCAGAGCTGACCAATAGCGATGGGCACTGGTTTTTCGATCTGCTACAGTGTCACATAGTAATCTGCTGAAGCAATTTAGCTTTGCATCGAGACCTGCGCATACAGATGTGTTGGTAAACGATTATGTTCAATAAAATCATGTTGTTCGTCACGGAGCTAATAGATTTGTAGTTAATAGTTCTTATCTTGGATTGGTCTCAGACTTTTATCTTGGATTGGTCTCACAGGCTTTTATCCTTTGTATTGATGTAAGGTTCTGGATGATAGCATAATCTAGCTGAAATTGCTGACAAACCTGTTTGGATCAGTTTCAGATTCTTAAAAACCAGCTATTACTTCTAGTTTTTAAAAGCTGGTTTCTAAGCAAAAACTGATGGGGTGTTTGGATCCCCTAATTTTTAAAAGCTGGTTTCATTTATAATTGGTGCTAATAGACTATTATACCCTTATATTTATTGCTCTTGAACAGCACATTAAACAGCCATACGTGTGGTCTTTAATGAGGGCAAATGGGTATTTGTGCAAAAAAAAACTGGCAAAAGCTAGGTATCAACAGCTTCTTGGTTTTTAAGAATCTGGGTAGATAGATTTTAAAAACTGCCCCAAAAACTGGTCTGTTTGGATCCCACCCAGTTTCCAAAAGCCAGATTCTTAAAATCTGGGTGGATCTAAACAGGCCCAAATGTGTATTTGAAGAAGGATAACACAACACATCCATGTAGACATGACGTACCAAAGGAATTAATGAAATATCACAGTTTCGGGCAAATTGATGAAATACTTGATGGGCCGAAAAGAAGCAAGATTCAAGGTCAATATCTTATACATAATGCCAGATAACAGTTACACGATGTTACCTTTTTTGTGAATTTTGTCACGTAATGAAAATGAACGCGCTTTTTGTGATTTTTCTTTTGCATATTTATATCAGTAATTGATAATGCGGAGATGCTAACATGCATTTTCTCTTAGCTTGAAAAATGTGAAGATTAAGCAACAGTAACAGTGCGTTTCTTGATTGCTATATGATCATTGTTGGTACAGTACATGGATTCCAATTTCTCCGTTAGTGCAAAAGTTTGGGTGGCCATAGCATGGCCAAAATATCTTGCTTGATGTTATCCCATACAAAGTCTGCATTTCTGTTCCAAAGCATAGGCATTTAGCTAGTATAAGATAATTGTTGACGAACCTGAGAAGAAATAGACAGACTTATTACAAAGGACGACGAATGGAACGGCTACATGTAAACAGGCAAAGGAAAAAAATGCATCATGATCCAAATGCTGACATGTTTCTTATGGCACACCAATTACAAGAACTCAAAACTATATATGACTAGTTGAATGCCCGTGTGTTGCTACGGATTTTAAAATTTTATCATACTATATATTTTGAAACTAACGAATGGTAAAAATTTTTAGATCATGCATACAAATATGTTCTAACATTTTTTGCTACGGGCATTCCGCTAGTACTTCTCCTAATGGCAATGCTGACCTTGGTTGCGTCATCACACAATCCTGCAGGGTGCAGCGGGGAAAATGGAAGTGAAAGAAGTGAAGCAAATTCTCATAATGTAAGCTCTGCCTCCTGTGGTTTATTGAGTGTACACACACACACGAGTGGTTGCAAAAATTCATACTTACTCCAACACCAAAGTTCCACTCCTGCAGTGCATGGTAAGCAACCACAACTGCAGTTCCAGGGGCTGTTGTTCCAAGTTCCAACAGAGCAGTGCATAAGAAGTTAGAAGAGAACTCAAGTATTCAATCCTTACAGCATATCTGCTCCTTGTGACAATTCCTTCAAATTTCTGTTTAATAGATAGCACTAAAATTGTGGTAAGTAAATTATGTGTACAACCGAACCAGGAAATAAGCACCCCTGGTCACAAGGCTAATGTTGTAGGGGGTGGCCCCCACCTAATCCCAGCAGGCCTGGTAGAAGGTTATAAGGCCCAGAATAGGCCATGTGTAATGACATAAGTGCCCCTGAAGGGGATACTCAGATGTAAGGGTATAATTGTAAAAGCACTCCCCATGTATATATATATATGGAATACAGGCCATGGGGGGACCCAGGTCATTGCTATCACTCTCTCCCAACTCTCCACTACCATCTCTCTCTGTTTGGTCTGTAACCACAACAGTTGGCGCCGTCCGTGGGGAGGACAGGAGCAAGCCTGAAATCTGAAGAAGGATGGCACCGAAAAAAGCTTCGTCAACGGTGGCGAAGGGAAAGAAGGCGGCCGGGTCGGAGCGTCGCATGAGTACCAGGGCTTCGGCATCGGCCGTTGCGGGCGCGGGTGACGACGCAGGCGTGGTGGTCGAGGACGTCGACGCTCACGCTGCGACGACCAACCCCGTCACCGGCACCGCGACGACCAACCCCGTCACCGGCACCGCGACGACCAACTGACAGGAGCAAGCCTGAATTCTGAAGAAGGATGGCACCGAAAAAAGCTTCGTCAACGGCGGCGAAGGGAAAGAAGGCGGCCGGGTCGGAGCGTCGCATGAGTACCAGGGCTTCGGCATCGGCCGTTGCGGGCGCGGGTGACGACGCAGGCGTGGTGGTCGAGGACGTCGACGCTCGCGCTGCGACGACCAACCCCGTCACCGGCGCTGCGACGACCAACCCCGTCACCGGCACCGCGACGACCAACCCCGTCACCGGCACCGTGACGGCCAACTGACAGGAGCAAGCCTGAAATCTGAAGAAGGATGGCACCGAAAAAAGCTTCGTCAACAGCGGCGAAGGGAAAGAAGGTGGCCGGGTCGGAGCGTCGCATGAGTACTAGGGCTTCGGCATCGGCCGTTGCGGGCGCGGGTGATGACGCAGGCGTGGTGGTCGAGGACGTCGACGCTCGCGCTGCGACGACCAACCCCGTCACCGGCACCGCGACGACCAACCCCGTCACCGGCACCGCGACGACCAACCCCGCCGACGCGACAGCAGCCAACCTCGCCGCCCTCGCCGCAACCCTCGCCGGTAGCGCGGACCGGGCAGTTCGAGGTAGCCACAACGGAGCGACCGGCAGCTCGGGAGCTCGCGACGCGGTCGTGCCCGCGTCGACCCGTCCGTTGGGCGTGCCGGCGGCCCCGCCCGCACAGGCGGTGGAAAGCGCCCTGCTGGCGGCCCTCAAAGCGTTCCAGCAGGAGCTAGGGGATCTTCGCGGGGCTGTCCGAGACATACAAGAGGCTCGGAGCCAACAGGCCGCGCCGGTGGTCGCGCCAGAGCCCACGCCAGAAAGGGCGCACAGCCGCGACGCCCCCACATCCAGCCGCGTCCCGCTGCGGCGCGTCGATCCAGAGTCCCCGCTTTCGGCAGGACTACAGCAAGCGGCGTGGCCCGAAGACTTCAAATTCCCCAGTGTCATCGAGCCCTACAAAGGCGACACGGACCCCCGCGAGTTCGTGCGCGTGTACGAAACCGCGATCGAGGCCGCGGGCGGAGATGACACCACAAAGGCGAAATGACTCCCCCTCGCGTTGCAAGGAGTGGCGCTCTCTTGGTTTTTTACCATAGAGCCGAACTCCATCTACGTGTGAGAGCAGATCCGCGACTGCCTTCACAACAACTTTCAAGGAAATTATGTCGAGTGGGTCGACGCTGACCAGCTCTTCGCAGTGAAGCAAAAACCTTCGGAGAAGCTCCGGGACTACTTCAAACGCTTCGCGAAGATACGTTGTCAAGTCAAAGACGTTAATGAAACCACCGTTGTCAACGCAGCCATACAGGGCCTTCGCCCGGGCCCGATGGCCGAGTACAACGCACGGAAGCTAATCAAGTCAGTGACGAAGCTCTTTGACAAAATGGAAGAATATGCCAGGGCGGAAGAGGACGCACGGCGAAGGCAAGGCGACAACTCCGACACCAACCAGGCCGGTGCCTCGGCAAAAGCCGAAGGTCCGCCGAAGGACGGTTCGTCGAAGGGAAAACGGAAGCAGGAGTCGTCCAAGGACGCGCCCGAGCGCAAGGACGCTCCGCACAAGGAGCCGTCCGATAGGCCCAAGCGTGGCCAGCAGAAGTCGCGGCGAGGCCGGTACGTCCTCGACATCGAAGGCGGTTCCGACGAAAGCGTTCCCGCGGGTCGAGGCGGCCGAGGGCGCGGCCGTGGCCGGGGCCGCGACGATAAAGGCCGTGGAGACTACAACGACAAACACCAGGGGCTGTGGTGCGTAGTCCACGGTCATGGCATCCACGACACGCGCATGTGCACCTCTATCGCGGCGCTCCGCGAGAGCGTCACCCGGGACAGGAACCTGGAAGCACGCCCGCCCATGGTGGCCCACGTACAGCACCCATACGAAGCCCCCGTGCACATTCAGGCACAAGGCACGCAGCCCCACGAGGGTCCTCTGCGGATTCAGGCCCACGTGCAGCAGCCTAAGGAGGGCTTTTTGCAGCCACAGGCTCCGGAGGTCACCCACCGCAGGGTTATCAACGTCATCTCCGGAGGCTCCTCGTTGGAGTTTGCCTCGGCACGGCAGCGGAAGGCCTACGTACGGAGACTACACCACGTGGCGGCATATCCAGCACAGACACCACCGGCCTGGGCACAGCATGAGGTCACGTTCACCCCCGCCGATGCCCAAGGCGTGGAGCTCCCTCACCAGGACATGGCCCGGCGCATCGAGCACGGCACCAGATGCCCCCGTCGCGGCGAACGGCAGCACGCTTAGGATCGGCGCCACCGCGCAGAGACCCGCGACATCATTCGGAGGCCACTCGGCAAGCCCTACCGATAGTACAACCACTAGAGGCTCCGGCCGCCCCGAGCACAAATGGTTAGTACCCCCGCCATATGTAATCGCTTACCCGCGCAAATGGGAATGCAATAAAGTTCCGTTTGTTGCCAGCATATTATCATTATGCAAAAGTACGCGGCGAGAGCGCGCGGAGGCTTCGCCTACGCGCGTACTCCCGAGGTACAAACCAAAGACGCACGTTCGCGTGTGCACTCTCCGTCAAAGACACGGGCATGAGTATAAACAAAGACGCACGTTCGCGTGTGCACTCTCCGTAGCCAGGGGTACGGGTATGAGTATAAACCAAAGACGCACGTTCGCGTGTGCACTCTCCGTCAAAGACACGGGCATGAGTATAAACAAAGACGCACGTTCGCGTGTGCACTCTCCGTCAAAGACACGGGCATGAGTATAAACAAAGACGCACGTTCGCGTGTGCACTCTCCGTCAAAGACACGGGCATGAGTATAAACCAAAGACACACGTTCTTGTGTGCACTCTCCGTTAAAGACACGGGCATGAGTATAAACGAAGACGCACGTTCGCGTGTGCACTCTCCGTCAAAGACACGGGCATGAGTATAAACCAAAGACGCACGTTCGCGTGTGCACTCTCCGTCAAAGACACAGGCATGAGTATAAACAAAGACGTGTGGGGGGACGCCTCTGCACGCACTCTACGGAGTATAAATAAGACGCGGATGTTCTCCCTGCGCACTCTACTGTGTATAAACAAGACGCGAACCCCGCGCACGCCAGGGACTTCATCCCTGTGCGTACTCTACGAAGTATAAATAAGACGCGGATGTTCTCCCTGCGCACTCTACTGAGTATAAACAAGACGCGAACCCCGCGCACGCCAGGAGTTCGTCCCTGTGCGTACTCTACAGAGTATAAATAAGACGCGGATGTTCTCCCTGCGCACTCTACTGAGTATAAACAAGAGGCGAACCCCGCGCATGCCACGGACGTCGTCCGTGCGCATACTCTACGGAGTATAAATAAGACGCGAATGTTCTCCCTGCGCACTCTACGAAGTATAAACAAGACGCGAACCCCGCGCATGCCACGGACGTCGTCCGTGCGCATACTCCCCGGAGTATAAATAAGACGCGGACGTCGATCCCGCGCACTCTACGGAGTATAAATTAGCTGCGAATGCTGTCGTGCGTTTAGCAAAACGCAGGCGCGGCGCGAATCTTCGTGGCTAGCAATCGCGCACCTCCTCAGCGCGTAGAGGCTCGCCTTCGCACATCACAGGAGGTGCACGCAGGGTGTATTAGGGAAGCCAACTCCGAGAGCTCCAAGAAGTACCGACGTAGCGCGCCAGAGGCTAGCCCCAGCGTCGGCGCGCCCGCGGAGTTCAGGGTACACCAGAGGCTGCCCCCACCTCGGGGTGGGGGGGCGGAGGTCCGCCTTCGCACGCGCTAGTCCCACGAGACTTTAAACAGGTCGCAGTGCGGGGGTCCGCCTTCGCACGCGCCAGTCCCACGAGACTCTAAACAGGTCGCAGTGCGGGCGTCCGCCTTCGCACGCGCCAGTCCACGAGACTCTAAACAGGTCGTAGTGCGGGGGTCCGCCTTCGCACGCACCAGTCCACGAGACTGTAAACAGGTCGCAGTGCGGGGGACCGCCTCCGCACGCGCCAGTCCACGAGACTTTAAACGGTTCGTAGTGCGGAGGCCCGCCTTCGCACACGCCAGTCCATGAGACTTTAAACAGGTCGTCGTGCGGAGGTCCACCTTCGCACGCGCAAGTCTACGGACTTTAAACAAGTCGTAGTGCGGAGGTCCGCCTTCGCACACGCCAGTCTACGGACTCTAAACAGGTCGTGGCGTCGAGGTTCGCCTCCGCCGAGGAAGGCCCCGGGAGTGCTCGCGTGCCCACTTCGGCTAGGCAGGCGGGGCCCCCGCACAACTACTGTCAGACCACCCGAAGCACAGCGCGCAACGCATATCCTAATTGCCAGCACATGTATACATCGGAAAAATTTTACAAGTATAGAGGCCCGCCAGCAATCTGCCTCTCTAAGCCATTATTCGGCGGGCTCGTCCTTAACGCGCGCTAAGGCCGGGACTTCGCCCGAAGAAGATCGGCCCGCCCAAAAGTTCAGCGACTCCTCGGCCCTTTGCCAGCGTCGAAGGCGCCGCCGGGTTGCAAGGTCGGACGCAAGCAGTCGTCCCCAGCAAGGAAGCTGCCCGGGGCACAGGTCAAAATAGTCAGTTTGTAGAACAAGCGCGCCTTTTATTCACAAAAAAGGGCGGACATTACAGCGTACGCCTACACCTAGCCACCTCAGCGTCGTCCCAGCGCCGTCCTCGTCGCGTCGGGGGACCCCGTCCAGAAATTGGCCGAGGCTCCTCCCCCGTAAAGGGACTTCCGGAGCTCGACCTGTGCGGCAGCCACTCCGACGTAGTCCCAGATCCGCTCGTAGAAGTACTTTTTGGAGCGGCGAACGGCGCGGACGACGCCGGACATTACTCCAGCCCCGCTGGGCATCTCCAGATGGGAGTCCTCCAGCCCGGCGATGTGCGTGCAACCACGGTGCCACAGGAGCGCGCACACCATACACGACGCCACGTAGGCACAGTGGTTGCCGAAGGACGTCGCGGCACCACGCGCAGCGTCGGCTGCATCTTTGATCCAGCGAAGGGTCCGCGACAGCTCCTCCGGGCCGAAGGCGTGGTCCGGTACTTTGGCCACAAGCCTTCGAGATGGCTTTCCAGCGCTTGCATGGCATCCCATGCAACTACCGAAGCCTCGCCAAGCGTCCGGTCACGCTCCGCTAGAGTCAGGGCGAGTTCGCCTTTTTTCCTTCTCTAGCGAGGCGACCTGTTGCAGAAGGCCATCCCGCAAACTCCTGCTGCGCAGCCTCCGCGGCCGACTCCCGCGCCGACGCAGCAAGTCCCTCGGCGTGCGCCTTCGCTTCGGCGCACTCCGCTTCCAGCTGGCGGATGCGGGCATCCTGGGCAAAACGGGCTCCCGCGGCTTCGCGCAGCCCCTCCTCGGCGACCCGCAGTCTATCTTCGAGCGCCCTTTGCACATGAACATAGGCCGTTTGCAGGGCCTACCCCAGCACCAGTGTCTGTAGGGCAAAACGACTTAGCAAGCTCAGCATAGCCAAGCATTGTCACATAAGTAAGCCCTTACCCTCACCCCCGACACCTCGAATGCATCCCCGAGACGCTCCACCCCGTAGGCATGAAGCGCCTGCTGGCTGACACTGGCGGCCGCGTCATCCACGATCCCATGCCACGCCCTCAGCGTCTCAAGCGGGGGAACGAAGTCTGCCGGACTAAGGCGCACGATGTTCACACCGCCGGCACCAGGGCCCTCGTGTTCCGTCAAAGGCCCCTCCGGGATAAGCGAGGCTGCAGACAGGGGCGCAGGTGAGCACCGCAAGGCGCAATGAACAAAACACCACGGAAGCCAAACCACCTTACCTTCGGTAGGGGAAGGAGGGCTCCGGGGGCCCGCCCCCCTAGTACCGGGCGGAGTAACGGTAGCGCAAGTCCCAACGTCAGGCGCGGTCCCGCCGAAAACAGAAGCCTCCGCGTTTGAGGCTGACGCCGACCGTTCCTGCGCGGCGGATGGCGCGGCCTGGAGGGCAGCGGGAGCGTGCGCCACAGGAACTTCGGCGTATGCATCGGAGTCCCACAAGCTCCCGATGCCCGTCGCCACGATGAATCCCCTCGATGTCCGGTGGAGCTCCGGCCGCAGACACGGCCGCTTAGCCGAAGCTAGGGGCGACGACGCCGCCCTAGCAGCTACTGCCGGAGAGGCCCCCGCGGCTGCAGCACCCGGAGGCGAAGCCCCCTCCGTGCCAACCTCTGCGGGGGGCAACTCGGTTTCGGCCGCCGCTGCTGGTGAAGACCCAGCTCCGTGCGCCCCCATGGAGGACGTCTCCGGCGTTATGGCGGCCACGGCCGAAGGCTCCACCTCAGCACCGCCGGTCCTCTCGGATCCTGTCTCAATGGCCGCCGCGAATGATGAGACTTCTCCTCTCCGGCTGCTCGTGGCGAGCCCGCCGTCCAGGGCATACGCCGAAGATCCCTCGCCCCCGGCGTCTGCGCCATCCAAGCCCGAGTCGGCGTACCTCGCCGAACCCGACTCCGCGTCTGCCGCGCCCTCGGGAGCGCTGGCAGCCGTTACATCAAGCACGCCAGACGCTCCGCCTCGGCCCCTCTTGCGAGACGGCGCCTTCCTCCTCGGCGCGCCGTTGTCTTGATCTTGCGGGGCCGGTTCAGCGCGGTCCGGCACGGCAAGGCCCAGGGCCTCGCACACACGGTTTATCCGCCCCAGCCCCGCCTCAGCAGTAGCGGACGTGCGCTGCTCGTGCTCCCTGCCGGTATACGGCCCGAGGAACACGCGCGCGGCCTGCTCCGCATCCTCCAGGCGAATCCCTAAAGCAACGCACGAGATAGCGTCAAAATGTAATGCACTCTGCGCGAGCAAAGGGGAGGGACGGTCGAGGCTTACGAGGACCAGGGGGCGCCGGTAGCACGCAAACCCATGGCAGAACATTGTCATCTCGGCGCTTCTCGGCGGCGAGGCGCCAGTCGCAGGCGAGCGGCGCCACGCCGTACATCGTGTACTCTTCGGCGAGGTCGCGCATGTTAAAGCGGGCGGCCACGCCTACGAGCCGCCGGGCCCTCCGCCTGTCCTCGTTGTCGAGCGTCCGGCCGGGCGAGGTCTTAATCGCGATCAGCCGGCCCGTACACTCGAGGCCGCTTCCGCTCGCGACACGGTGATATAACCACCGTTTCATCCAGTGCGACTCCCACTTCCCGCGAGTGGAGTTCGCAGGGAAGAGCTTACCGCAGATCGACCGGAGAATAAAGGTGACGCTGGCAAAACTCGACAGCGTCCCGTCCTTCCGCCCCTTTGGCTGGCATCGTGCCTCGTGCAGGTAGGCAATTAACGAAGCGCTGGGCCAGCACGCTCCCGAGCGCAAGGCCCAACTGTACACCGCCAGCCGAGCCATGGCGTTTGGAGTCAGTTGCGCCAACTCCAGCCCGAAGGTCCGCAGCACGTCGCCCACAATCGCTGCCGCCGGGATGCGGAGCCCTGCGTCGAAGAAGGCGACGAATACGACCGCCTCCAACTCCTCGGGAGGTGGTTCCGTCTCGTCGGTGGCGGGTAACCGCACCGCCTGGCGCTCAGACAGCCTCCCCGCGCATAGGTGCCCCTGGATCGTCTTCTCGGTCACGAGCGAGGGGCCCAACTCGCCGGAAAACGAGCCTTCCTTCGCCGCCAGCCACCGCCGGGTCGCGTTCGCTGAGCGAATACTTCACCTCTAGCGGCGAAGATCGCCGGCGAATGCCGCAGGCACTAGCCGCCTGACCACGCTTGCCACTAGATGCCATTGCTTCTCGTGGAAGGAGTATAGCGGCGAGAATACTACAGGAGTATGGAAAGCGACGCAAGCAAGAAGGGGGCGTACAACTGCGGGAGCACGGTCACGAGGGCTACTTCAAGCCACCTCGCCCCAATACCGAAGCGTCGCGACGGTCCGCGTACGGGACGCAACCGCAGTCGTACAAAGGCCCGTCCCGCACAATCCCCCATAACCAAAGACGAAGGGCCACGACCACAGCACCAAGGACCGTCACAGCACGACGCTCCAGTGGCCTCCCGCCATGTGCCAACCCCCGCACGAAATAGCTGAAGGCCAGGCGTCGACGACTCCAGCCGCCATTAAAAGCGCACTAATGGGCCAGGGGATCACAACAGCTTCAACGCTGCGCCATTCATCGCCCGCCCCGTGTCCCTCCTCCCTAGGGAAGAGGCGAGCAGCCGCGAGCACGCAACCGTCACATCCCGCCGCGTACCAGTTATAAGCTGCCGCGTGCCCTATGCGCGCCGAGGCGGGTCGCATGGTACGGCAACCTAACTCTGGCAGACCGGGGGTCGGCGTGATTCTAGGAACCTTTACAGCGCAGGACCGCATCGTGAGATCTCAATCACTGCATGTGTGGCGGTGTTCGCGATGCGAAAGTAAGCGCGCGCGTCTACTTCGACTAGGCGCCAGCTCCGCTGCCACCCGTTCGAAGGGTAGGGGACGGAGCGCGCGCGTCTACTTCGACTAGGCGCCAGCTCCGCTGCCACCCGTTCCAAGGGTAGGGGACGGGGCGCGCGCGTCTAGTTCGACTAGGCGCTAGCTCCGCTGCCACCCGTTCGAAGGGTAGGGGACGGGGCGCGCGCGCCTACTTTGACTAGGCGCCAGCTCCGCTGCCACCCGTTCGAAGGGTAGGGGACGGCGCGCGCACGTCTACTTCGACTAGGCGCCAGCTCCGCTGCCACCCGTTCGAAGGGTAGGGGACGGAGCGCGCGCGCCTACTTCGACTAGGCGCCAGCTCCGCTGCCACCCATTCGAAGGGTAGGGGACGGAGCGCGCGCGTCTACTTCGACTAGGCGCCAGCGGATTCAAAGGGTAGGGGACGGAGCGCGCGCGCCTACTTCGACTAAGGCGCCAGCTCCGCTGCCACCCGTTCGAAGGGTAGGGGACGGAGCGCGCACGCCTACTTCGACTAGGCGCCAGCTCCGCTGCCACCCGTTCGAAGGGTAGGGGACGGAGCGCGCGCGCCTACTTCGACTAGGCGCCAGCTCCGCTGCCACCCGTTCGAAGGGTAGGGGACGGAGCGCGCGCGCGCCTACTTCGACTAAGGCGCCAGCTCCGCTGCCACCCGTTTGAAGGGTAGGAGACGGAGCGCGCGCGCCTACTTCGACTAGGCGCCAGTTCCGCTGCCACCCGTTCGAAGGGTAGGGGACGGAGCGCGCGCGCCTACTTTGACTAGGCGCCAGCTCCGCTGACACCCGTCCGAAGGGTAGGGGACGGAGCGCGCGTCTCTACTTCGAGTAGGCGCCAGCTCCGCTGCCACCCGTTCGAAGGGTAGGGGACGGAGCGCGCGCGTCTACTTCGACCAGGCGCCAGCTCCGCTGCCACCCGTTCGAAGGGTAGGGGACGGAGCACGCGACGATGGCCCCAGTTGGCACAGTCAGCGGATGCAGATGAGCTCAAGCATATCTATCCACGAGAACAGGTCAAACCTTGCCACCTTCATACGAGAGCACAGCGCGCGCGTAGGAGGCCGTCTTCTCGATTGCCACACCAGCCTGGCCGCGGATTCGGCCTGGACCTTGACTTCGAGAAACGGACCCGCGCGCACGAACTCGCCCGTTGGCACCTCCCACACACGGCAAAGGCGAGGGTCATCTCCCGCAAAGTCTGCCTCGTTCTCCTTAACAGGCCACCTACAGTGCATCAGCATTTTTAAAAAGTGATGCGGACGGGCTCCATCAGGAGCACCGACTGAAGGTAGGTCTGTTAAGAAGAACCGGGTAAACCTTGCCGTCGTATGCAGAAACGCAGCACGAGGGCAGGAAGCACCATTGGTTACCCATAACAGACGCTAACCAGGCTCCCGAGAAAAATGGACCTCCATCTGCACATCAACATCCCTCAAGCCGCTCAGCGTCGCTAGGGAATGTTGATGCACGGAAGGGGCCCATTTTAGGGGAGCAGCTTCTATCAAAACACATGCAGGAACAACGCCGCACCAGCGCCGTATATATACCCCATCGGCAGGGGAGCCAACCGGCGGAAGTCCAATCGGCAGGAGTCCAACCGGCGGAAGTCCAACCGCCGGAAGTCCGTCGTTACATTAATGGTCACAACGCCTCAAGGCCCGCACCGCGTCCAGCCCGCTTCGCCACGTGGACGGCCAGAAGAGCGAGCATCGCAGCGCGTTCCTTATCACTTAAGGCATATGCGGCGGCTCAGGGGCCCGCGCGTCTACTTCGGCTACTTCAGCCAGCTCCGCTGCCACCCGTTCGAAGGGTAGGGGACGGAGCGCGCGTGTCTACTTCGGCTACGGCCTCGGCCCCTGGTCAAGATCGGAAAGATTCACAGGCCGCAGGGACGGAGGGGGCCAAAGGACTCGGCAGCATGGCTTCGGCCCTGTGAAGCCCTTTACCATGAGAGGCTCCTGTTGTAGGGGTGGCCCCCACCTAATCCCAGCAGGCCTGGTAGAAGGTTATAAGGCCCAGAATAGGCCATGTGTAATGACATAAGTGCCCCTGAAGGGGATACTCAGATGTAAGGGTATAATTGTAAAAGCACTCCCCATGTATATATATATGGAATACAGGCCATGGGGGACCCAGGTCATTGCTATCACTCTCTCCCAACTCTCCACTACCATCTCTCTCTTTGTTTGGTCTGTAACCACAACAGCTAACATTGTATAAAAAACATTTACTGGTGTTTGAGCTAGCCTATCATAAAGACGACATAAGGTACATTCTCAATTCTGTGTAGGTGGCAAAAAATGCTGTAAAAACCATTTTACTAATGATCATGTTAGGAAAAGTCTGCCAAATGGACACCAAAGTAGTGTTGATTTTGGCTGGCGGCAACCGGTGAGATCAATGGGAAAGAGTATAGCGAAAGAAAATTAGACTTAATCTTATCTGAGACAATAGAATATAGCAAATAGATAACTCCTCACCTCTGTTGTTCCATACAGATTCATAGCCCTATTCTAATAAGTTTCTGACTTGTGTCTTTTAGAAGCTGGTTTTTGAACAGAATGGCTTCTCCAGGTAATTTCTATAAGCCGTTTGTAGAAGTTACTGTGGCAGACGCTTTCAATGGAGTAGCTTTTCAACGCAAGTGTTCTTTACTCTCTCAATCTCTCTCACAATCAACCAAAAACCAAAATCCACATTACTTTTGAACATGGCCTATTATAGTAGTCCCTGGTAGAATTTCATGACTCTCTTCCGCAACAATACGAACAGTGCGTCCTCGCTAAATATTACAATATTAAGAGGGTTGTAGCCACATGCAAGATTTTTCACCAGGGTAGGTAGTATCACTACTAGAAAACAGATCATCCCTCACGGTTCAAAACCGTCAGGAAAATACCGAAAACCGTCAGGTTATATATCCCTGACGGGTTCCCGTCAGGCAAAAGCCCTCAAGGCTGGCTGGAAAGGAAAATAAAATTTGGCTGATGGGAACCCGTCAGGGATATATAACCTGACGGTTTTACCCGTGAGGGAAATAATTTAACCTAACGGTTAAATTCCCGTGAGAAAAATAAATTTTACTCACGGGCACAACGTTACCCGTGAGGGAAATAAGTTAACCTGACGGCACAACGGTCTTGGTCTTGCTATATGCTCATGCATTCTGAAATGCAATGATGTTTTGTTCCCCCCCTGTTCCCATACAAAAGGCCTAAGACTGATCAACAATGTACTCTATATACTGCCAGTGTGTGCTACTATTAAACTCTCCTCTTTTGGTTTTTGCACTCTTTGCGCTACAACTCACTCCGTAAGAAACAAGCCACAATGCTGTACTAGCAAATGTGCAATCCTTAGATCAGGGACTAGTCTGTTCCAATTGAAACAGTTTGGACTCTTAAGAGTTTGGTTGTACTGCCTAGAAGCTGAAAGAACGGAACCAATTAACTTTAGAAAGTTTGGTGGCCAATCTAGTTACTGATCCCTTACCTTCACAGATGCAGCAGACCTGCTACAATTTTCTTCAAATCCTTTGCAGGGGCGGCGGGCCGGAGCAGGGGCGTCGGGGGTGGGAGCTCGGGAGGCAGTACTGCGGGCCGGAGCTGGGGCGTCAGCGCGGCGGGGCGGAGCTGGGCCGTCGGGGTAGACCTAGGGCGTCGGGGAGGAGGCGGCCGAGGGGATGGGGAGGAGGAGGCGACCGAGGGGATGGGGAGGAGGCGGCGGGCCCGCGAGGATCTGGGGCGGAGGAGGCGGCCGAGGGGATGGGGAGGAGGCGGCGGGCTCGCGAGGATCTGGGGCGGAGGAGGCGGCCGAGGGGATGGGGAGGAGGCGGCGGACCCGCGCGGATCTGGGGCGGAGGAGGAGACGGCCGAGGGGATGGGGAGGAGGCGGCGGCCGCGCGAGGGGATGGGGCGGAGGAGGCGGCCGAGGCAATGGGGAGGAGGCGGCGGACCCGCGAGGATCTGGGGCGGAGGAGGCGGCCGAGGGGATGGGGAGGAGGCGGCGGGCGCGTGAGGGGATGGGGCGGAGGAGGCGGCCGAGGGGATGGGGAGGAGGTGGGGGCGCCCGAGGGGATGGGGCGGAGGAGGCGGCGGGCGCGTTTGGGGCGGAGGAGGCGGGCGAGCGCGCGGCGGCTGCCAATTTTTGGGGGGGAAATTTGGGTTTAGGTTTCCAGACGCGCGCTGCACCACATTAGCGGCCGCGCTGGATCAGAAAGCCTCACGGGCTGGAAAATCCGCACGGGCTTATGTTCCAATTATCCTCACGGTTCATACAATACTGTCACAAAAATAGTGCATTTCCTTGACGGTTAAAGAAGCCCGACAGGAAAATATATTTTTGTGACGGTTGTACGTGGGCCCGTCACCAAAATTGATATCCCTCACGTTCTATGCGGGCCCGTCAGGAAAATTAAAGCCCGTGAGGGATGATACGCTTTCTAGTAGTGTATTATCTCCATCAATGATGGAACCAAAGTCATCCTTGATATACAGTATGCCTAGGACAAAAATAAGCAAAAATGCAAGGGCAATGTCATACCAAAAAGAACAGAGGGTAATATCTAGTAGTTTAATATGTAACGATTTGACCACGAAAACCGGGGATAATATTTAGGAGTTACCATTTTATCAAGCATATATCTCTATGAAACGGAAAAGAGCTACAGACTATAGTGCCTACCTTGATTACACTGGTACTATACTAAAACCACTGTTTACTACCACAATAACATAGTACTATATCTTTGCCAATGATAATGAGAAGGAAAAGGAATATGCTAAAACAGTAAAACACATTAAAAGTTAGGCACATATGGACATAGATGAACATATATGACTTGTATTAGTAAAATCGAAAACCTAACTGCCTAAATTTTTGCATTGTGAATGGACAGTAGGGTTCTTTGCAACAAGCTAGTCTGCAAGCATGCCAACCAAATGTGGATCCCCGCTTTCATCCGTTTTCCAACAATAAATGGTAATTTGGTAATGGCATAATTTCAAACTGAATGCTCCAAAACGCAGCTATATTTGCAAAATTCCTGTGAGATATTATCCCTGTACACTGGTGCAATTTATTTCATCAAGCAGAAACAATTGGGTCAAATATTTTATGGAAAAGTCTAACTGCCTAAATAACAAAATCATTACTCTCCCCTACTATTTCATGTCAAACAATCATAGCAAAATTGTTCACTATAACAAAGATTAACACACATACGGAGGCCAAGTAACCTTAATCAAGTTGGCCAAGGATGCTGGATTAGCTCTCCAATCAATGGGAGGAATGACAAGTGTTGTGCAAGTCAACACAGCAGAAAGGAACTCCTGCAGATGATCAACAAAGCTGACAGATGTCTTAAACAACAACACATTGTCCGAACACAAAGGACTCCTTTGCATCCACAAAACGCGATTCAGAAGATCTAGGGCATGAAAGCAAAAGAGGCATGTCTCAATAAGTTAGTTGCTCAAATCAAACCTAAAAATACAAATCTGAAACACCTAATGAGGAATCCATCACAAAGCAACTCTGAGTCATAAGACTTTTCGCTGGTCACCAATGTTTTGCTGCTAACTAATTTCAGGTATCGATACCTGCAGTTGTTCCTACCAAATATTGGGCTAGAACTTTCGGCATATAATTCATTACACCAAAACATTACCGTAAGACTAACGATAGTGAAATATAGTAACCCAACTTTTTCCAGGAACAAGAGGTTAAGAAACCAACTGCTTTGCCATGTCAGAGTTATAACAACAAAATGGCCTAAATGCCTAAATAATTGCATCATCACTACCTCTATACCGTTCTCCTTGTACCATTCAACAGTCTGCCTCTGCCCACCAGATCCAACACAGGTATGAAAACCCTGCCACAAGACAAAGTTCATGCCCTTGAGGTTGCATGTGCAGCTTTAATCTTGATGATGAACTGTGCAGTGCACGAATCTTTCATAGCAGCTAAAAGAAAGCTTATTTACATATAGCAACAGAATATAAAAGTGTAATGCTGACACACTGAGGCAGATTCCACTAAGGTCCAGACAAAGTATCATGAAGATAACTCATCATTTATCCATTGTGTGAAGAATGTACAAGTACAATAAATAAGGGTTAAGCAGTTCAATAATCCCAAATCTGCACACCATCACTATTATCATGATTTAATGCTACTCCTCATCGTTAAGTTGCCCCAGGTACTTACAGGTAGGCGTGCATGCGTCTTGTCTGGAGGAACCAGATAGCCTTTTGCCAGGGCTGGTCGCTCATATGGCAGAAATGCCTGTATAACAGAAAGCACACACTATCATAAACCAACACATAACCTCACAAATTGAAATATTAATACTTTGCAGCACAATATATTACATGGGAATGGAAAAACAACCACACAATGACATGATGGACAAATAAGCTTCTGCAATTAACATAGCAAAGTGAATACACTGAAACAAATTAGCAGTACCTCTTTGGAGATGATACAAAGGCGGCCATCAGCCATGCCCTGCTCGACGAATGTCCTCGCCGTGTACCCCGCCGCATTCCCTCCGCCCACGATCACACACCTGCAGTCGGGCGATCCATCAACCGGCTCATGAGCATTTCTTGGACATTAACATTACTCGCTCGCTCCAGACCCAACGTTGCAAACTTTGCACAACACAAGGACTCATCTGACATTTCCCTTCTACTTTCCTCTCCAAGAACCCAATCAAGAAACGAAACAAACAGTGAAACAGACTCGGATTAGGCAGCGGAACCGCCCAGGCGACGCCACGCTGCCTCAGCGCCCACGACGTCCGTGAGTAGTAGCACTGCGACCTCGCCATCGCCGCCGCCGTGGAAGCCATCTCCGCCGCCTTTCGCCGGAGAGCTGCGGCCACCTCCAAGAAACCAAACGGGCACAGAATCAGAAGGGCCTAGATGCGATTTCGGGAAGTTGGGGGGAGAACCTGAAGCCATCTCTCTCCTCGGCGCGGCGGTGATCTAGAGACGAGAGGGGCTGGATGCGATCTGGAGGGGCCGGGGAGACGCTGGCTGTTGCAGGAGGGCAAGGGATGACGACGGACGGAGTGGAGAATCCGAGGAGGACGCGGCGGCGGAGCGGAGGGGTGGGGGAGGAGGAGGCAGCTGCGGAGCAGAGGAGCGGGGGAGGAGGAGGCGACAGCGGCGCGGGGTGGGGAGGAGGAGGCGAGGGCGGAGCGGCGAAGGAGGGATGGTAGGAGGCGAGGGCGGAGCGGCGGAGGAGGGAGGGGAGGAGGCGAGGGCGGCGCGGCGGCGGAGGAGGGAGGGGAGGAGGTGAGGGCGGAGCAGCAGCGGAGGAGGGAGCGAGGAGCGGCGGAGGACAAGGCGGAACGAAGATGCGAGGGTGGAGCGGAGCGGTTTCTGCGGAAGACGTAGCGGGAGGCGGCGGCGGCAGCGCTGGGTGGGGAGGAGGAGGCGTCGGCGGAGCGGCAGGCGCCGGCGACAGCGCGGGGTGGGAAGGAGGAGGCGTCGGCGGAGCGGGAGGCGGCAGCGGCAGCGTGTGGGCGGAGTGGGGTCTGCGGTGGAATGAGGGGTGCGGAGGAATGGAGGGCGGAGTGAGGTCGCGGTCTCGCGGAGGAATCGAGGCGGAGCGGTCCACATGTGGACAGGGGAGAAGGTGGGAGAACTGGGGGAGACGCGGAGGGGGAGACGGGGGAGAACGTGGGGAGGCGCGGGATTCGCGCGGGGGGGGGGGGGGGGGGGGGGACAGGGGGGGCAGCGCAGGTTTCGTGAGGTGGAGTGAAAAGAGAAGGGAGTGTAGGATGCACCATCACCTTGAACTCCTTCTTTTAAGGAGTAGAGATCCCTACGGAAGGTTTATTTTGATGAGAATACCTTGTGGTGGGTTCAATGGATGGCTATGCCATGGCCTTGAGGCGTGCAGAAACCCGGTGTGCTGGTGGTGGTCTTTTTTGTGTGGGTGTGCGTGGTTTGCTGTGGTTGTGCTGGCGAAAGCCTTGCCGGTGTTCCTGCTGGTCTCGACAACTATGACGCCTATGGACGACATTTTCCTTCCTGAAGGGTTGTCATGGCACTCCATAGCCATCATGTACTCTGTTCTCCAGGGGAAATCCTTGTCTCGGTGAGGCGGACGGCGTCGGCGACCCTAGTCGCCTCTTTGAAGACGTTGCTTCGGAGGTTCATCTTCACACAGGATAGACCGGAGTTTGGGTGGCTCAATTGGAGAAGGTTAGGGGTTTGGTTGAAAGCAAAGACGGAGTAGAAGTTCTGAAACTTAGTCTTTCTATCTTTTTCATAGTCCTTTCTTGCTGTTGTGTACTCCTCAGTGTTGAGGATTTGGGCCTAAGAGCTCGTGTAACTTTTGGCTGTGTATATCTCTTGTGGATATAGAGGCCGGATTTTATATCCTTTATCTAAAAAAAGCACAGGATAATCTACGAATGACGTGCATGTCATAGTAAAGGAACTTTCCACTTAAAAACTGGATTCAAATTTATCTACGAAACCATGTGCTCAACCAAACCTTTCTATATATCGCTACTTTCAATTCTGATCCTCATACCTAACACACTCGGCTCTTCATTTGAGCTAATATTTTTCAAGATGATCGTGATCTCTTGAACCTATTCCGCACTTCCACCAGCAAAGACGGCAAACGCTGGATCAGTTCGAGGTACTCGTCGGTTGTCGCCACCATCTTGAAATTTTTACCATCTGAAAGGAAATCAAGGCACCTAACTTTCAGTCTGGGGCATGCTTGCTCTTCCGCCAACTCCATGGTTGAGGTCACCGTCTGTCGTGATAACAGTGCATAGCATTTCCTCGCACATCTGCTTCAGCACGTCTAACCCGTACCTGTCGGCGGCCACAAGGAGATGTTGAAATTCTGCATTTGTGGAAGCTTCATCCGTCTCGGTGGCAGAGGGCAACAAACCGTGATACATGTAATGGAGCATAGATCTGAACGTGGAAGCGCTCATGTCTTGGATGGTGATAGACCCCATCCTGCTTTCCGCCATTGGGCCATAGAGCTCCGCTTTGAAGACCGGCGATCGCGTGGCGAGCACAAGGCGGTGCGCGCTGAATGTTTCCCCATCGACGTCGAAGCAAACGTCGGTGAGGTCTTGTTTATCCGACATCTTTGCCAGATCATGACCTAAATCTGGAAGCTCCTTCATTGATGGAGCTGGAGGCCAGTCCCTGAAGATGGCCACGGAGCACAGCGCCACGAAGAAGTGACAGTTCGCCTCGACATCCTCCCTCCTCGCACGCAGGATGTAGCCTCCTCCGCGATGCTCCGTGGCGTGCAACGCTCTCGCCTTCACCGTGGAAGCCGGTGACCCGGTCTTGTCGAGTAGAACCATGTCGGCCATCACCTTGGCACCCTTGAGCGTTGGGCTCGGGCGAGTGCGCACTAAGAGAGCGAGCCTGATCCAGCCGTCGTCGCCCTGCCCCGGCGGCCATCGCGGGCTACAGACTGCATCGCATACGCATCCGGCGACGACGGTGCTTGTGTGTGCATGCAGGCCGGCGGGGAGATCCTTGCTGGCCGAGTGGCTTACCCGGAATTGGAAGTTGCGAGCGTCTCTGCAGATAGGGACGATGTCGCACGGATTGCCAAAGGTTTTGTTAAAGTTAATCCATTTCCTAATCGCCTTGAGTTGCCGACATATGAATATTCCAGTGCAATCTTTGCCCTGCATTCTTGGTCAATGACAAAGAACTGTCCAACTTTTGCTCTAGCTGTAGAGTATTCTAGATTGCTACTTAGCTGGCCATGTATCTGTCAGCGGGTGAAAGTGAAAAATTATTCTGTTGAGTCGGTTGTAAGAGTTGGTTTGTAAAGCTTATAAATAGGAAAAGCTAGCCATCTGTTGTAACGAGAGTATGTATGTAAGTTCAATGTAACATAAAATTTTAGTAGCAAAGCTTCTTTGTTCTATATTTCTTCTTCTGTCCTTGCTTCTTTAGTGTTCTAATCTCCAATAATTGGAATCAGAGTTCTAAGTTCAAGTTGAGTGTAGCGGAGTAGTGCGGCATGTTCGTGTTGTTTTTTCAGATCTGAGGTTATGGATTCGAGTTCGGGTGTCGGGATGGAGCAGTTGATGATTCCTATATTCTTAGAAGAGAATTACGATATGTGGAACATCAAGATGCGAACGCTGCTACTTTCGTAAGGGTTGTGGGATATTGTGGAGAACGGTTACAAAGAGATGTCATTGAAGATGTTCTTACACTGAAGTAGAAGAAAACTCTGGTGGAGAACCGGTATTATGCTATCGCGTTGCTACTTGATAAGTTGTTATCTGAAAAGTCCAAATAGAGCAAACATCAGAATTATCCATAAGACCATAAGAATTTTCAACTTGTTCAACAGAAAACGAACATGAATGATAGCTACAATGCTTTCTCTACAATATTTTGATGAATTAATGGGGGGCAAGGACTGCTCATAATTTAATATGGACGATAAGCTAAGTTGGTCATCATTTTGTAACCAAATAAACAGCATATGTATTTTTCATATGATTAGGTGGGGTGTTACAATATCAACTAATTTTACATAATTGATTTGCTTAATTGAACGGCCCTTGACATCAGCATATACATACAAGTTAACTAGCTTCTATTAAAATCAACCTAAGAGGAAAATCAGCTAGTGACCAGATCAAAATATCAACCATTTTCCCATCAGATAAACCACCGCCAAGTTGAGTAGGGAAAACAACAAATATTTATCTCAAATGAATTGCCGGTACCCCCAATTTCTTTAGTGAAGACACAAGCAACAATTGGTGAGACAATAGACCAATTTCTTGATACAGCTTAACAATAACTTACAGTTAACTGGGAAGTTTGCTCGACAAAGAGAGGGCAAAATCTAAGTAAAACATCTAATGAATACTAAAATCAAAAATTACGATTTGGTCAAGGTTGAACCACGGCACACAACTGAAAACAAATATGTATGTTAAAATATTGGCAGCATAAGGAAATATAGGATCGTCGATGATAATCAGAGTAGGTGAATAATTGCAACACCTAGTGAAAGCTTTTTCATACCCTACTATTTTTTGGTCGTCTAAACCTGCAAAATAGCAAGATCAAACAAAACCAAAATAATAGTATCCAAAATCGAAATAAACTCGCGTAATTAAGTCACCGAGGAGATGCTTGTCACTGGTTTGTCTGTGCCTTGCGCTCAGTTAGGCCGAAAGAAATCACAAAGCTAAATGATCTGTTGTTGTCCAATCACCAACATGCATCCACTAGCAAGCATGTAGACCAGACAACACTAGGACATATTAAAGTATGACTTCAATCTTTTGGTGCTTGGCTGCTAGCAGATTGTTTGACCCAGCTACTCTCGGCACACCGCACCTCGCCCCGTCTCCAATCTCTTCTTCCATGTGCCCGAGTCCTCCCCATGCCATGTTCCCCATTCGCTGCCTGAGCGAGCTCCAGCGAGAAATCACCGCCGCCCCAGTTACTCGTGCCCCAGCGACCGACCTTCGCCCCTCTGCCGAGCGAAGCCGCCACCGGAGACCCCTCACCGTCGACGCCCTTGCTTCGCTGCCGCTAGAACTCGCCACTGGCCCCTCTCCGAGCCCTCAGACCCCGCGCCACGGTGAGCTTGCTTCCCTTCTTCTCCTCTTGCCACTGCACACCTCGGCCACCGCCGCTGGGTGCTGGAGCGCCGGCGAGCTCGCGGGCCCGAGCGCCGCCTCCGACCGGCCGCACCTCGTCAGCCCGTGCTGGCATGGCGAGCGCGTGGTAGCCCAGTGGTGGCCATGTCAGCTTGGTTGCCCCGTTGGCTTAACCCCGCCACGTCAGCGGTGAACCGAGTCCATGGTGAACCAAGCCAACCCGTGAATCCAGTCCGCCATAAACCTGGCCCCACCTGTCAGTCAAATAAAATCATTTTCAATGTAAAAATAATTCAGCCGAAAAATGGAATTAGTTGTTGATGTCATAAATTGATTTTTCAGTATAAAAATAATTTCAAAAATCAGTTATTTTCTTTTTCTTTAGTTTTAAACTTCCAGAAGCCCACATTTTTTTGTTTTAACTCTAATTTGACCCATTCAAAATTTTGAATTCTTATAAAAACCTGAACTATCCATATCTGGAATCTTTTTGAATTTTATTTGAATTTTGTTTGAATGTGTTTTGGTTCTTCGCGTATAGATTTTGACGAATCCGGAGAGTTTTACTTCGATGACTCGCACCAGGACTTTGAGCAAGGCAAGTTACACCTTTGATCATGCTGTTCCCAATAATTCAAATTACTTATATTGTTTTTAAATTATTATGCATGCTTACTTTTATTCAATCTATTTTAAATTCAGTTTAAATTCTAGTTATGCCCAATTCCTTTGAGTATAGCCAAATTTGATATTGAACAAAAATGCCTTGTCACCCTAGATGAAAATCTAGTTAGTACATTAGTATTAACTAAAAAAATTTTAGAGTTGCTTAGCCATGCTTAGAATAATTTAGGTGGGAAGAATTGTTTCCCACAAAATGATGATTTCTAAAGTCTATTCTTGACTTTGGTGAGTCAAGAAAGTCTATAAAATTTTGATAAAATAAAATTATAAAATCTGGTTTAGACTTAGGCGTTGGTATGGTGGTGGGTGCTTGCTGGCATGCATTGTTGTTTGGTGACACAATATCTATTGCCAGACACAAGGGCTATGTGGTTAGGCCTAAGTCAAGTTAAGAACTGGTCTGTGAACTACTATTACAAATTCACACCGTACTACCACAAGTTTGGTATGGGACAAACCTGGCTAAGTAATTTGTGAAGTTCCATCTAGGTTTCACTATAGGCTGAATGTGAGCGTGGCTAGGCCATGAGAAGTCTTACACGGTACAAGAGGGGGCTCCAACATGTGGATTCATGTTGTGGTGAAACCCTAGTGGCGGCATAACTAATTTGGCAATGGAACATTGTAACAGCCTTGTCTTGAACTCTCAGCCGCACACCTAAGGCAATGTGTTAATCGCATGGCAAAATGAGAGGACATGTCTTGTGGGTAAAGTTGTACACCTCTGCAGAGTAACAAACTATCCTGGATAGCCGTGTCCACGGTGAAAGACATGCCGAGTATGGTTTTTCATGGATTAGACTGTGGTTTTTAATAAAAATTTGATTTGTGGAAACCTGTGAAATCTTTTGGAAAGATGGTCCGGATGGGATACCCGTGGATAGGTTAGTGTGAGGTTGGTGCCTGCACTAACGGTATTATTTCAGTTAAAGAGGATTGTTTTACATACTGTATCAAATTCAGTTTTTGCACTTACTTTACGTTATTTACTCCAATGTTGCTTTTGTGCAAATAACCATATTATGCCTCCCTTTGTTAATCCTTATGCATGCATTAACTCTATTAAAACTCCTGGTGTAACTTGTGGAGTACTTTATGTGCTCACCTTGTTTAATTCTGTTGCCAGAGGATGACAACTTCGACTTCGGTGAGGATTGCGACGAATAGACCATGTCTTACAATCATTCGCCTCTAGGCAGGCAGGATGGGCTGCTCCTTTTATTTATCTTCCGCTGTTTATCTTTTTTATTTGGCCCTGAGCGCTTTTATTATAAACTTGGCCATAAGGCCCATACACTTTGCTTTATAATAAAGTTTGGTTAGTATGTATGATATGTATCCCTATTAACCGTATGTGCACTAACTTTTCTGGGATAGTGCGATTAACACAGAGAGTTTTAGAGTTGTTGCTCCGGGATCCAACAAAGACGCCCTGGTAGAAAGCGGCCACTCGGCCACCTAGCAAGCCCCCATGTGGTGCCCTGGCAAGCCCTCAGCTGGTGCCCTGGCGGCCTCTGGTTAGCGTCCTTCGGCTCAGCACCCTGGTGTTCTCCACGCGATGCCTTGGCAAGTTACTGACCGATGGTCTTCACTTGACTCTTGGCCAAGAAGCTGGTCCACCAAGACTCTGATGAAGTCTCCGACCCAAGTGCACTGCTAATACAGAGCCTTGGTGTAGGACCGAAATGGCGACAGAGGGGGGTGAATGTCGCTCGCTTCAAAATCGCCCCCGAGAAATCGAACACTGATTTTTTCAAAAAGATGCAAAACAAAGCAAGTCACAGAAAATTAAAATTAATTTTGCTGAAATCTGGAACGCATGCGATACTAAAAAAATCAGCATAAATCAGAGATTAACCAGTAAAAATTTCAGCTGAAAATAACGATGTTTGATCTGCATGCAAAATGGTTAAAGACAGCACCAAAGTAAAAAAATGAGTACTATTTGCCATTTGAACCTGCTCGCTGCAAGCAATGAAACAAAACACCTGAGAAGGCCAACACAAAAAATAGAAATTCAGCCGAACAGGCTACTGAACTGAGGAGTTATTTGCTTGCCGAATACCACCCAAACGAAATTACTGCAACTTCTCTCGGAAGGATTTTCTAGAGATTCCACAAGAAATCGGAAAAGAGAGGATCAATCAAGTAGAACAAGCTGGACTGAAAGAGACTTGTTGTTTTTGAATTGGCCGAAAAGAACAATGGACACAGGAGTAAAAACTGCAAGCCGAACTGCTCCCAGCCTAAACAGAAAACCTGAGATTTCAGATTCTTGCCATTTTCAAGAAAATGAGAGAAATAAACCTTTTCTTTTCAGACTAAGACACCAAGAACATAATCTAAATAAGATGGGGGCTCCAAACAACACAAGAAATCAACAAAAACACAGGAATTTCAGATTCGAGCCAAGAACTGAAAAAGTACAGAGGCTTCACTAAAATCCAAATGACTCCCAACCTTTGATCCTATGGCCATGAAACTTTGAGGATAGCACGTTAATAGCATCTGGGCTTAACATACCAAATTTCAAGCCATCTCGTTGAGGGAAACAAGATTTCACTAAAACCCTAGAACCCAAGAGCAAGAACAGAGGAGGCATAAAGGAGAATCACTGAAATTAACTTTGGTTTGCTCTTATGATCAACAAGCCAAATGGCTTTTGGGCATCTCCCATGTCATAGCAACCCATTTTGGGGCTTCCCGACAAGAAACAACTCGAAACTCACAAAATCAAGAAATCTCATAAAAGAGGAACGAAGAACAGAGAGGAGCACGAGACAGGAACTTCAGATTTCATTCATTGAATCAAAAGAGATACAGAGGAGTCCCGATACGCATGGACATTAGGACAAACAAGTGATTACAAAACTCTCCACTCAATCCTCTCCTATCCCTCTCATCTTCCCAAGAGAATCAAGAACACCCACTACATAATTGAGGAGGGGATGAACACAGAGCACTACGAAGAGACAACCAGGGGACACTCTCTGCCTCTCCAACCACTCTCACCCACTAAAGAGCTAAAGAGAAACCAACCTCCCAAAGTCTCTTTTGACTAGTGCTAACCCTAATTCCCTCCAAAATCCATACATGGGCATGCAACCCTTTACAAGTATTTATAGCCTACGGCTACCGGGTCTCCGCCCCGTTACGCCCGCTAAATCCAACGGAGCCCGCTCCCGCTTGTGCAGCCTTGCGAAATTCCCGATTCGCCCCTCCTGCACCTTCCGGAAAGCTTCCGCGCTCCTTGCCTCGCACGCCTCGCAATCACCTCGAGTCCACGTCGTCTTCGACACATCCCGACCGTTCTGACCTCAGCGCCACCTGCGCCTAGTCCGGTCCACCGTGTCTCGCCACGACTCCGCCTCGACGTCCTGCAACCACACAGACAAGAAACACATCACACAGCACCGCTCGATACATGAAAGCGTAAATAACATCATACTCACCAAATATGAAGTCCAAACCTGTCGAAGCACAGAATAGGTATCCTAATCCCATACGACAAAGTCTGACCAAGACCGACCGAGCCTGTTGCACCATGCAACGTCAAGGTCCAAACCACTCAAACCGAACTCGACTTACCTAAAGCGATGTCAATTACTCATCATAAACACGGGATGACCTCCACATGGTCTCTCAATCTCCCCCTTGATGACTATATTGACAAACCCAGAAAAAATGCAAAGTGAGTTTGAGTTTGAAGAGTCCAACATGGTCCAAAGAAGAAAATGAAGCAAGTGACCATGTCGACAGAAAGATCACTAGAGCAACAACTGAAAGAGCAAATTGTTCTCCAAAGCTCTAAAATGATCCCAAAGACTTTTTCACTTCTATTCTCCCCCTTTTGGCAATAAACACATCAATGATGCAAAAGAGAGAATAAGATCACAAACATGGATGAAATGGCTGAAGTTTGATTATTTCTAAGCATTCTGAGCCATGAGAATTATCCACGATGACCATAATGAACTGCTCCAAGCCATAACTCAATGAAAGGCTATCTAGATCATGACAAGATATGTATATCCTAGCTAGAGCACATAGATGACGATCTGAAATGTAATGCATTTTATGAGCATGTCAAGTCATCAATAAGCAAAGTCTAACTAGAGATATCCAAGGATGATGCAGGCCATGTCAATAAGCTAAGCGGAACAAGGAAGCTAATATTGAGTCCAAATAAAGTGCTATAAGCTCAAGATTGAAACATTGGTTAAGTACATGGTTCTTTTTGTGGCTTAAGCAAATTGAACACATAAAACATTGTCTTTTTAAAGCTCATGGTCGTTTTCAACCCAATTTTTTCATGTGCTAGATCTCAAGCCTTATGCGACTACTCAAAGCGAGAAGCTTAAGAAGATAGTCTAGGTCATCCAAAACTCCCCCTGAGTCCATGCCTAGTGCAATGGCAAGCCGTCTCATGAGAAAGATTTGGTGAAATCAGTTTTTTCGCACAAAAGAGATCATTTTGCTTTTTAAACATGTTGTACTAACTTATGCATCATCAAGAACTAATATAGCTCAACTTAAGGCTCAACAAAGATTCAACGCTCAACTAAGCTTATTTGACATGGCATGAATCATAAAAGGATAGCTCAAGAAAGACTAAACTCAAGTGCTAGCATGACAAGTTTTAATTCACGTAGATCAATTTTAATTCACTTATTATGGCAAAAGCTAGTCTACACATATGAAGTCATGATAAATTTAGCAAATAAAGCACAAGCCATGGCAAGGTGTAGAGCATTGTACGCATGTCATAAAGGATAATAATCAAGGCTCAATGTAGTTATATTACAACGCGAAATGCTAGAAAGCAAGAAAATCCAGCTCCCCCTCAATATGAGATGCAACTTTTAGTTCAAGTTGAGTTATGTCAATATTAAGCTCTAGAAGCTCCCAAATAAACTCCCCCTGAACCAAAGCAATAAATCGAGAAGCTGGGAAAGAAAATAGCAAACATGCAGTCCTTAAAGCATATATAAGATATAGAGATAACTATGGCTCAGACAGACTCTCATCTACCCCATATGACTCCAGGACTATTAGCTTGACCATAAAACACACACACTAGAGAGCAAACACGTACCCTGTCTACCCGAGGGTGACCCAACCCTCGCTAGAACCTACAAGAAGTGAATGAGCTCAATCTAGTGAGACAAGAAACAGCTAATAAGAAGCATCCTGGAAGCACAAGATAAGAGTAAGACAAGAGAAGCACTCTAACCTATGCTAGAAGGACTAAGCCTGATGCACCCCGAGTGCAAAGCGACAGAAATGAGACAGAAGCATAATCAATATAGTAAAGCAGTAAAGCCCAAAGCTCCCCCTCACTACAGTCCATAAGGACAAACCACCCCAAGCTCTCCCCGCAGAGCTGAAAACCTCGAACTATCCAATGGCTTGGTGAAGATGTCAGCTAACTGGTGGTCACTCTCCACAAACTGGAGCACTATATCGCCCTTCTCTACATGGTCTCTAAGGAAGTGATAATGGATATCGATGTGCTTGGTCCGAGAGTGTTGCACTGGGTTCTTAGCAATGTTAATCGCAGAAGTGTTATCACAAAAGAGTGGAACACTGTCGATAACTAACCCAAAGTCCCGCAGGGTCGAAGCCATCCAGAGTACCTGACTGCAGCAGCTGGCTGCAGCAACATACTCGGCCTTTGCGGTGGACTGTGCAACACCGGACTGCTTCCTAGAAGACCAAGAGACGAGAGAAGTGCCAATGAATTGGCAAGTGACAGAAGTGCTCTTCCTATCTATCCTACAACCAGCAAAGTCTGCGTCCGAGAAGACTCTCAAGGAAAGACAGGATGAGGAAGAGTACCAGATACCATAGTCAATGGTAGCTCGGAGGTACCGAAAGATGCGCTTCACCGCCTGGCGGTGAGATACGTGAGGAGAGGCCTGAAAACAAGCACATAGACACATAGAGAAGTGTATGTATGGTCTCGAGGCAGTGAGGTAAAGAAGTGAACCGATCATACTTCTGAACTCTTTCTGATCAACTGGCTCGCCGTCCTTATCTAGGTCAAGATAGGCTGTAGAAGCCATGGGAGTCGACACAGACTTACCATCACTCATGTCGAAGCATCTCAGGAGGTCACGAGTGTACTTTCCCTGATGAAGAAATGTACCCTCCCGAGTCTGCTTGATTTGGAAGCCAAGGAAGAAGGTCAACTCGCCCATCATACTCATCTCAAACTCGGTGCTCATGACATCCGAGAACTGTGAAACCAGAGTATGGGAAGAGCCGCCAAAGATGATATCATCGACATAGATCTGGACGAGCAGAAGGTCATTTCCATGACGGCGGATGAACAAGGTCTTGTCTACTCTACCCATTTCAAACCCATGACTCAACAAGTAGGACTTAAGCCTCTCATACCAAGTTCTGGGGGCCTGCTTAAGTCCATACAACGCTTTGGAAAGCTTGAAGACATGGTGTGGGTATTTGGGGTTTTCGAAACCTGGAGGTTGTCTAACCATTCCCGATTCGCCCCTCCTGCACCTTCCGGGAAGCTTCCGCGCTCCTTGCCTCGCACGCCTCGCAATCACCTCGAGTCCACGTCGTCTTCGACACATCCCGACCGTTCTGACCTCAGCGCCACCTGCGCCTAGTCCGGTCCACCGTGTCTCGCCACGACTCCGCCTCAACGTCCTGCAACCACACAGACAAGAAACACATCACACAGCACCGCTCGATACATGAAAGCGTAAATAACATCATACTCACCAAATATGAAGTCCAAACCTGTCGAAGCACAGAATAGGTATCCTAATCCCATACGACAAAGTCTGACCAAGACCGACCGAGCCCGTTGCACCATGCAACGTAAAGGTCCAAACCACTCAAACCGAACTCGACTTACCTAAAGCGATGTCAATTACTCATCATAAACACGGGATGACCTCCACATGGTCTCTCACTTGGCGAAAAAGGTGCCTTGGCAGAGTCGATGCCCCGACGCAGTCGGCACCCTGGCTGGTCTCTAGCAGCACCCCCAGCGGCCACACTCGGCGCCCTGGCAGACTTCCTCCAGCGAGCTTATGCTATGGCAAGCGTCTTAGGGTGTGTTTGGATGCTAGGATGACCCAGGGATGGAATGGTCCCGTTCCAATTTTGAGGTCATCCAGCTGTTTGGATTGTGGTATGGAGGAGAATGGAATGGAAGCAAATGGTCCCTCCCAAAGGAATATTCCTCAAAAATTCGGTATCATGCCATTCCACAAAAAATCCCGGACGACTCCATCCCACAGAAAACTCACGCGCGTTCTGTCACCCTCTCCCATTCTCCCGTGCTCTCACCCCTCTCTCTCTCTCTCCCCCTCCCTACTCCAGATCCAGATCTGGGCGGGGACCCGCGCGAGCGGCGGCGCGGGAGGTCGGGCGGCGGGCGGCGTTGCGGGAGGTCGGGCGGCGTCGCGGGAGGTCGGGCGCGGGCGGCGGCCAGGGAGGCCTGCGTGGGCGCGACTGAGGCCAGCGGGAGCTCCAGTGAAGGTATGGTGAGATATATGTGCAGTATTTGTGAGAAATATATATATGAGAAATATGTGCAGTGTTTGGAATCTGTGGAATCTGTGAAATATATATGAGAAATATGTGCATATCCTACTTTAGAACCTCACCAAGTATGTCAAAGGGGTAACCTCACCAAGCAGGTTAGCATATCCTACTTTTCATCCCCATCCCACCAACCAAACAAGAGACGGAACGGTTCCATTATTCTCCATCCCACTAACCAAACAAAAAATAGAACCATCCCATACTATGAACCAAACACATGGACGGAACCATCCCGTTCCATCCCAACCCAAAAAACTGGAATCATCCAGTGGCGGACCCAGGATTTTACCAAAGGGTATGCCGCACCAAAATTTTCATATGCAATTCGGTAAAACTATTTGTCAATTCGGTAAATAATTGTAAAATTTACACTACAGATTGTTTTAAATACATTCTCATATACATAAATGCAAATTCAGTAATGCCTCAGGAGTAAATATGGCTACTCCTCCTTAATCGAACGTCAGGAAAGTGGGCTTTTAGAAAGAAGAGGTGAGCGGCGGAGAAGTAGGGAAGAGATGCGTGCGTGATATGAGAACGAGAAGAGTAAGGTGTGTGATATGCTTGTGACATACTGTCTTATTCTCGAAGCGAGACGAAAGTGAGATGAGTAAAGAAACCGCTACAAAAACCTAAATATTTATATTAGCTTTTGACACCTCCAAAAGAAATCAATATAATCGATCAAAAGGCGAAAGACTTGTCTCGCACATGCATCATGCATGCATCCGGATCTATCGAGGAGCTAGCTCAGCACCCGGCAAAAGCATCGACCTGCAGCTAGCTTATATGCTAAGCCTATACTCCTCCGTTCATTTTACTCAGTCATTTTAGAATACGTACAGTCAGTACTTGGGTATAAATTTGATTATAAATATACATTAAAGTATTTAGATCTGTACATCTCATGAAAAATATACTAGTTGATTTATCATCGATAGTACCTCCATATCACTGTATTCTTAATATTTTTTAACATATATAAGAAAAAATTAATGGTCAATCCATCGATAAAAGTTTTAGACATGGATCGGAGAGTGGTGTCCTCTTTCATAAACAATTAACTTATAGCGGATTGTACTCCATTAGTTAACTTCAAAAGAGCATAACTCCATGACAAAGGACATGAAATTAACATGCATGCTAATCACGCTCATTTAACTTGAACTGTATGTGTTCTATGTTGTGCATGCAACACTTACTACAACTAATACTTACAACTGAAGTATGTAGTATCAATTTATATCTATTTTGAACGCAGGAATTTTTCAAGAATACAGTTTTCTGCGAAATTCCTAGGTTCTAACCATGCAGCCCCCAAACATAAACAAACTATACTGGCATGTTTGTGCATCATACTGTGTTACTCATACTGAGTACTGACATATATAGCTAGGGCGATACTCGATACTAGGGCTGGATATCGAGCTGGCTCGGCTCGGCTCGGTCTGGCTCGGTAGGATAACGAGCTGGCTCGAGCTGGCTCGTTATAACTAACGAGCTAAAAAGCCAGCTCGGCTCGGCTCGATAAAAAGCTCGAGTTAGCTCGTTTGGCTCGTGAGCCAGGGCCAAAAAATATCTCCATCATATATTCATCCATGGAAGTTTGGCTCGTTTGGCTCGTTAGGCTCGTTTGGGTACAATAGAGTACAAATTAACACAAGCATGGCTCGTTTGGGTACAATAGAGTACAAATTTACACATTAACACATGCAATAGAGTACAAATTAGGTCCATGGAAGCAGCATATGCATATCTAAATTCCTGGAAGCATGGCTCGTTTGGCTCGTGAGCGGCTCGCGAGCTGGCTCGAGTTGGCTCGTTATAGCTAACGAGCTAAAATCTTGGCTCGGCTCGGCTCGTTATCCTAACGAGCCGAGCCAGCCACGAGCCGAGCGAGCTAACGAGCTTCGAGTTTTTCGTCCAGCCCTACTCGATACACACATTTTACATTATCAGATAGACTGATACTAGTATATATGTTACTGCTGGGGACTCATGCATGCCTGCCGCCACTGTGATTTTGCTAGCCGCTCGATTTGAGGTCCTGCTTCTTCCACCGGATGAAAGCCGCTGCTGCCTTGTCGACATCTTCCACTGCGCCGCCGCCCTTCCCCGACAGTACGGAGTTGATGATCATCTGGCTCATGCCGCGGCCGTCCGCCGCCGCCGGAAGGTACTGCCGGGACGACTTCCCCGCCGACGGCGGCTGGTTCATCTCGATTGTTTCCACCCTCTGGACACGGATTTCTCCTGCTTGCGACATCTATCTATTGCAGCGAGACTCGGAGATAGCAGGCAGTTCGGCTGGCCCCAGGGTATGCCGTGGCCCATCCGGCATACCCTGTGGGTCCGCCCCTGGAATCATCCCATCCTATTCCTTCCCATTCCACCAACCAAACACATCCTTAGCGGCCAACTCCTTGGTGCCCATGGTCCTGCAAGCCCACACCCTGGCATATGCGTCCAGGCGACCTTTGGCATGGTGTCATGGCGGCCTGTCCTAATGCCCAAACACCCGGTCTCCCGTAGGGCTGTAAAAAAAGCTCGGAGCTCGCGAGCTACTCGAGTTCGGCTCGTTCTAGGCTCGATTCGAGCTCGGTTCGAACTTTAAACGAGCCGAACTCGAGCTTGATCTCGAGCTCGCGAGCTTCACCGAGCCGAGCTCGAATAGTTCGCGAGCCCCGATTCGAGCTTAAATAGTAATATATATTAACTCTTACCGAGCTTACTCGAGCCGAACTCGAGCTCGAGCTTTTCTTATTATTGAAAATTAGTGTATATTTGAATTATTTTGACTGTTACCGAGCTTATTCGAGCCGAGCTCGAACTTAAAATTTACTTATTATTGAAAAATAGTGCATAATAAATTATTTTAATTGCTATCGAGCTTCAACGAGCCGAGCTCGAGCCTACTCGAGCTTAGGCCGAGCCGAGCTCGAGCCCAGGTTCAAGCTCGAACTCAACTCGAGCTCGGCTCGAGCTCGGCTCGAGCTTCTACCGAGCTCGAGCCTGGAAGGCCAAGCTCGCTCGAGCTCGGCTCGTTTACAGCCCTAGTCTCCCGCATCTTGCAACCGGCTCCTGACAACGATGCCCACGTGTTTTGCGTCCCACGGCAAAAGCAAGAAAAAAAATCAAGAAGTCGATAACCATGAGCTCACCTCGTCTAGGCTCACCGTTGATCCACGTTCGGTTGGCTCTAGCCCCACTAGCACCTTCATAACGCCTTGGTAGCCGACGCCCAAGGCGCCCATGCACCCTCACATTGGTGCACTCTGCTACACTAGGTGGCCTGATGTCCATGTGCTCAGTTGACCGTGTGCCTAGCGCCCTACATCCCTCTCTGCGCTAGGGCAAATCATACAACAAGGACTCCCGTCATAGCAACATTCGGCAGAGGCTTGTGCGGCCCTTGCTTACTCTGGGATTTGAGACCATCAGGCTCGGCCCAGGCCTCCCTTCCTCGCCGGACTCCACCTCGCCTTGGGCCCAGGCTCTTTTCTTCAGGCTTGGTGGATGGCAGCTTGGGACACACTCTCTCCCCCTTCAACCAGGTGCGACGGCTATGAGGGATGCAAAGTAGGGCAACCGCCCTTCGTATTTATCCCCTGCACACTGAGTGGGCTAGCCAAACGGCCCACGAAGGCAATGCCCACAAAGGAATGAAGGGCTACTAGGGCTCCCTATTAATTGTTCACCCCGTGTGTGGTGCCTTGGTAGTCGACTGTCCCGCACCGTGGTGACCAAGTCTGGATGCCACAATAGCTGGTCTCTCGGCGGCCAGCCTCCAGGCACCCTAATGACCAACCTCTCAATGCCCTGCCAGCCCTGGAAAAACTGCCAAAGCGCCCAGGCAAGATCGCCAAAGCGTCTTAGCAAATTGGCCCAACGCCTTGGCAAATGCCCCTCTCCCGGCACCTTGGCGAGGCCTCCTAGATGCCCTGGCAACGTTACCCAATGCCCTAGAGAATGCATCTCGGTGCCCTGCTGCTCCCGGCCTGCTATGTTCTGGAGCTTCACCTGCCGGTCAAAATGGTTAGAACCATCGCAACAGATACCTCACGCCCTGATGCTCGAAAAACAAAATAGAGAGGAGCAATCAGAAGCTTAGAGGGAGACCGGTGGCTCACCTCACCCTGGGCTTTGGCTAGAGTTGGGTGGAACTCGCTGTGGTAGAAGCGCCTGCTCCTCTGGCCTCAAAGCTCCCGGAAGACAAACCCTGGCCGACCGCAGGTAGCTCCTGCCTATGCGCCCTACGCCCTAGGCCGAGGCACCCTGGCAAACAGCATCTCACGCTCAGACGGCCAACTTCTCTGTGCCATGATGCCTGCCTTCCCCAGTGGCGGAGGACGGAAAAAAAAATAAGGTATGGCGAAATCGATAACATAGATATCAAAGATTTCTCACTAAATTGGTTTATACATATATAACATGTCATGATCGTCACCTACTATATAAGTAAAAACATTTAGAATAAATAGAAAGATACAAGTGAAGTCAATAGACTAACCGAGTGACAATGAACTTCAATTGCGTCTAGGCGAGTAGGCAATTGCACTTGCCTATCTTTCTTTTTCTGAAATGATTTCTTAATCTTCTCAAGATCAATTCCAAAGAAAAGGCCAAAAAGCGGGCCCATACGTCATACACTAAATCACTAATACGTCCACATAATTAAATAAAGTAGCAGCCCAAAAGCAGCTGACAGCCCAGGAGAACGTCCAGGTAACATTCGCTACTGTTCTTCCTCTCGCCGCTGGCTGAGAGTTTATTACAGTGAAACTTCATCTTTCTTGATGTGTTCATGGTACAGAGTGATTTGGGGGTAAAAATCGCTGAGAATTCAAGGTATGGCGAGCGCCATACCTTGCCATACTGAGAGCTCCGCCCCTGGCCTTTCCTATGCCTAGTCGCGGCCGCTGGAGCTCTAGTTGCCAGCCCCTAGCCTGCCTGGACGAGGTCACCAACGCCCTGCTGCTCCCAGCCACCTACGTCTAGGAGCTCGCCCACCGGAGCTCTATGCCCTTGTGGCCTCACGCAAACTGCACCAAGTCCTAGCAACAAACGACCGACGCCTTGCGCCTGCCCGCCAGCACCCTAGCGGCTGAAAACCCACACCCTGGCAATGAACAGCCTGCGCCTTGCACTTCACCCGTCCTACGGATGGAGCCACTTAGAATCAGCCCACGACCTCCCCTGCTCGCCTCGGACAGCTTCGATGGCCATAAGCCTCTCTTCCCTGTCATCCTGTAGACTGTGACAATTCTGAGGAGTTCTTTGACAATAATTCTCACCAATTGCAGAGCAAGGCAAGTTACACACCTTGATCATGTTGATCCCATTTTGCAGATAAAATTATGTTGTTTTAAATTATTCTGCATACTTATTTTTATTCAACTTATTTCAATTCAGTTTTAAACAAAGTTGTTTCCTACTTGTTAATACCTCCTTTGACATTGATTCTCAGATACCTTGTCACCCTAGAATAAAACCCTGGTTTGTACACAAGTATAGACTAGAGGTTGAACCTTAAGCAGGTCTAAGCATTTGATACAAAATTCTCTAGTCCATACTACTATACTAACCAGTGCTTTATTCTAGGCTGACAAGGTATCTCAGAATCAATGTCAAAAGAGGTATTAACAAGTCGGAAATAACTATGTTTAAAACTGAATTGAAATAAGTTGAATAAAAATAAGCATGCAGAATAATTTAAAACAACATAATTTTATTTGCAAAATAGGATCAACATGGGTGTGTAACTTGCCTTGCTCCGTGAATTGGTGAGAATTATTGTGGAAGAACTCATCGGAATCGTCGCAGTCTACACGTGAAAATATTTAAGCAAACTCAAATAGAATCCAAATAAATTCAAAAAATTCCATAAATTGATAGTTTAGGATTTTAGAAGAATTTAGAAATTTGAACAGGTCCATTCGGAGTTAGGATGACAAAGAACAGGCTTTTAGAAGTTTGAAATTAAAGAAAAAGGATATTTCCTGAAATTATTTTTGTACTGAAAAATTAGATTATAACATCAGCATCAGATTTTGGATTTTCGACTGATTTATTTTTGTTATGGAAAAGTTTGAGAAATGCTGACATGGCGAGATTCTGCTGGCTGGGCAGCTAGAGCCAACGTGGCCGCCACTGGGTTGCCACATGGCTGCCATGCGGGCTCGGGCGCTGACGTGGTTGCACGACTTGATGGTCGCCGGAGCTCCGGCGCTCGGCGACAGCCGGTGACTTGGGCGTTCGCAAGAGGGGAAGACGGGGGACTCGAGGCACCTTGGCGCGGGATGCGGAGGTGAACCGAGGCGGCTAGTGATGAGTAGGTAGCGGCAGCGACGAGTGCGCTCGGTGGAGAAGGGACTCTGGCGATGTTCTCGCTCGGTGGATGGGCGCCGGGCGTGCGCACGGCGACGAGAAGGTGTAGGTGACATCGACGAGGCGTGGGGAACACCGAGGCAGTGGCGATTTCTCACCGGTGTTCCGTCGGCGAGCGAAGGGAGGAGCAGACAGCTTGGTGCTTCGGGTGCGAAGGAGGTGTGAGCGAGGTCGGCGTCGATGTGAGGAAGCCAACGAAGGGGATGTTAAGGCTTGAGGGTGATTTGGACGGTGGTGATTGCTCGCCGTCGCTCAGCGCGGGTACTCTAGCTGCACGGAGAAAGAGAGGAGAGGCTGGGAGGGGGTGGTGCAAGAAGGAGTGGTGCCGAGGGGCGCCTTTTATAAGGCCTCGAGGGGGATGGCCGGAATGGCTCACTGGTTTTAAGGCCGGAGTAGTGGCACGTAAAGGTGAGGAAGTGGAGTTTAAAAGAGGGGAAAATGGCCGGATTTGAATGAGGGATGAATTGGGCATTCAAAGGAGCATTTGTTCGGTAGTAAAAGAAGAAGAAGAAACCGTTGTTTAATGAGCTTGGGGGAGGTTGGCAATGGCGGCCAAGGTGGACGGCTTGGGGAAGAAGATGACCAAGGAAGGGGATGACCTGGTGGGTCCCGCATGTTGGTGAGAGAAGGAAAGGGAGAGAGGTTAACGGCTGGATGATCGCCACATGGTGCCAGGAAGAAACCAGGGCTGTCGGCCGAGAAATGAAAAGGTAAGTGGGAACGGATGCCCAAGATTAGATCGGAGCGGGACGGATTCGATCTTGACCCGAAACGTGCCGGCCCTAGGAGAGAGCTAGGTTAAAATTCATTTTTAATTTCCAGAAAAACTAAGAAGTTTCAAAAACACTTAGAAAATAGCAAATAAAATACTAAAAAACTTATAAACATTTATAGAAATTCCTGCATATTATTTGGACTTAATAAATATTTCTAACTAAATGTTGGTTTTTAATTTTTGCAAAAAAAAAATTAAATTGATTTTAAAATTCCAGAAAACACCAAAAATCCAAATAAAAGCAAAATGCTTTAAAATAATTAATTTGAAATATATTTTTATAGAAATTCAAAATACCCTTTATTTAATAATATTTTTATGTTTTAAATTAAATTACTTTTAAAAGAAATGCTCTTTTTAAAAGCTAAAATTGTACAAATAAAATCTTTAAATTTAGGTAAACTCAATAACACTTGATTAAATTAAATTTATTTTATTTTTTTAATAGTTCTGAAATAAATAACTGAGCTGTGACAGTCCAGGATCTCGCCCACCGGAGCTCTGTTCCCTTGCGGCCTCACGCAAACTGCACCAAGTCCTGGCAACAAACAATCGACGCCTTGTGCACCGCCCGCCAGCACCCCAGCGGCTGAAAACCTACGCCTTAGCAATGAACGGCCTGCGCCTTGCGCTTCGCCCGTCCTACGGATGGAGCCACCTGGAATCAGCCCACGGCCTCCCCTGCTCGCCTCGGATGGCTTCGGTGGCCGTAAGCCTCTCTTCCCTGTCGTCCTAACCTTGGCCATGGCCGAACGGCGCCAACTGCGCCCAGGGGTGCCCCGTCCGCTAGAGAAGGAAGCTCGAGAACAAGGCAAGGAGAAGTTGATCGTCTTGGATGCCGTGCTCCAGCTCTAGCTGACGATCAACTGCTTTCCTCCCCAGCAAGGCTGTGGTAGCTGAGGGGAAGAAGAAAGGAACGGACGACACCTAGTTGAGGCGGACGCCGGTCAAGCCGAACACGCCTGGCTCGCCGAGGGCCAGCTCCCTCGTCGGCCTTGCTCCGGCCTTCTCCAGAGGCCTCCAACCTGGTGGTTCCCATCTTCCCTTCTGCTCTGTGCCTGGCCCCTCTTTGGACAGGTTGGCGGCGGCTCTAATAAGGATAGGGATAGACTATTGCACAGGCGACTGAAATTTTTTTATCTTTCAGTCACCTAAAGTTGTAATTTGAATCGCCTGAAGTTGCACATATTTTTTTGGAGGGGGGCTGCAATTTTAGTTGATTGAGAGTGCAATTTCAGGTCACCTAAAGTTGCACTCTGAATCACCTAAAGTTGCAGCTGTTTTTTTTGGAGGTGGGCTGCAATTTTAGTTCATTGAGAGTGCAATTTCAGGTGACTGAAACATAAAAAAATTTCAGTCGCTTGTGCAATAGCAAAACTGATAAGGATAACGCTAGGGATTGGCTCCTCCCCGGGTAGGCAGCTGTGAAGGGTAGGGGTGAAAAACGGTAACGGATAATCTGTTTTATCCGATATTCGTATTCGAGAAAACACAAATGTGGTAAGCAAAATCCGTATTCGAAAATATTCGCATTCATATTCGAGAATATTCGTATCCGTATTTGAGAATATTCGTATTCACATTCATATTCGAGAATATTCGTATCCGTATTCATATTCGAGACTACTCGATTCGTTTTCGATCCGTTTCTAGAACCCATGAAAAATCTGTACGAATTTTATGATTCAAAATTTGAATTTAGGTGGTTTAAAACCGGTAACCGGTCAAAAACCAGTGAAAAATCGGCAAAACCGCTAGAAATCTGTTTTATCCGATATTTGTATCCGAGAAAATCTGTATTCGAAAATATCTGTATTCGTATTCGAGAATATTCATATCCGTATTTGAGGATATTTGAATTCGTATTCATATTCATTTTAAAAATATGGATCCATATTCATATTTGAGACTATTCGATCGTATCCGATATGTTTCCACCCCTAGACCTGAGCACCGAAACAGCGGTGTTGGTGAGGCTTTTACTGGGGGGAAATAGAAAAAATCTTTTATAAATTCTGGAAATTTCAAGAAATGGATAAAAAAATCAATAATGTATAAAATAATTATTTTAAGATGGGATTTGAATTTTGAGGTTGTTACACCCTATGTCGGTGTGATCGTGTCAAATTTATGTATGAACTTATATTGAAGAGCACTATGCCATTATATGGATTGTTGTGTATACATGTGAGATACATATGCACTTGTGTTGAAAAGTTGAAGCTATGATGGTATGGTTCAGCATATACTCTTTCCTATGTATGCGCAACTGCGTACTATCTAACTATTTTATTTGTTTTCAATCTGAATCCGTCATGTATCCATTTTGTGTATGTATCCTAAATACTTCGAATTTGTATTCGTATTAGCCTACTTGTATCTGGCTTCAAATATGAGAAAAAAATATGGATTAGAATATGAAACGAGCAATATCCACTCGTGTCCGATGTGGTTTCACCCCTAGCTCCAAGTCTTGCATTACCAATTTTCATCCAACGATTTCAGCGAAAACAGTGGCACTCTCGCTTGATTTTGATGGGGATCACATCTTGATGATGGCATACTCTCTTGCTATGGCTCGCGCTACAAATTAATTCAACATATAACGTACCACTTTTTTATGGATACGTTTCATATTATAGCAACATATATAAATCAAACACGTTTCAGATTTTAGATGATACTATATATAATAGGTTGGCTAAGAATTAGAGTTATTCAATATGAAGTCCTGTCATGATGTTTTGTGCCTGTATATCACCTTTCCCCCTCACGCTTAGTAAAAGGAAGAATGTAGTACCTCCCTTCTTAGAAGACCTTTGCTGTTATGATCAGGGGCGGATCTACAGTAGTTCATGGGTGTTCAGCCGAACACCCAAATTTTTTGACAAAAAACCTAGTATATATGAGGTATAATACATATATATATAATTGGGCCAGATTAAATATTTCTGGCTATAATCTGCCGACCGGCCCGAGGGAAAACGCAGCAGCTGCAGCCCACGTCCGCGTGCGTGTGAAGCCAGGGCCCAGCCCATTTTGCTGTGCGCGACGCCTGCTCCCCCGGCCCCCATTTCCCCCGGTCCCCATTTTGGCATTTCTTGCCTACCCGAGCGCGAGCGGCCGAGCCCGACGCTGCGATGCAATCCGTAACCCTAGTCGGCGACTCGGCGTCGACCGAGCCTCTGGCCTGCCGCCCGCGTCGATCTGGGCTCCGGCGCTCTAGCCCTCCGCTCCGCCAGCACCGCAGATCTGACCGCGACACCGCGTCACCTCTGGGCAGTCGGGCTCCGGCCCGCCGCCACCGTAGACTGCGTCACATCGTCACCTCCGGACTCTCCGCTCCGCCACTCCGCCGGCTATGGCCCTCCGCGTTCGCCAGTGAGTACTTCTGTTATTCTGTAGTTCTATGCTGTACTGCACTACTGCTATATGAGTGTGTGTGTGTAAAGACGACTAGACGATGAACCTGAGCAGTGAGTACTCCGCATCCGCTCCGCACCGGCCCTCCGCTCCGCTCAGCAAGTAAAATGAATTGGAGGGAAACACTCTACCGTAACTCCTTTTCCTTTCCTTCTGAGAACTAAATAAATTCTGTTGCCATCTTAGAAAGCCGAACAAGGAACATATGAATTACGGGAACAGAGGTACTAAGGTGGCAAGGAATATGACTCGCTAAAATTGCTTTACCCCATTTCTGCACCAAAGATTTCCTGGACGAGTGACCCGTGGCGCTTCCGAATGCGTAAGTTTCGGACGTACCCAGGAACGAAGTGCTAGGCGTACTCAGGGATGAGCTCTGAGCGTGGTCCCAAACGCGTAGATTTGGGCGATCCTAAGAGCGAGTTCTCAGGCGTGCCTGGGCGCGGGGATCCAGGGTAGTGTAGGTTGCACTCGGAGGTGAGCTCCGAGCGTGGTCCCAAACGCGCAGATTTAGGCAGTCTCGAGAGCGAGTTCTCGAGCGTAGCTGGGCATGTAGTCCTAGAGTAGTATAGAAATTTGGTTCTTTTGACATCTCCTTGTTTCTTGGCTGTTATCTGCTGATGTATGGTGTATTGGTGTCATGTAAAAGAGGAAAAATTAAACCACGCAAGGCAGAGATAAGAAGAAGTCAATTTAAATACTTAATCCCAAGTAGCTCTTTCCTAAATTAATGCTGATCTAAATAAAGAACATCTATAAGAATAATGCACCAAAACAATTACCAGAGGGTGTTACGTGACCACTAGCATACTAGAATTTAGGACAATTCTACCAGCGGAATGGTAGATAACAAGCTAAACCGTAGAAAAAAATAGTTAAATTGATATATTCCCATTACAGATGGTGAATCCCAGTAAGCATATATCAAGCTAGAACATCGGAGGGGGATCTTAGATATTATCCTTAGTACGAACAATTGTGTGTTAACTATTGCTACTATAGATCTTTATGTTTTGTACTGAAAAAAAAATATTTTTACAACTTTGAACACCTTTTCTAAAATTCCTGCGTCCGCCACTGGTTATGATTAAGTGGACACTTGGTATCATGTGATTGGCCCTGCATATATTAAGTGAAAAGGCCTGCACCAAAGATAGACTTATAATTTCTAGCCCTTAAAAACAGAGTGGTTTGTGCAATTGCGCATCTCATCTTAACATGATTATGTTAGGTTGACAAATTTAGATCTTTTGGAATCATCGTCAGGGGCAAAGCTCTCAGTATGGCAAGGTATGGCGCTCGCCATACCTTGAATTCTCAGCGATTTTTACCCCCAAATCACTCTGTACCATGAACACATCAAGAAAGATGAAGTTTCACTGTAATAAACTCTCAGCCAGTGGCGAGAGGAAGAACAGTAGCGAATGTTACCTGGACGTTCTCCTGGGCTGTCAGCTGCTTTTGGGCTGCTACTTTATTTAATTATGTGGACGTATTAGTGATTTAGTGTATGACGTATGGGCCCGCCTTTTGGCCTTTTCTTTGGAATTGATCTTGAGAAGATTAAGAAATCATTTCAGAAAAAGAAAGATAGGCAAGTGCAATTGCCTACTCGCCTAGACGCAATTGAAGTTCATTGTCACTCGGTTAGTTTATTGACTTCACTTGTATCTTTCTATTTATTCTAAATGTTTTTACTTATATAGTAGGTGACGATCATGACATGTTATATATGTATAAACCAATTTAGTGAGAAATCTTTGATATCTATGTTATCGATTTCGCCATACCTTTTTTTTTTCCGTCCTCCGCCACTGATCATCGTGGAAATACTACTGTGCAGAGTATCCTGCCACTGCATGGAATTGGAACCCATCAATTTCCAATCGTGGGTAAATTGAACACACGGATCAAACAAGAGTTGCAAGTATGTACACGTAGAAACTGATATACTCCTCCATGATAGATAAGCAAATTATTGAATGCCATGTTGTCTGAATCCACAAGCACGACCATTACTGCAAGAGATGTGCTCTGCCTATTTGCCACAAATTTGAGTTGTATTGAGATTTCCGTACATTAGTTGGGAAGGTATATACTGATTACTCATATCACGGCGTTCTCTATCTATGCATGTTAAGATGCTTTCATCTCGTCCTGGCCTAGCAGCGATCGCGAGTTGTGCTGCTGTCATCCGGTTGATTCATCAGAGCCTGCAAATGTGGCGATCGGCATTCGGCCATGAGATCACAAACAGTTCCCTGTCAAAATTAGGAGACAATTATAGGAAAAGCACAGATCGAACTGCTTGGGGCTAATGGATGGAAAATTCTCCACAACCTCGAAGAAAAAATCAATTAATAATAAATTGGGTTGGGTGGACGCATGCAGCTCTGCTTACCTTCCTAGGCACGTCTTACGGCAGTCGGCTCGGCGATTCTGTGCCGGCTGTTGCGGACATTGAGTTGCCGCCTTGCCGGATGAGTGGTGCAGAGACAAACTTGTGTTCGAAACCAACGATGCTGACGGAGTCATCCCTTTCTTGGATTTGTCCATGACCTATGGAGGTAGCATCAAGTAAATATTTTTTAGGAATACAGAGGTAAATCGTAAAGCTTTTCAAAATGAATAACAGATCAATTAGCAGGAATAGTGAATATCAAATATTTAGATAAGCTATTGGGCAGTTCAGGCCAACGTAGGCATCTAATACATCAAAAAGAAAAACAAAAATTACCTTGCACTTGCGGTAGGAGTATTCTCCTCCATAAAGACTGACGATGTCGGCTTGGCGCTAGGGCGGATGTGGGCAAGAAGACAACGTCCAGGTCACCGGAGATACGATGAGGCAAGAACGGCGTTCTAGCCATGAAGAAATTGGTCGTCGGCCTAATCTCCAGGAGAGGTGGCAGTGTACTGGGAATTGACCAATGAATGCAATTGGAAGGCACCCGTATGGCTTCTTGGTCAGTTGGATGCAACAAGAAAATCAAACGCTCAGAAAAATCTTAGTGACCAGCGATTCAAAATCTGGATATACAGGCCGCCTCCTCGTCCTCGTCGGAGGAGTCTCAGGGGGGAGGATAATCCATCTAGCCTTGAAAGGCGAGGATCGGGGAATCTATCTAGCCGTGGAAAGAAAGATCATCTGCGTGCGCGAGAAGGGTGGCCGGCTGCTGGTGCAAGCCATTGATGTGCCCCCTCTCCTTCAGATCTTGAGGGACACAGAACCAATGGCGAAGACAGATGCCATTCGGGCGTGGAGGCCGGTGGCGTTGATTCACACTTTAGGTGGCGACTGGTGAGGGCGGTGCCAGCTTTCCGTGGTGAGAAGGCGGTGGGAGGGGACGAGCAGCAAGGAATGCGGTGGGAGGGGAAGATTACGATGGGCCTAAAACTTTGTTGTAAGTAGAAGATTACTTACAGCAGCATCGATTATACAAATTGAATCATAAAGATCATGCATTCCCTAGTAATACAAAAGAAGAACATGAATTTGTACTCATTTCATCTGACAGTTGTACTATGAATTCCATGTTTTAAGAGCTGTGTATTCTAATTGGAAGAATTGTTAATCTGCATCTTAAGCATGCTGCATCTAGCACTGTTAGGACATGACATGTTCTTTCAGTTAAGGCATGAAGCTTCTATTTTTCAAATATGTGATGTTTGATGAACTTTTGCTAAGTTTGCCAAATTTATGTACTTGGTATTAAGCTATGTTATATTTGTTTACCTTGCTTTTACTGGATTTAAGATAGGTGGCAGCACTTATTCCTAAATGTAAATTTGAAGGTGAAATGTACATGAATTCTGAAGACATACAGTCCCGCCTAATGACTCTGGCACTTCGAAAAATCCAATACACATTAAGTCGCTCTGAAACACTTATTATTTTTGTGAATCAGGTATGAAATTATTTGTGTTTCTTGATGTTGTTGTATTAAGTTATAACCATCAAATGACGATTCAATCCCTTGAAACCCTTATTCCCAGTTGCCACACAATTTGTCAGATACTGTTGACTAAGTAATCTGTTTAGCTTGTACTGTTTCTACCTCTTATTCTAACAAGAAACCTATTATAACCAATCTCTTGCAATTGTGAAAGAGCATTTCCCTATGTGCTCACCAAGGTAAATATGCTCTGTTATTTTCTTGTAAACCTGCATTTTCTATGTTATGCTTGAAAATGAATTGAGTTTCAACTTTGATGTGCTTTTATTTGGGTCAGTGAAAACTCAGTACTGACACCACTATCAGAAAGATACACATTGGTGGTAGTAGCTGAAATCATCAAACTAGGGCAGCATGTCTCCATATCAGAGTGAATTCCTGAAATTTTTTCTCTTTGCTAATGCCAATCTGACATTTCATACTGGTACTGTTGCAGTTTTATTGTGACTTTGTTTTTTAGAAAACGGAATATCAATATTCCGCCCTTGATCATTCCATTTAAATGACTACAACCGTTCAGACAACAAACAAAAACTTAGTCCACACTCCACCATAACGGTGATACAAAACCTCTTAAGCACCGAACAAAAGACAAGAGGACTTAATCCTTTAATCTAAAACCAGTCCTCCACCCAAATTTGCTAAAAAAAACTCCATCACCACCTACTCAAGCCTTTTGCATCCATCTAAGAGTGCCCTTCTCGTTTCCTCTTTAGACAATTGTGACCAGCTTCTGATCCAGTAAGTCCCCCTGAAAATAACCTGCACAAAAGAGTGAGTAGTGGTCCTTTTGAAAACGGCGTCATTTCTATTCAACCACAGCGCCCAGCAAAAAGCCGCTATTCCCACAAGAATCTGATTTCTAAGCTTCACAGAAAAACTTCTGAGCCAAGAACCAAACAACATTTCAATACTAGTAGGTGGTTGAAATCCAAAACTAATGACTATCACATTCCAAAAAGCCCGAGCCACATGGCAATCAAAAAAGAGATGCTGAATGCTTTCATTAGAGGAGCAAAAACAACATTTGACACTTCCTTGCCACTGTTTTTTTGCAAGATTATCTTTTGTTAAAATAACTCCTTTTTTAAAAAACCAAAGACACACTTTGATTTTGAGCGGTATCTTTGCTTTCCAGAAAAAACTTTTTCCTGGCCTGCTTTCTCTGATCATGAGATCTCTATACAAGGAACGGACCGAAAAAGAACCACTCTTATGCAAGTTCCACACTAGAACATCTTCTTGCTCGCTTAGAGATACTTGCACTATCAAACGCACCAACTTAAACCACGCCATCCGCTTGTCACCAACCAATGCTCTTCTAAAAGAAACATTTAGTGGTGTTGTACCAAGCACTTGAGCAACCGTCATGTTCTTCTTTCTCACTATTCTATACAAATTGGGGAATCTCCTCATTAGCGCTTCCTTCCCAATCCAAATATCCTTCCAAAATCTCGCTTGTTGACCATTGCTAACCTTGAAACTACTCCTTGCTAGAACAAGGTCTTTGACCTCCAAAAGACCACTCTAAAAATGAGAATCCCCTGGTTGCTTAACCGTTTGTGATAAAGTCTTGCCTTTCAAATATTTTCTCTTAAGAATGCTCTGCCACAGACCGTCCTCATTTAATAACTTAACCAGCCACTTACTTAACAAACAACAATTCTGCACTTCCAGATTTAAAATACCCAAACCCCCCACACATTTCGGTTGACTAAGAATACCCCATCTAGCCAATCTGTATTTCTTTTTATGCCCATCATTTTGCCAGAAAAATCTGGATCGATAATAATCCAATTTCTTAAGGACTCCTTTAGGAATCTTGAAGAAGAACATCATAAACATCGGGAGACTCGACAAAACCAAATTGATTAAAATGAGTCTGCCACCCACTGACAACAACTTGCTTTTCCAACTACTGAGCTTCTTCTGAAACCTTTCCTCTACTCCCCTCCAATCCTTGTTCAAAACTTTTCGTTAATGCATAGGGAGACCTAGGTACCTAGAAGGTAGAGATCCCTCCTTGCACCCAAAAAGCTCTACATAATCAGCACTTTTAACCTTAGCGCTCCCAAAGCAAACTACTTCACTCTTATGAAAGTTTATTTTTAGACCTGACAACTCCTCGAAAGTACTTAATACTAACTTTAGGCTCTTCGCCTCTTCGAAATCATCTTCCATAAAAAGAATAGTATCATCCGCATATTGGAGAATCGACAAACCATCATCTACCAAGTGAGGCACTAAGCCCCTGAACTGCCCACTTCTTTTGGCCCTTTCTAGAAGAATTGCCAACATATCAGCCACTAGGTTAAAAAGAACAAGCGAAAGAGGATCCCCTTGTCTCAACCCTTTACTAGTCTGAAAAAAATGACCTATGTTCTCGTTCACCTTGACCCCTACGCTGCCTCCCCTTACTATTGTTTCGATCCAGTTGCACCAAGTTGTCGAAAATCCTTTTACCCTCAACACCTGCTGCAGAAAAGACCAACTCACCTTATCATAGGCTTTCTCAAAATCTAGTTTGAGAATAACCCCATCCATTTTTTCTTTTTTAACTCATGAAGCGTTTCATGCAAAACAACTGCACCTTCCAAAATATTCCTTCTCGGAATAAAGGCCGTCTGGGAAGGTCTAATCACCTTGCTCGCAACCCCCGTGATCCTATTAGCCAACACTTTTGTAAAGATCTTGAAACTGACATTAAGCATACAAATTGGTCTGTATTGCTGAATTTGCTTAACCTCTTTTTGTTTCGGAAGAAGAGTTATTATCCCAAAGTTTAGACTAAACAGAGGAAGTCTGTTATTGTGGAAATCCTTAAACATAGCCATTAGGTCATCTTTTATTAAACTCCAAAACACTTGGTAGAACTCGACCGGAAATCCATCAGGACCCGGGGCTTTGTTGTGTTTCATTTGAAAAATTGCCTCTCTAACTTCCTTTTCAGAGAAAGTATCCGTAAGGACCCTATTCTCTGTTTCGGAAACCTGCGGGATATCGTCTTTGAAAGTTTCATCCAGGACCAGGGTATTTCTCCGTGACGAACCAAAGAGATTTGTATAATATTTTGTAATGTATTTCTCCAGCCTATCATCTCCCTCAATTACCCCTTCTTCTTGGTCTAGCCGCAATATTCTCGTCTTTCTTCTTTTACCATTTGCAACCATATGGAAATATTTTGTGTTGTCGTCTCCCTGCAGGAGTTCAGTGGTTTTAGCCCTTTGGAACCATTTAATCTCCTCCTCCCGAAGTAGGTATGCTATTCTTTCTTTCACCACTTGCATCAAGTCCACTTCATGCTGAGACAGAAGCTGCTTTTCAGCTTTTTTATCAAGCTTATCTGCAACCCTGACCAGCTCCTATTTTTCCTTCTTACAAGCCCCATTCTCGTTCATTGCCCAACCCCGTAAGAACTGTCTCAACCTTCTGATCTTATTCTGCCACCGTTGAAGAGACGAAAAACCCTTTTTTCCCCTTTCCAAACTTTAGATACTACGTCGAAGAACCCCTCACGTAAGAGCCAACCGAGTTCAAACTTGAACATCGGTCGACCCTTACCCTGAGTTCCTTCTCCCGTACTAAGCAAGAGCGGAGTATGATCCGAAAGATCTCTACCCAGAGCCTTTACCACAGAGAGGGGGAACTTGTGTTCCCATTCCGTGCTTACAAAGACTCTGTCTAGCTTTTCATACGTTGAAACTTTCCGAGAATTAGCCCAAGTAAAGCATCTTCCAGACATCACGATTTCCCTTAGATTTAAGCTATCTATGATCGCATTTAAAAGAAAAGGTCATTTTCCATCAAACTTGTCATTATTTTTTTCACTCGGATTACGAATGATATTGAAATCCCCGCCGATCATCATTGGCAACGTTTCCTTATTGCAAGCTTGGACCAGCTCGGTAAGAAAGCTATCCTTGAATTCCGGCTGTGCAGCCCCATAAACAGCCACCAAAATCCATTGAAAGCCATCTTTTTTATTTCTGAGATGGAATTTCACAAAGAAATCCCCTTCCGCTATACTGCCAATATCAAAGATATTCACATTTACTCCCAACAGAATACCCCCTGATCTCCCATGCGGCACTGTCCGATGCTAGAGAAAATACCTTTCCCCACAAAGCTTATTAAGCTTCTTTGGCGAGAACTCTTTCTTCCCGGTTTCCAAAAGAGCGATAAAGTCTAAGCTTTGCTCTCTGGATATTTCAAATAAAAATCTTTATTTAGCCAAGTCCTTAAGACCTCTGCTATTCCAGAAAGTTCCTCTCATGAATAACTACCGTTCAAAATTCTGACACTTCTTTTTTCCACAGTCCTTTTTCCCGAACAACTTAGCGTTGGACTTGTGCTTATTAATGACAGCCCTAGCCTCACATCTTAGGTGATAGCTATCATCCTCTAAAATTTCATCCCCCAATTCCCCACACAGGTGCTTAACTGCCTCCAGCTCTTGGTCCTCTAAACTCTCCGATTCACTCGCACTACTCCACGAACCCTCACTGCACGTCTCTATTTTACCCGAAACTCTAGATCTTTCAGACCAAAACAAATGACTAACCACTGAACACAAATCTTCACTACCACTACTAGCCCTTACCCCCAGCTCACTAACCCTCCTAGCAGCAGAAGAGATAGGAATAGAGCAAAACGAATTAACAGAAACGTTACCTTCCATATGCTCCAAGTTGCGCACCACCGCCCGCCTTTCCACCCGTTGCAAGATGTGCTCATCTGTCACGTCGGCTAAGCGCGGGCTAGATCTTGAAGGAGAAACCACCACCTCCCGAATCAAACCGGCCGCCTCCACCTTGCCATCAGGCCCGACCAGACTCCCCTCTTGTTCCTCTCCAGACGCTACTCCTGGATTGCCCAAAGTGCCCAGCATCCCCGCCGAGCCAGCCGTCTGGTCCAACAAGCCTGCCCCAACCGAAGCCACCACCAACCCTTCTGCATTCATCAACTCCAGACTGCTGCTCTGGACATGAGACTCAATCTCAGCCGAGCTCTCCTCCTGAAACCTCCCCTGCGGACTGAGCCTGCAAAACGGCCCCTCCAAGCCCCCCTCTGCTACAACTCTAGAAGTGCCAAAGCCCGCCTGCTCATCCTCCTCAGCTATCACCTTGTCAGCCACCTCACCGAGTGATTTGTTGACAGACTCACTCAGAATGTCTTCCGCCTTTTCCTTAAGAAAAGCTCTAAATTCAAACTCACTCATACGCTGGATTTTCTCCTTGAGCGACCCACTGTCCTGCCTTCCCTCTTTTTTTGCCGGCTCCCCCTTAGCCTCTCCGCCAACTCCCTTCAGACGTTTGTGCTCCCTAGCACCATCCAACTCCTCCCCTAGCAGATCATCCTCCTCCAAACCCCCCTCCTCATTCCCAAACCCATCATTTTCCTTTCCATTCCAATCCACCTCGACTTCTTCTCCGTTTTCGTCAAAGCCTCTTTTTTCCACCTCAAATTCCAACTCAAAATAGTGATCCCCAATGACCACGTCTAAGTGTGTAGGAATCAACTTCGGATTGAGGATGGCTACAAATATTCTTCCAAACTCATTCTTCCTAGTCGACTCCATATCCACCGTCTGAGTTGAGCCCAGCACTGACCCGACCGCCCACAAGTTCAGAAACTCTCTTAGAGATTTTCTTATCCCAAACACCCTGACCCACACTTTAGGGAGCAGGAACCCCTCCTCCTTTTCATGCCACTCCTCAAAAATCAACCTCACTCCTGTTGAGATCCCACCCACCTTCACATCAGCCCCTCCAAAAGCAATTGATCGCAGTAACTCAGACTTCAAAGGGAACTGAGTAACAAAAGTATTATCCCTAAGATTCTCCAAAGACCAATTCCACTTCCCTGGGACAATTCTCTACAATTGAAGGCACACTTGCTCCTCCGAAAGCACTCCACCAGAGATGGTAATCAGCGCTCGCTTTGAGTCCTTCTTCCCCCTTGGCAGAGGAGGATGTTGAATGTGGAAGAAACCCAAACCATGCACTGCATAACCAACTGCATGAGCAACTGTCCTCGGCATCTTGAGGATCAGGCATCTATGGTTAACGTGTTCGTGACTGTCACAAATAACGCAATAGACATCCGCCGTACAGTTACCCGCCAAATGCCCCTTCTTCGCGCGCCTTGAGCATCTAATTCCCGCCAACCCAGCTTCTCCCTCCTCAGCGCACCGCCCTGAACCACATCCTCCTGCACAGCCCCCACACTTGCCGGCAAGATCCCAGCACTGGTCCTGACAGAAGCTAGCTCAGCCACTTTCCTTGACTCGGCATTCCCTTCGGAGGAAACACCAGACTCAGAATTCCCATGATCAGCAGGCTGCCCAAATTGCCATGACACCTCGCGACCTTGGCTGCCACCAATGCCACCACGCGGCCCCCCAGAGTGCCACCCAGCGCTCCCGCCAAAGCAACGCCGCGCCCAGCCCCTTCCTTCAACAGCACCACCCCCAACCAGGGGTCTCAATCCCCGACCACCACCCTGAGCACCAAGCCCCTCCGCCCGAAAACCACCACCACCGGGACCCTCCACCTCGACCTCCATAACTTTCCCGCGACCACGGCCAAAAGCCACCCCACGCCCCCGGTACCCAGCTCCATAGGCTTGATACGCGGAACCAAACCGGCCCCCCACTCCACCATGACCACCTCTCTGCATCCTGCTTCCTCGCCTCCCTCTTGCTGCCTGCATCGAAGACTCCTTCCCCCCTGACCACCTCTGCGAAGGAGCGACTCTGGGAAAGCGTGGCAACCAGAGGAACTGGGAAAGAGGCAAGGGGGATTTGCTTTCCTGACAGAATCCTCGGCCACCCCTTTCTGGCCAATAGCTCGCCCAGGCATAGGGGGAATCACAGCGCCAAACGGGCCTCTACACGACCCAACTGGCCCACAGCACCGCCCGACCTCTGCAACCCCACCTGAGACTCGACTTCATAATTTGAAAAACAGGCGGTTTCCTCCCACCTCCGGACCCTATCACCACCGACTTCGGCGACGGCGCCACCATAGACTCGGCGGCCTCCCTCAACCCTCCAAGGTCCTTCAACCAGTATAAAACCTGAGCACTTCCTTTCAGCCTTGAGTCTTTCACCCAGACATCTCCCAGCAAAAAATCCAGCGACTCCCACTTCGTAGGAAGAGGTCCTTTCCAGTGACCGGAGCCCAACGACGCCCTCTTCTGCGTCGCCGAGCCAGCGATCTTCAAAACCTCCGTCAACTTTTTAATCGGAGATCCCACGAGCTCAGAAACCTGCACAAACCCTTCACACGACTCAACCACGCTGCTACCCACCTCAGCCACCTCCTCAACGGAACTGTCGTCACCGGCCAGCGGCCAGAATCGAGATCCACCCCCTCCCCTCCTAAACCCAGCTAGTGGGTCGGAGGAAGAAGGTATACCCGGCGCCGAATGCCTTCGACCAATCAACCACTCCTCCTTAAACTCCAACGACCCAACATCCTCCTCCGCTGAGGAAGGAGGCTCCCTGTCGGAAGATGAAGAAACCTCTGATGGAGAAGAATCCCGCGAATACACAGAAGACCTCTCCTTCCCCGATGCTGCAACCTCACACCCCCGCAAGGACTCCGGCGACGGGGCATCCCGCTCCGAAGTGGAGCAAAGAGCCACCGGCAAGAACGCCGACGCTACCGTGCCCAGCTGGGAATTTCGAGGAGCCAGGGTGAGGCGGCGGCGACGCCGCGCCCCCCCAAGACCGCCCATGACGAAAAGAAATTGCTTCCCCTTAGTTATACATACCTCTGTGTTTTCTTGTAGATTCCCAGAGTTCGGCCTGCCCCGCCGCCGCCACCACCGCTGCTCTGGTGGCGGCCGCTACAGTATTGCCGCCGTACTTCTTTGGCTCTATTGATTGGTTATATTGTCGGTTAGAACAAAGTTGAGCTCAAATCAATGTCCTGGGCCCTACAAGGAGGTGGCCTGTGGTGACAATGCGTTAGGGTTCTATGCTGCAATCAGAATGAGGACTACAAGAAGGGAACTATGCTATAGTGAAAACCAGGTATTATCACACATAGTCTTTCTTGTTTCTTAGTTGCTTCTCACCCCTTACCCTTGAGTAATAGAACTAGACACGAATGCAAATTGTTCTACTAAAGGTGTGCAGCACTCATAACTTGTGCATAGCAGGCCATCAGGTGCATGTGATACTCTAATAATAACAAATTCTGCCTTTTTAGGCTATTGGGATCGGTATATTAGTGCAGATCATCAAGAACAAATTAGCTCCAGCAACTCTGAAGGAAGCTGGCATCGACATCAAATTTGGGAAGGGGATCTGCTACGAATCAGAGATCCTGGAGATGGCTTCTTCTCATGGAGTTATTGTGATGAGGCGATGGTGTCCCGATCTTCCGATAGGATGATAACTATCGATTTTGGCGGAGGCGACCCTTGCGATCCGACTACAACCGAACGACGTCGCTTGCGCCTTAGCAATCGCTGAACCACACTCCAAGTTGTTATCAACCGTGCCAAGAACGCGGTTGACCTGACCACGAAGGTCTATTCCTGCATGCAACCGAAGAACACGCAAGAACAAGATAACAAGCAATCTGAAATTGCAAATATTGATATGAAGATCAAAAGGTGGGATTCCGAAGGCTGTCTTGACAGGTGGTCGTCCGACACAACTGAAGAACAGAAGTTTGCATAATAGCTAAACCTAAACTCAACAAAATCTAAGTCCTAACAAGGGAGGCGGCGGCTCCTTTATAGGGAGAACAACCAGGAGGGGCGTCCAAAGTGCATGCTCTAGGGTTACAAGGCCCATGGGCCCAATTGGTGGTGGCGCAGCACCCTTTTGACTCGGACTCAAAAACCAACGTGGATTGTTTTGATGATTGCAGCCGGCTCGGATGGAATTTGAAGATGAGGTTGGATCCGTTGGAAAGTAGACTTCATAAGCTTTCCATGAAGTACAAGAACGTCCCAAACGGAGTCCGTATGAGAAAGTTACGTTCGTTTCAACTTGCACCATTGCAGCAGTCCGAATCTGATTCCAGTACGTGACCAACACGGACTCTTTTGATGATTGCGGCTGTCTCGGATAGAATTTGAAGATGAGGTTAGATCCGTTGGAAAGTAGACTTGATAAGCTTTCCATGAAGTACAAGAACGTCCCAAAACGAGTCCGTATGAGGAAGTTATGCCCGTTTGAACTTGGTACCATCGCAGCAGTCCGAGTCTGATTCCAAAACGTGTCCAACTCGAATTCGTGCTTGACTTGGTCCCAAAGTGACGTGGTGACCTCCATTATTCCTTCCATGCATGTCCAGGACTCCATGTCCCTTTCCTTCATCCTTTCCCAAGTTCCTAAGCATAATTAAATCACTTGCATTAGGTAGCGGTCTATTCTCAGTAACATATGAAGGCTGAAGAAACGAATTCACCTTTAGTTCAATCTTGATATTGGGCGCTATTGTCGTATATGTTTGTGGCGTGGTCACATCATCCTCCCCTTCTTGATAGAAAACCGTCCTCGGTTTTAGCATATGTGTAGCCTCACGTATTGCATGATCTTCATCATAAATCTCGGTACATAATAACAAACGCAACAAACTCTCATTATGTAATATCATACGTTCTTTATCACACAAAGTAAAACCTTTTTGAAACGAGCTCACCTTATAATTTAAGTGATGCGTAGGAGCTCTTGTAATTGGAACAACAAGCATGGCAAATATGGTTGTATCCATTGGGGTCATGTCCTCATCATCCTCCCTTTCTTGAAAACAAAGCCGTCCTCGGCTTTTCATAAACTGAAAGTATGGTAACAAAGAAGCCAAGGTGTATGCATGGTATATGTATATGTCATCCGTTTTAACAGTTCTTCGTTGTTGCACAATTAATGTTATAACACAGCAGCAATCATAAAAGCTCGTTGTATTATTAACCCAAAAGTAATCATACAAATGAAAATTTCTCACACAGTAATTATCGCAACTTGTTTTGCAAATGTAAGTGAAGCATTTATGCAATTCAAATCTTTGAAGTTGTAAACTTGTTGTGGTGGCACATATAGGCAAAGCTACAACTTTTGGAATCAAACCAAGTTTATCTATACAATCATATCTCAATTGAGCAATAGCAAATTTATCTAGCAAGGGTGAAAAGATTTGTAAGTTCTTCCATAATTCATCATCTTTATTCAGATTGTCCATATTAGATGGTGCAAAAAGAGATGAACACATAGGCATTGGATGAGTGCTAAATTTTACTTCCCTCTCATATTGAATAAGATTCAACACACAAGAATTGTTGTCCAAAACAGCAAGCTTCAATTCATCCATGTGTTCACAAGTTATGCATATTCGATATACAAAAAATTGATTTTCTACACCATAATCTCCAATCAAATTAAACTTATACCCAGGGGTGTAGGCACTAAACAAGAATTTCGAACATGCAAGTTCAGAAACTTTCTCCATAGCACAATCCAAACTAACGGCCTCATTAAGCATGATATAGCACAATGCATCAGCAGGGGATATTCTATCAAATACTTCCTTATGTGTAATTAATTCGACATGTGCAAAATTATGAGAATTTAGATCAACACACGATTCGTTCAAGTCAACACAAGGAATATCAAATGATTGCACTACAGCAGGTATATACTCACAAGGTTGCTCTATGTCTTGTTGTAGCACCAAATCAGTGTCTTTGTTATTATCGTCCTCATCAGATACTGTAGATGCCTCAAACTTCTCCTCTAATGGCATAAGATGCAGCAGATCATCCTTATGTTGCACCTCGCTTGTGACAGTAGGTGCATCCATCTCCTTATCTTCGTTCTCAACCAATGGAGTCGATGGTTCAATCAGTTCATGCTCCTCTTTGACATGGTTCTCAACTACCTGCAAGTTGTTAGTCACAGAAAAAGGCACAAACACAGGTTTGTTCTCATGTTTCTTATCATCAACCACTCTCAATTTCTCCTCAATCTGACTTTCAACCTTACAAGCAAGTATAAACAAATGAGGGAGAGAATTATATTCTTCGTGAATGATAAGGTCCTGAATTTCTTTATTAAGCCCACGTAAAAATCTATTCTCTGAAGCTTCAGCATGTTCCTCTAAACCACAACGCAATAAACGAGTTTTTAATTCACGATAATATTCCCTTACAGTTCTACTTTCTTGTTTTAAATGTTGCAGTTTATTAAACAAATCACGAGCATAATATGAGGGAACAAATCGACGGCGCATAAGCAATTTTAAAGCCTCCCAAGTGTTAGGTATGTTATTGGGATGTTGATGGCAATGTTCTTTCCACCAAATAGAAGCAAAATCGGTAAATTCACTAGTAGCAGCCCTAACTCGTCTATTCTCAGGAAATTCATGGCAAGTAAATTTTTGATCAACAGCTAGTTCCCAATCAAGGTAACCATCAGGATCATATTTACCATTAAAGGATGGCAAAGTGATTTTAGCTTTACCAGACGTACTATCATGATCGTGTACCTCCCATGGTGAAGAAGCTTGTCTCAAGCGTGCGTGTTCCTCGCGAATTTTTTTGATCTCCCGGCCAATTTCTCGAAGAAGATGTGGATCTATCTTGTAATCATTCCGTGAACCTGCCATGGTTAGTAGAAAACAAGGAAACAAATCACAAGTATATGTTCCTATCAACTACTAGGATCTGCAGTTTAAACAGGTCACACATCTCTCAAGCTTTTACCAAATTCTTACAAGTTCTTACCAAAGCAAACAGGTGGTGCAACCGGTGGCTGGTTCGTGATAAATCTAACTCAAGTGATGAGTAAAGCGATTGCAAGGTACAGCGAGATCTGTTCGGTTAGTAGAAAAGTGGAGCTTGGATAGGCTATGTATTTTGTAGCAAAGGAAAACAATCAATTAATTTCAGAAATTGCATAGAATTGAATTATAGTTCGTATCTAGCACTTAGCCTATGTTGCTGATCAACCAATGATGGAAGAAGGCTAAAATATGTGTATGGTAATGTATAGGAGTGGTAAATGCAAGATAATTCAATTGAATGCAATCTGGAATTGAAGAGCACAAGGATTGACCCAAAACTTGAAATCTGTAGATTTCTGTCCACTGGACAGCACGTCGGTATTTTGGCCGTAACTTTCTGTCAGTTGCCTTTTTTTCAATGATTCTTTTTTTATCCGTTTCCTGACGGCTTTTTCTACAACTTTTGTTTTGGGGCCAAGTTCTGGAAACCGACCAAAAAATTCGCACAAAATTCACAAGTGCCAACTGTTGCAGATTCAATCTGGAATTTGAGGTCAACTTCCACCGCAGATATCTCTTAACTGCCTTGCGGGAATGACGTGAAATTTTACAGATAGATGGAAAATGAAGATTTGAATCTAATGGCGGTGGTCTCACTCAAAAATAATCTCGGAATCAAAAGTTATGGCTTTTTTGGTGGCGGCTGCAGAGAAAGGAAAAAACAGCCGAAATTGGAATTAGGGTTTGGTGTGGGATTTTTTTTTTGTTTGGATTTTTATGGAATCAAGGATATGACCAGCAACTAGACAAAGCTAAAACGGACACAAATTCAATTTAGCAAACCAAAACTAAAAGATTGAAAGGCACAACGGGGTTTGGACAGTGGAAATTAACTCTTTTTGTGGGGCAATTTTTCTGGACTATAGGAAATAAAAACCAATCTACTAACTAGGGATACAAGAAATTCCTACCGGTCAACGGAAGCTCTGATACCAACTGATGAGGCGATGGTGTCCCGATCTTCCGATAGGATGATAACTATCGATTTTGGCGGAGGCGACCCTTGCGATCCGACTACAACCGAACGACGTCGCTTGCGCCTTAGCAATCGCTGAACCACACTCCAAGTTGTTATCAACCGTGCCAAGAACGCGGTTGACCTGACCACGAAGGTCTATTCCTGCATGCAACCGAAGAACACGCAAGAACAAGATAACAAGCAATCTGAAATTGCAAATATTGATATGAAGATCAAAAGGTGGGATTCCGAAGGCTGTCTTGACAGGTGGTCGTCCGACACAACTGAAGAACAGAAGTTTGCATAATAGCTAAACCTAAACTCAACAAAATCTAAGTCCTAACAAGGGAGGCGGCGGCTCCTTTATAGGGAGAACAACCAGGAGGGGCGTCCAAAGTGCATGCTCTAGGGTTACAAGGCCCATGGGCCCAATTGGTGGTGGCGCAGCACCCTTTTGACTCGGACTCAAAAACCAACGTGGATTGTTTTGATGATTGCAGCCGGCTCGGATGGAATTTGAAGATGAGGTTGGATCCGTTGGAAAGTAGACTTCATAAGCTTTCCATGAAGTACAAGAACGTCCCAAACGGAGTCCGTATGAGAAAGTTACGTTCGTTTCAACTTGCACCATTGCAGCAGTCCGAATCTGATTCCAGTACGTGACCAACACGGACTCTTTTGATGATTGCGGCTGTCTCGGATAGAATTTGAAGATGAGGTTAGATCCGTTGGAAAGTAGACTTGATAAGCTTTCCATGAAGTACAAGAACGTCCCAAAACGAGTCCGTATGAGGAAGTTATGCCCGTTTGAACTTGGTACCATCGCAGCAGTCCGAGTCTGATTCCAAAACGTGTCCAACTCGAATTCGTGCTTGACTTGGTCCCAAAGTGACGTGGTGACCTCCATTATTCCTTCCATGCATGTCCAGGACTCCATGTCCCTTTCCTTCATCCTTTCCCAAGTTCCTAAGCATAATTAAATCACTTGCATTAGGTAGCGGTCTATTCTCAGTAACATATGAAGGCTGAAGAAACGAATTCACCTTTAGTTCAATCTTGATATTGGGCGCTATTGTCGTATATGTTTGTGGCGTATAGTGAAAACCAGGTATTATCACACATAGTCTTTCTTGTTTCTTAGTTGCTTCTCACCCCTTACCCTTGAGTAATAGAACTAGACACGAATGCAAATTGTTCTACTAAAGGTGTGCAGCACTCATAACTTGTGCATAGCAGGCCATCAGGTGCATGTGATACTCTAATAATAACAAATTCTGCCTTTTTAGGCTATTGGGATCGGTATATTAGTGCAGATCATCAAGAACAAATTAGCTCCAGCAACTCTGAAGGAAGCTGGCATCGACATCAAATTTGGGAAGGGGATCTGCTACGAATCAGAGATCCTGGAGATGGCTTCTTCTCATGGAGTTATTGTGAAGGAAGGGTGTGGGTATTGGATCAACAGTGAGTCCCTATGAAGGATGAGAAGATCTAGGATACTATTATGATAAACTATTATAAGTTTTGCAGAGTGGTAAAGTGGTTTTACAAATATCACATTTAATTTGGACTGTTTTCTGGAAGTGTCAGAAAAATCGAAAATACCGTAGATGTTTACGCAGTAGTACCGTAGAGCGGTAGTATCGCAAGGGTTTGTGCGGTAGTACCGCAAAACGGTAGTTCCGACTATGCGGCGGTACGTTTTTTCTAAAGAGGTCCAGTGCGGGTTTGCAAGGTGCGGTAGTTCCGTTTTAGGAACAGTAGTACCGCAGAGCGGTAGTACTGGCATTGTAGGTGCGATACTACCGATCTTCCCAGAAAAACAAGGTTACGGGATTTGAGTCATGGATTGAGTTGAGATGACCTAGGTCAATAGATTAAGGTTGCATGATGCATGTCTTGACTAATGTAGATCACGTTGTGAAGAACTTGTGCTTGAAAAGGATTTCTTTGTCTTTGGATGTGCAGGGTCGCTTGGAGTCAACTGTGATCAACGCGGTGATCGGGGCTAGACTCATGGAGGAGTTAAGGTCCAGAATGATCGAGAATGTCTGGTGAGACGGTGAGCTCAAGCATAACACGAGAAAGACGGAAAGTGTTGAAAGCGAGTTCGAACAGCGGAATGGCGCTATGTGACTTGCATGGGCCAAGTGAGCCATGGTTCGGTGGAACCGGGACAGGAGAGACTTGGCGACGCGTGGCAAGCTAGTGGTGCACTTGCACGTGGTAAGCATGACGATTGCTTGCAGTGGTTGGTGATGATCGACTCAATGAAGGGAATTTTGGTAGTTTGACCAAAATACTGGAAACCATTTTAGATCAAAACCGTGGCGCATGGGCAATACGTTGGAGAGTGGTTTAGGTCAAAGTGGAGCTGATTTAATCAAGGTGGATCAAAGCTAAGGATTTAGCAGATGCACAATTATGCTCTTTGAAAAGCATGCATAAGTGAACTTGTGTGAGTCAAACTCGTGTATGGGGGAACGGATTTTCCCCGTTATAATAGTGGATAGCATCCACTAAGATAATAGGTGGTTGGTTGCCCACCTATAAAAGGGGTTAGGGTGGAGGCATGTAAGGTTACTATCCAATCTATCTCTTGTGCTCTCTTTTTTTATGTTTAGTGTTAGGGTTTGAGAGTGAGTATCTTGGATGCTCTTTGCCTTTTAAGGTGGAGTTGCTGTAAAATCTGCCTTCTCAAGTAAGCAATATATCAATCTTTGTGTAACTCTTAAATCCCTCTTGTTTTGATTGATATGCATGACTTTTGTTGGTTTTGATCTCTTTTCTTTCCTTCTTGTGATCTTGCTATGCTAAGGACGTGTAAAAGATGGAGATAATTCTTGTGAATATATCTTCACTCATCTAGGCGCTTTGATAGCAAGATTTACGAGAACACTCGGTTTTGCTTGACTTTAGCCTCTTTAGTACATCTCTTGATTCGAAAGTTTTTGACTTGGTTTATGCAGTAATCTAACATGCTGTTACATGTAAAAATACATCTAGACCCTTCTTGGTCATCATCATTCCATGAGTAAGTTGTATTCACCGATTTTGGTTTTGACTCTGTTTTGGTGCAACCTTCCAACAAACTAAAAAAGGTCTCAACTTTGATCATAATTTTCATGATTGTTTATTGGAATAGGTTCACAATACCCTAAAGAATATCTCTGCAAAATTTTATGTCATTCGGATCTACAGATCAAAAGCTCCATCAATTTTAATTTGTAAACTTAGGCTGATTTCACTTTTGATTAGCCTCTTTTACTAATTTCACCATGTATAGTGTGGCAAGCCTGGAATTCCAAATTTGCATGTCCACGTGTGTGATCGAGAAGAACAGCCGTATAAGACTCGCTTTACGATGTATCCATTGATTGCTTCATGTGTCACGGTTACGGATAGTAGTGATAATTCAAGGTTGGCATTGGACAATTTTGTTCGAACGGTCTTCGAAGTTTGCTCCTTTTTTGACTTTTTTTTTTTGAACTCTGCTCCTTTTTTGACTTAGCGCAATAGAGGTCAGCATCCACGCGTCCGCGACGAAGCTTGGAAAAAAAGAAAGCGTGAGGCTTGTTTATGAAGCTTGGAAAAAAGAAAGCGTGAGGCTTGTTTATGGTGGTGCCTCTCTAGATGGTTTTAGTTTTTAATTTATTTTAGTTTTTGGTTTATTTAATTTAGAATCCGCTTAGAATATATTAACTTCTAATTTCGATTTATTTTAATTTTTTAGATTTTTTTACTTTTTTATCTTTTCTTTTTTATCTTATTTCTTTGTATTGTTTGTAACAATATACCAGTTTTTATTTTTTGTTCTTTATTTTTTCTTAGAAAAAGCTAATAGCCGTTACAGTGTAATTTTAGCTATAAATCAAAAATCACATATAGAAGCTTAAACTATAAATCAGTTAGAGTGGAGCCTATGTAGTGACGACTTCTATCGAAGTGTGCAATGTGTCTAGGGATGGAAAACGGTAACGGATAATTCGTTTTATCCGATATTCGTATCCGAGAAAATGCGAATATGGTAAGCAAAATCCGTATTCGAAAATATTCATATTCGTATTTGAGAATATTCGTATCCGTGTTGGAGAATATTTGTAGTATTCGAGAATATTTGTATCCGTATTCGTATTTGAGACTATTCGATTCGTATTCGATCCGTTTCTAGAACCCATGAAAAATTCGTACAAATTTTGTGATTCAAAATTTGAATTTAGGTGGTTTAAAACCGGTAACTAGTCAAAAACCGGTGAAAAATCGGCAAAACAGCCAGGAATCTGTTTTATCCGATATTCGTATACGAGAAAATCCGTATTCAAAAATATCTATATTCGTATTCAAGAATATTCGTATACGTATTTCAGAATATTCGAATTCATATTCGTATTCGTATTTAGGACTATTCGATCGTATCCGATCCGTTTCTACCCCTAGTGAAGGGTATGGCATTAGAGAGAGAGGTGTTGGTTAGTTGGGCCAACCAAAACGGCCCACCGACGGACTAATTCAAACGGGCCGGTCTAAGTAGCCCTAACAGAAGCTAGCCCACGAGAATCCAAGAAATAAACATGAGTGGCCAACAAGTTTGCAGCATTTGAGGATGATAATTCAACTGGGTAGAGGACCCATGGGGCAGCAGTTTCGGTGCACAGTTTCACATGCATCCGCCATTCAAATTCATCAGGATTTTTCTAAAAACACCAACACCGAAATAGAGAGCACATGACTCAAAGCTACCCCTTTAGACGTCTCCTCCTGAATGCCAAGGGATAAGGAAGGGATAGGGAGGCTAGTGTTGAAAGAATAATCTTATCATTTTCACTAATGGGGCCCGCTCTATAGAAGACATCTGTCTAGAGATCCAAGAAATGCAGCTATACTTAGAAAAGACAATAATACCCCCCCACTTGTACTCATAGAGTAGTTATTCACCCAAGGGGTGTCCCTCATTTGATGGGGGCTCTTTGAAGCTCACAACGAATACAAGAAAGTATATTCAAACTGGTGAGCCCTTGGGAGCTCTCTCCCCAGAGGTAACCCCCTGTTGGCTCACCGATAGATAGGAGTAGAGCGGTCCTCTCGAACTCTCGAATTTGTATAAACCTTGTATTATTTTTACTCTCATGGACGATGTCCCATAAGACGGTAGACGTTCACCTTCTCACTTGTGTTTGGGTTTCACACCTACAACAATAGCAAAAAAAGAAGAAAAGCTTAGTGCTCCACGGTGAAGAAATGCATAGAGGAGGAGTATTTTATAGCCATGGAGTACAAGAATGTTGCATTTGCCCGTTGTCATGCTGTATATAAGAAATTTATTTATACTACCCTGCGTATTAGCAATCTATTTTCGTTTGGTGTTAAAACATAATTTTTTTTTCTTTTCTTTGTTCATTGTCTATAGGTAATGTATATGTTATTCAAGGAATCAATAGAACCCCCCCCCCCCAATTTTTTGTGGTCTTACTTATTTTCAATGGCTTTGGAATAGTAGAATAATTCGAAATAGCAACAATGATCTTAGAAATGTCCAAGTTAATGATCAATAGGGTTTGGATAAAGAATTTAGGAAATATATTCTCATACTGACACAATACAAGGACAAATATATGCGAAATCTAACCCTCATGACAATGCAGCGGTTATCATTAATAAAAAAAGAACTCGAGTTTTTGTTGCGATCGCCAAGGAACTAAGAGAATTGAATTTTACTAAAATAGTTTCATTAGTTCTTGAAGTAGACACAAGTCCGTAATTCCGAATCAAGAGATTTGTTGTGGAATCTGTCAATTGAGTAAAGTTGAGTAAAGTAATAATATTAATAGCTAGATCATCTAACCCTATTGAAAAATGAAAATGGATTTTTGGGAGAATTTTAATTTGCAATAAAAGATAAATAATGAATCAAAATGACCGAATATTCCCATATTCCTTCTTATTTTAACTGATTATATTCCATATGGAATAAGAAACCATAGCCGATAGAAGTTAGCTGAAAAACAGAGATAATTACTAGAAATTCTAAAAATAGTATCTAGCCCTTAAATGATCGAGACTGCTTACGATTAACAAATCAGAGACAATGATTTTGGTTTGGTTCTTTTAGGTTTATGGTAAATAAAAAGAACAACACATATGCATGGTATATATATGAATCAATTTTTGTGCCATTCTCATTATTTTGCACAGACCATTTAGTACAACAGTAGCTATAAGATGTATGCATTGCAATACTGTCATTCATATCATTCCCCCTCACATTGAGAAAAGTCGTCCTCGACTTTTGTGAGCGTGCATACAAGTGAGTAGTGGACATCAGCATATCAAATTGCTCTAATATAGGTGAGAAAATTTTTAATGACTTCCATGCTTCAACTGTGCTACTCTGATTATTTGTACATGATTGTACATTAAAATATGAACAAGTAGGCTTAAAAAATCTTTTAAAATATGAAGCACTATTGTTGAAACTCATCTCATTGTGATCATGATATGGCACAAAAGATTGTTTATCCAAAATATGCAATTTCAATTCATCAAACTTATCACATGTAATGCATATTCGACAAACATTGAACTTGTTATCTACACCATAATCTCCGATCAAATTGAATTTATAGGTGTAGGCATAGGTAATAGCTAGTGATTTTAAACATGAAATTTCAGCAACATTCTGAATCACACTAGATAGCTCTTTAGGATCATCGAACATGATATAATACAAAGAATTATCAGGAGATATTCTACTAAGAACATCTTTATAAGTAATCAATTCCACATTATGCAAATTAAGCATATTAAATTCAGAATGTGGTATTTCCAATTGGGCACAAAAAATTCTCACAATTACCCACTTTTCTTGATGTACTACCAATATATCACCCTTATTGTTACCTTGAATGTCCTACTCAGATGATGTAGGTGATGTAGGTAGTGTAGCTTCAACTTCCAGTTGTGCGGTTTGTTTAGAATTTAGCTTCTCTTCTTCTTTATCCTGCCAATGGGAGAAACAACACTAGAAGTAGAGAGTAAGTCATTAATATAAAAAATAATCACACTTGTGTTATCATCTACTTCTCTCTTTTCTTTTTGTGTATTTCTCTCACTCTCAATTTGGATGCTGTCAACATCACATATGGTGGAATCATACAACTCACTCTTTTTATCGCTCTTACTCAATTTGGCTATATGGCTCTCATCCTTACATGGGTTTTGAAGCATCTCATCTTTTATGGATCGTGGGCCAGTAATGGCGCAATTACCATCAACTATGATGTCCTCATGTAGCAACGGGGTAGCACTATATGACGCCTTGACCGAAGGGAAAGTCTCATGCTCGGTCATCCTCTCATGTGACACATTGGTAACGGCATGCGAACTGAAGTGTAGACTTAGGTTGAGCCATGATATACGCCTTTCCTTAATTCTCTTCTCCTCCTTTATAGCATAATTCATAAAATCCTGCATACTACCATCATATTTCAAACGAACAGTAGCAGCGATCTCAAAATTCAAACCACTTTTGAAGTAAGCTCTCTTTTCACATGCCTCTGTGATATTGGCATGATACATAGCATAATCCAACTCATCATAATAAGATTGGACATATCGACGTCCTTGGCGAATGCTCTTTATATGATGAAGTAACTCTAGCTTATACTCATATGGCACAAACTCATTTCTCATGACCTGCTTCAATTCTTCCCAAGTAGTGACATATTGCTTCTCAGGATATCGCTTCCACCAAGTGCATGCGTAATTTTCAAACTCCATGGTGGCTTGTGTCACTTTCTTGGCTTCGGACACCTTCTGAAACTTGAGGTCACATTCGAGTTGTCCCGCCCACTTGAGATACTCCTCTAGATCTGTACTTCCATAGAATAGAAAATACAAGTATCGAGAGTCGTGCCATGAGGAACGAAATGTTGAATATACTGCCATTGTTAGTATTGTCAAAAAAAATAGCAATGAATATGTGGAATTTATGTGGAATCACTCATCCTTGTCTTCTCTTACCAACCGAAGTTCTTATGCGTCCTTGTTGGGATTGACGAACTGCACGCACTTTGGTGTCGGTAGACAGCACAAGGTGATAGATCAAGCGAATTCAATTGCACAAGCACTGTATGAAACAATAGCTTATATGTGGAGCTTGGAGGGATATATATATATATCAAGGTGTAACAGATATGTAACTCAGTTAATGCAAAAATCAAATAATAATCCAAAAGTTAACAATGCCCTAAGTTGCCGTCATTGGATGGGATAAGGCTAGCAAAGTAGGACGTGTAACAATGTGGATATAAACAGAATGCAATAACTGAATATATGAACCTGATAGATATGGCAGAGCGCTCACAAAATAATATCCCTCAAAAATCACAGCCGAGAGCACTTTTTCTATTTCCTTTTTAATTTTGCTTTTTTTTTCCCTTTTTTTAATCGGTCTTCTTCTTCTTCTTTTTTTGAACCGATTATCTCTCTTTTTTTTTTATGCTCTCGGTTTGGATCTGTGACAGGAGGGAGACAAAAAAAAAAGGTCTTGTGACTTGTGCTGCACTAGCCTCTCTCCCTGCTAGTCTCTCACGGGAGTTAAAACGATGTAATCAGTGAGCAAAGAAAGGACTATGCGGAAGCACTAAGGGCATCTCCAATGGTTATAGCTAGCAACTAACTATAAGACTTCCACATCATCTATATAGTACACACTAAAGTTAGCATTCTAAAGAACTATCTATAAGGATAGCTATTTGATGCTTACATGCACACACAGAATTTATGGAGGCTGCCTCGTTTGGCGCTATAGACTATCTCTAGAGCTGTAGAGAGCTGCGTTCTCTTTCTTCATTTAATATCTTCCACGTAGGACAGTTGATGACATGGACTCTCTTGTAGATAGCTGCTATAGACCCATTGGAGATGCTCTAAGTTTTCTGATGTTTAGCCCATAAAACAAGAACAGCTAACAGAGCTGCAACGCTGCGTGGGGAAGCACACGAAAAGCGGCAGGCGATGCGAATCCCAGGGGACAAAGGCAATGCACGGTAGCGGACCGGGGTGGAGCAGTTGCAGGACGGTGGGCCCACCGGGAGTATGTGATGCGGAATTTTGGACCCATTTGGACCCCTGAACATCACAAATTCCGGTTTTGGCCCCCCATGGAAATTTATTCCGCTTTTGGACCCCTGTTGAGCGCGACTTCACGGGACGCCGACACGTGGGCCGGTCGTGCGGAACCAGTCCGCACGACCCAGCTGGCGCCGCCCGAGCGCGCGTCTCCCCGCCCCAGCGCGCGTGTGCCGCCCAGGGAGGTCGTGCGGTCGGGGCGCCATTCATGCGGTCGGAGGGGAGGCATATTCTCGCGGTCGGCCGGGGAGGTCGTGCGGTCGGGGCGCCATTCATGCGGTCGGAGGGGAGGACGCGCGCTCGGCCGGGACAGTCGCGCGCTCGGCCAGGCGTTTGCGCGCTGGGGCGAGGAAAGGCGCGCTGGGGCGGGGAGACGTGCGCCCGGGGCGGCGCCAGCTGGGTCGTGCGGACTGGTTCCGCACGACCAGCCCACGTGTCGGCGTCCCGTGAAGTCGCGCTCAACAGGGGTCCAGAAGCGGAATAAATTTCCATGGGGGGCCAAAACCGGAATTTTTGGTGTCCAGAGGTCCAAATGGGTCCAAAATTCTGTGATGCGTGCCGCAAAAGTGGAGTCGCAGAAAAATCCAGATGGGAATGGCGATACCCGGCGTAGGATTAGACGAGATTTTTTCAGGTGTTCTGCGTAATTGGCGACGGCGTGATGAAAAATATAGTTTGGGTAGCTCGGATAATTAATGAGGCGTCTATAGCAGAATATTGGTGGCGAAAAGGAAATTGCGGCGGAATTTCGTGGATGAAGATTTTGGTATTTTCTGGTTTTATGGTTACAATGCAATGATCGACAGCAACTATGAGCAATCTAACACATGGATTAAAGACTTGATAATGCAAAATTAAGAACAAATCTAGTCTCAAAAGGTCTAGGTATAAGATGGTATTTTTGTGAGGCAATTTTCTGGATTCTAGGACTGAAAATAAATATGATACTAGCTAAGGGTAAATAATCCTAGCGTGTCAACCGCGCTCTGATACCAAGATGGTGCGGGGGATTGCCCGATCTTCACGGCGTAGGATCGATGAAGATAATTGGATCCGTGCAACCTGACGAATCGATGGCACCAACCACTGTTAGAACAGCAACCTGCGACAAAAGAATTCGCCTAACCGCACGCTTATGATCCCGTCTACCCGACCACCAAGTAGACGCGCCATCACTCCAGCCAATCACAAGGAAACACAAGAACGACGGGGGCGAACGCCCGATTCCCCTTTAGGTTGCAATCATATACGAAACCTTAGGAGGAACAAGCAAGAGCTCTTTCAAAATAATAGATCTATTTCTTTGTAAAATTGTGGTCTCCTGGAATACAGAAGGTACTGGTGTCTTTAAAGCCACCGCTCTCACGCACACGCACAGTAAGGCCTAAGAGCAACTCCAGCAGGGCCCTCAAACAAACCCCTAAACCAAAATTTGAGGGCTGAGGACAAAAACACAGGTCCAGCAGGGCCCCTACTCAGGCCCTCAAAAGTAGGAGGCTCTCAAATTCACCCATCAAGCCCTCATTCCTGGGGACCCTGGAGGAGGCCCCTACTTTTGAGGGCCTGAGTAGGGGCCCTGCTGGACCTGTGTTTTTGTCCTCAGCCCTCAAATTTTGGTTTAGGATGATGAATGGGTCCCACATGGTAGTGTCTATTAGGATGAATTTGAGGGCCCTGATTTGAGAGCTGCTGCTGGAGTAGATGCAAAAAAAAAATCAAATTCTCAAATGTTAGGAGAACCTTCAAATCAAAAATAAGGACCTTGATTTGAGAGCTCCTGCTAGAGATGCTCTAAGAGCAACTCCAGCAGTAGCCCTCAAAACAGGGCCCCTACTTTTTATTTGAGGGCTCTCCCTACTTTTGAGGGCTCTGTTTTTTGGGATACACTCCAGCAGGAGCCCTCAAAACAAGACCCCCAAATCCATTCTTAGAGGGGATGACACATAGGACCCACCCTCATCCTCATCCTACTTTTGAGGGCCAAGAGACAAAAAACTCACTCCAGCAGGGCCCCTACTTGAGCCCTCAAAAGTAGGGGCTCCCTCCAGACCCCCCAGGAATGAGGGCTCGAGGGGGAGATTTGAGGGCCTCCTACTTTTGAGGGCTCAAGTAGGGGCCCTGCTGGAGTGAGTTGTTTGCCCCTTAGCCCTCAAAAGTAGGATGAGGGGCTCAAGTAGGAATCCTGCTGGAGTTGCTCTAAGGCCGACTTGACTCACACATGCTTTACCAAATTCTGTTCGGACTCAACAACCAAAATAAGATATACAACCGTCGGATGGCTGAGACGCAAGCCATATGGATCTCCCTCTACGTGTAGCAGACTTTCAGCCGAAGCTCTCCACGCCTTTTCAATAAAGCCAATTCCTTTCTTGACTCGGACTTTTACGCACGCAAGAATACTTCCTTTTAATCCTCTTGACTTATCTCTTCCTTCTTTCTCTCTCTTGTAACGTATGCACAGCCTGTGCACTCGTAACATGCATGCATAAATTTTTTTTCCCTGTCTCGTTGGCCACGTAGTGCATCAACTAGAAGTAGGACTTCATGTGTTGTGCATGATTTTTGCATTTAGAATAGTGTCTTCCATGTGTAGAAAAGCCATGGCTGTTCTTTTGGTGTTGGCCTGCATGCTGTTCAATGCATTGCTCTGTCGACTAAATTTTTTTGCTTATAAACCTAAAAACGATTAAAATATCAGTATTAGGTAGCAACCAGTTCTCATAAAATTTAAAACCAAAATTAATTAGGAACGAGTTCACCTGTTGATTAATCTTTTTAGTTCGTGCTCGCGTAATCGGTCCAGTCGTGATTTCCTCATTACCTTGTACACTTGAAGTGATGGTCGATGCACTAGTGTCGACGAGACCTTCTAAACGCATCTTTACTTTAGGCTTATACAGATCGAGTATGTGCATGTATATAATTAAATAAAATAGTAGTAGCTCTGTATCTCCAAGTATAATAATTAAAGACCCAATTAAATTAGAGTTCATCTGATAATATTTAATGCGGCTCGATAATTCCTTACAGTTAAATAATATATTTAACTGAGAAGTGGAAGATATGAGCGTATCCGCGTCAGTACATGCACGTGAAGACATGCTAGTGTAAGATAATTGTTGATGAACTTGCTTGCCATCACTTCTTGTATCTGCCTTTAACAACAACGCCTAATCGTTACAGGACTAAAATACCTTTAGTAGCTCCTCATGCGCCTTGAGGGAGCTGGTGATCTCCTCGATCTTCTTTGTCTCTAGATCAAAGAAGTACATAAGAGCGGTGACAACAGGTACAAACTTTTCTGGTAGCATGTGCAGGTATTTCTTCACTACCACAGATTCTTCCATCTTATAGCTAAGAGAAGTAATCTGATTGTACAATGAAGTTAGCTTGCCAGTGAACTCGTCCACCGACTGAGTTTCTCCCATATAGAGATTATTGAACTCATTCTATAAATTTTGGAGACACACCTTCTTGCATGCGGTTAAATTCCTCGTGCATCTTCGGAAGTGTCCATAGTTGTTAACTTTGGAGACACACCTTCATGCGGTTAATGCATCATCGAATCTAGTACCACCTGATAGATCGCAACAAGTGTCGTCTGATCTATCTTCTCATCTTCCTCTGTCATCCCCTTCGGATCGACTGTGCCCTAGATTCCCTAGGCACGTATATTCACCTTCATCTTCATTGCCCACACCAGGTAGTTATCGGTCATCAGTAGAGGGCACTGGAGAGAGATCGGCCCATCCTGGGCCTTCACCTTCTTGCCCATGATCTTTAGGCATTACAAGATCAATAGGCTCTGATACCAACTATTCGAATTTTTGTCGCTTCTTCCACGGATGTGTGCGACCAACTATTGGAATTTTTGTCACTTCTTCCAGGGATGTGCGTGCCCTACTGGTTTCTACCTCCCGACATGATGCCTTGGTGGGACCCATCAGTACCAGCTCCGATGCGACACGTGATGATCGCTTGTGCCCTACACGAGAAGAATCAAGATGACCAACTCTCCTACTGGATGTGACACGTGAAGGACGACGTGACCTCCGTGGGACCCTACTGATCCTTGCTCGAGCTTTGCTTTGAAGACCGACGATTGTGTGGTGAGCACAAGGCGATGCATGTTAAATGTTTCCCCATCGACATCGAAGCAAACATCAGTGAGGTCTTGTTTATCTGACATCTTTGCCAGATCATGACCTAAATCCGAAAGCTCCTTCATTGATGGAGCTGGAGGCCAATCCCTGAAGATGGCCACGGAGCACAGCGCCACCAAGAAGTCATCCAACACACAGTTTGCCGCAACATCCTCCCTCCTCGCACACAAGATGTAGCCTCCTTCGCGATGCTCTGTGGCATGCAATACGCTCATCTTCATCGTGGAAGTTAATGACCTGGCTTTGTCGAGTAGAACCATGTTGGCCATCACCTTAGCACCCTTGAGCGTTGAGTTCGGGCAAGTGCACACTAAGAGAGTCGCCTGATCCAGTCATTGTCGCCCTGGCCCAACTATTGGCTTTGTCCCAGGAGAAAACTCACACATTGCAAATAAATGTAGATAACATGGGAGAATTTCTGAATTTCTCTATTCACTTACTTGCTCATACAAAATTCACGAACACATCTTCTCAACATTCCAGACACATCTCAGCTTACTTGAGTTCTTATGTACACTTTCTTTCATCTTGATTGCCTAGGTTACATAATTACTCAACGTGAGTATTGGATAATGCAGCGAGACAGTAGAACTCATCTGTACCATCACACTGGATGATGCCTCGTTAAGAACGCGATATGATTTTGGGCACAGATCAAGAACTTAGGTTTGTAAAACTTTTGTTCCGAACCGAAAGACGGAATCTTATCTTCGATTTTGGGGTAGACAGCTGCTGAGTACTGGGCTTTACTTTCCCGCTTGAACTAAGGGATTAAAATAAAGCGTTGCTTTTCGCTGTTGTCCACTAAATTGTTCAGTTTCTGTCTATAAATAAAGGCCTGGACCAAAGAAAAGGTTCCGTTTTGCTGCACCGGGACGTGACTTGGCCCTGGAGATGACACTGTAGTCTGGCTCCATTTCTCCCCTCTCGCTTTTTTTTCTTGGCGCACTTGGGTGGGTTATTTTGAGCTGTGGTTTATGGCTTAAATTTTTGAATTTTGGCTGTTCGTGAGAGACAGTATGCAGAGAAAAATAGTCACGTGTGATTTTGATCGGTACAGCTAAAATCAGTATACTTTTTACTATAATCTTTCTATTGATCTCGTATTAAAAAATACACCATTTAAAAATGTCATTGTACAAGCCGACTGAAAATGGTACCGAACCAGGCCCTTATTTGTTTCCTGTCGCAGAGCAACAAATCTTCTCTCTGTGCTGGCGCAAGAAAAGATCTCTCTGCTGATGCAACCGGGTGACAGCACTTAATTTTGACTTGTGCTGGACCAGAAGGACGCTCTCTCCTTGGCTTTGTTCTGACCGAAGAAACATAAATCGTGTGGTACTCTCCCTTCTCATGTTCCGCGAAGGACTTGCAAACCGAACGAAACATCCTCTCTCTCCTTTGGCATGTGTTTTTCCTTGCTGTCTTGGCCCGCCCACCACGCAGCAGCGCCTGCTGGTACGTCACGGCCTTGACGCCCCCCTGCATTGGCGACAAACTCGAAGCTGGATACAAATTTATATTTTTAAAATAAATACAAATACAAATTCGAATATTCTCAAATACAGATACGAATATTCTTAATACAAATACGGATATTTTCGAATACGGATTTTCTCAGATACGAATATCGGATAAAACGGATTTCTAGCGGTTTTGCCGATTTTTGACCGGTTACTGATTTTAAATCACCTAAATTCAAATTCCGAATCACAAAATTTGTACAGACTTTTCATGGTTTCTAGAAACGGATCGAATACATATCGAATAGTCTCGAATACAGATACGAATATTCTCGAATACGAATGCGAATACGAATATTCTCAAATACGGGTACAAATATTTTCGAATACGAATACGAACATTTTCGAATATAAATTTTTACTTACCACATTCATATTTTCTTAAATACAAATATCGAATAAAACAAATTATCAGTTATCTTTTTCCACCCCTAGCCACCGCATCTGTTTGCTCCGTCTCCTCAACCCGCACCGGGCGCATCCATGCAAGCCATAGCACGCGGAAAAAGGGGTGAATGACGTGGTGGACCTGTCATTCAGGCACTACGCCACTAACTGACGGGTACGACCAAGTGACCAACTAGCAACTAGCTTAGTCCAACAAAAGTATTAGTACCATTGTGGAAACAAGACCAAAGTGGTATTATTTAAAACGAAAGTAGATGAATACGACTACGATTCAATATTTAGAACTTTATAAAACAGCGATTCATACATATTTGGCAAATTAGTATTACATATTTTTTTAAAGATGGTAAGGATGGCCGGACTACAAACAACATTTAGCTATAGATATGGATAGTTGTTTCCTCCTAAAGATATAATATATATTCTCTATTATAGTATTTAAAATTCACACATCAAAAATAAAAGCCAGTTTCTACAAATATGCAAATTAAATCGAATTGATAATGTTCTAAAAATTTTTAAAGTTGAATTCTATCATATGTTTTACAACAATTGCTTTCCACTAGTAGTCCTTTCACATCCATGTTTTTTTTCGTATTAAAAAAAGAAGATGATTCTATGTTTTTCTCAATAGTGATTGCACAGTTTTTAAAGTATCATAAATGATTGATAGATATTACCTATCTCGTTGTTTACTTTAAGTTAGTGCTACTCTTATAAGAGAGGAAATAAAGCATCGAAACACTGCATTAAAAAACACAATCACATACATATCGTTAAAATATTTTACCAATATTTAACAATGATGCACACGCAAGTGTGTGGACCACCTTGCTAGGCAGATAAAATTTGAGAAAGAAAATTAGAGAAGGAATGTACTATTTTTTTCCTATTACAAACTTAAGGGTGTTACAGTTTCCCTAGATTGGATGTCCACTGGAAGAGCAACAACATATAGCAAACATGCTGAACTGTAAATTGGGTACCAGGTAACTAAGAGCAACTCCAAGAGATTAGCCAAAAGAAGTATCTAAATTTAGTAATTTAGCTATTCTCTAAAATGGATCTCACCAAAAAAAACTAGACTACTCCAACAGGCTATCTAAACTAGAGGGCGCGCGGTGGGTCACGTACGCACAGGAATGGGGCGCAGCGTGCGGAAAGGAAACGCCGACCGCGCCAAGAGGCTAGATGGCGAGTGAGATAGGCTATCCAAAAATAGAGAGCGAAGGAGGAAGGATGGAGAGCTACTAAATTTGGAGAGTCATTTACAGAGTCTATTGGAGATGTTTTTTCTTCAATAATAGCCAAATTTACCTTTAGAAAATGATTTAGCTTTACTCTTGGAGTTGCTCTAAGTGCACAGCATAACCCTGGAACTAATATAACACAATGAGTGGAGTACAGCGGTACAGGTAGATAGGAATCAGTTGGCCTCTCCAACGGTGCCGACGGACGACGTGTAACGAACATATCCACTGAACCCGGCGCTCACGGCGGCGGAACGGTGCACGTTCGCTGGGAGGGCCGGCAGCGTGGCATCCCGGGACTGCAGCACGTTCATGGCCTGCACGATGGACGGGCGCTCCCCCGGCACCGGGTGCGAGCACCACAGCCCCACGACCAGCACGCGCTCCATCTCCCACTCGTCGAACTGCCCGTCAAACCTCCCGTCAGAGGCTTGGAGCACCGCGCCGCGGTCGTAGAGATTCCACACCCACTCCGCCAGCGCCAGCACCTCCTCGGGCTGCTCGTCCACGGCTGGCCTGCCGCAGGCGATCTCCAGCAGCACAATGCCGAAGCTGTACACATCGGAGCCCCTGTTCGGCTTGTGCGTGTTCACCAGGTCCGGGTCCATGTACCCCATCGTGCCCACCACCATTCTCGTCGTCCGCGGCCCAGCGCCGTGGTCGATGAGCCGCGCCAGGCCGAAGTCGCCCAGCTTGGCGTTGTGCGAGGAGTCGAGCATGATGTTGCTCGGCTTGATGTCGCCGTGCACCACGTACTGATCCCACTCCTCGTGCAAGTAGACCAACGCCGAGCCAAGCCCGAGCACAATCTTGTACCTACAAATATGGGATCTTTACGTATTTGATTCAAAGAAGACAAAGTTTAATGAGTTGCAGCTTGCATGTCACCTCTCCGGCCATGTCAATAGCCGCTCGGTGCTGTAGAGGTGCTTGTCTAGGCTGCCCTCAGGGACGAGCTCGTAGACGAGTAGGAGGCCCTTCCTGCTGTCGGACCAGCCGACGAGCTGGACGAGGTTGCGGTGCCGCAGCTGGCTAATGATCCTGACCTCAGCCTCGAACTGCTTCCGGCCCTGCGCGGACGACTCCGGGGAGAGCACCTTGACGGCGACGTGGCGGTCCTGGTCGGCAAGGTAGCCGGAGTAGACCGGGCCGAAGCCGCCCCGCCCGAGCTTATTTTCCTCGGCGAAGTTGCTGGTCGCCGCGGCCAGCTCGCGGTAGTAGTAGCGCCTCGGCCCGACCCCCTTCTCGAACTCGGCTTCCACAAACTGCTCGTCGGCATCGGAGTCTACTGTGTTGGTGTTCCGCTGCTGCCGTCTCCTTTTCTGGCGCCGCAACAGGAGCATTACTGCCGCGCTGCAGGTGAGCAAGGCTGACACCGGCGCGACTGTGGCGACCACGGGGACCACCCACCTCCGCCGTTTTTCGGTGGAAATTGCGGCCGGCGGTGCTGTGTTCGTTTGCACAGAGGAGCTGAAACGTGAAGAAACATGTCGATTCCAGGGTAAACTTGCTGAGTTGTTCAACTAACTACACAGCGCACAATCTAGTACTACCTTTTCTCCCATACTGCGTAGTCTTTTCCACTCGTAGACACCTGAAATTCCTGAGGGATGAACCTACTGACATCGAATCTCGTCCCGACCTTGGAAATAACCTTTCCATCGATCTCCGCAACGTATGCGTCGTCTTGAGCGAGGAGAATCCGCAACGAGCTCGCCGGCCCAATGTTGTTCCGCCTCCTGATCGCGATCATCGTAGTGATATCGTTCTTCATGCTCAGATCAAAGAAATGATCGTAGAACTGAAGGAACATCACTCTGTCAATCACAGGGCATTTCAAAACTACGAAGGAAAAGATAGCGAACCTAGTACTGACGAACGACAGAACGTACAACGCAAGGAGAGCCGGGATGCGTGAGGATGTAGGCGTAGCCCTGCATGATCTTCTCCGGCGGGAACGGCCACGTGTGCTGCGACTTGGACCCGGTGTCGTGGTTGTCGACGAACGTGACGGCCTGCGCCGGTCGCCACCCGATCAGCCCAGGCGCGCTCTCGTTGCCATCCTTCAGCCGCCACAGCTCGCTGTAGTTCAGCGCGGCCTGGAGGATCCCCTTGGTGGTGTAATCGAACGCGACCGCGGGACGGCCGACCTCGTCCACCCAGCGTGCCAGCACCTGCCGGTGCGTGTCCTGATTGGCGCGGGGCTTGCCGTCGGACTCGTAGGTCAAGTTCGTCCATATCTCGGCGACCGCAAGGTCGGGCGTGGTGTTGTTGATGTACATCTTGGCGACGTCCGAGGAGTAGCCGTTGGCCAAGTCGAGGCGCCACGCGTCAAAGCCGATGTCGTTCTTGAGCCAGTTGAGCCAGTCCGTGAGCTCGGTCCGGACGCGGTGGTTGAGGTGGTCGAGGTCAGGGGCGGGGAGGTAGTCCACGCCGGTATCAGCGTTGCCGGTACCGTCGGAGTAGCTGTCGTTGCGGCAGATCATGTGAGGGCCCCAGTCAAGGCGGCTGTCCGGCGTGCCGCCTTCAAAGATGCAGTAGATGCCACGGCCATCTTTGTGCTCCGCCGTGCGGTGATTGATGACGATGTCGGCGATGCACTTCACCTGCTTGGCGTGGAAGGCGGCGATAAGGGCCTTGAGCTGCGTCTCATCACCGTATTTCGACACGTTTAGGTCGTACAGCCGCCCCGGAAGATAACCTGACGTTTGCATGGCTCACAAGTTTTAATGCTTTCGCAATTATCTACCGTGTACAACTTAAACAAGACATGAATTGTTGAGAACGCTAACAGTCTGACCTTGCGCGTCGACGGAGTGCGACGGCGGGGGCAGCCACACATGGGTGATACCGGCACCGGCGATGTCGTCGATCTGGCTCTTCAGAAAGTCGTACCATCCAGATCCATCCTTTTTCCATGATTCCCAATTGAAGCCCTACTGCCACAGAGCGAGCAATCAAAAAGGCAATCCCATCTCTAGGAAATAATACTACAAGCACGAGGTACAGAAACTTTGTGAGAATGCATTTGAATATGATATTTCACCTGGAACAAGATTTGGCTGAATGCCGAGTGCGACGACAAGCCAAGAACCACAAGGAACAGCGACAAGCACAACTGTGATGCGCTAATTCCCATATGCATAGTTATTCGTAATGCAAGTTTCTTTCAAAAGAAAAGTTGCAAGTCGCAACTCACAAGTGGAGTAGTTAATGATATGTTTAACATGCTGAGGATATTTATAGGCAAACTAGCATTCTGCAAGTTTGGCCATACTGTTTAGTGAACAGGTCTTTGACCTGTTGCTTAAATTATTGTGCAGTGTATATAGAAATAATGGCTCTGGTCTTTGCAGTTTACTGAACAAGTCTTTAACTGTTGCTAGTCATTGGCTATGCGCAACTGGGCTGTGAAAGAGAGAAATTTTATTGTGCCCCGTGACACATAGCCGGTTGTTTACGGGCCAACCGAATGTTGACACGTGGCATACAAGAATAAAAAATTATTTATTACTGTTTTAAACTGTAGCAAGTCAATAAAAAAATATTTTTTACTGTTTGCTACAGTACCCACAGTAAAAAGTAATAATTTTTATTGACTTACTACAGTGCATAACAGTAAAAATATAATTTTTTATTCCTTCCGTACCACATGTCAACATTTGGTTGGCCCATGACACAACCGGCTCTTTGTCACGGGGCACAATAAAATTTCTCGTGAAAGAGAAAGCATTGCAAATTATGCCCGTGTCACGTACTTAAGAGGTTGCGGCCTTGCGGGGGCCCCTTGAAAAGATCAGGAAATATTTTCAGTCCACACGGGAATTAGACCAACTAGTCAAGTCAAATCATGTCCATTTCATTGCATGAGTGATGTCTCTGTTACTAGTCCATGGAAAATATTTTGACTTAATTTTGAACCTTCTTTATATTTTTGAATAACTGAAAATTCTACCTAAAAGCTACAGTAACCATTTAACTTACCAAGAAAAGCTGGAAGCTGGTAAATGGCGAGAATAAATTTTATTAAAACTAGACTAAGCCAGGAGCCTCCCTAAAAATTTTCACGATTTTTGGAACTCCTTGTCTATATTTAAAATCCCCCAAATTCTTAGGGTAAATGGAAAAATTTTAAATTCAAAAAGTGCAAGACAGTAACATTTGAAGCATTTCCAAGGAAAACCTAAAGCAGGTAAAATTCTAGAAAAATTACATAATAATCTACACTGTGTCAGAGCTTTCACAAAAAATCTTATAATTTTTCAAACTTGTCTGTTGTTTCTAAAAATTCTCTAAACCCTTAGCTCACCTCATCTCTTTCTCCCTCACTGCCACCCGAGATAGACACTACCTGGCTCTACTCGTTTCGACTTTAGCTTTTGGCTTCTAGTTCACTATTCCTTAATTTTGTCTTTTTCTAACTTTTTAGTTTTTTGTGTATTTTGCCTTTTCTTTTTTCTGTGTTCCTTTGCATTGTTTATAATAGATTAGCCTTTTTTTATTTTTTAAATTTAATTACATCAAAAAGCTACTAACTGTTATAATGCAAAATAAATTAACTATAGTGAAAAAAGCCAAAAGCTAAAAATAAAGCTCAACTTAGCACTTATCTCGAGTGATTAAATAACAGAGACAGGTCGACAGCGGGATCTCGGCGGCGGGCGAGGGAGCGGCGGCGGCGCGGCGCGGCGCGGGCGAGGGGGCGGCGCGGCCAGGCGAGGGGCGGCGCGGCCAGGCGGCGGCGCGGCCAGGTGAGGAGGAAGAAGAAGGGCAAAAGAGTCATTTCGCGTGGAGAAAAATGTCTGAAAAATGGAAATGAAATTAAAATGGGAAAAGTCCTATATTTGCAAGAAGGTGGTGAACTCAGTCCTATATTTACAAGTCCAAATAACTTGGTCCTATTTCACAAAAGCACACTCAACTCAGTCCTATATACTCAATTTTCCCGGTTGCTGATGCGTGATGCCCTTCAGTTGGTTGTTCCCTAGCTTCAGCAGCGAGAGCTGGTGATTGAGGAATATGCCATACGCAGCCACGCAGGGCCTATACCGATGCTTTGTTTGGCTTACATTTTCAGAGCTTTTTCACAAAGTTCAACTTAAAATTTTTGCACAACAATAGGATGTACTACAGAGTACACACGTACGACTGCTGCACAAACTGCCGGTTCGCCAGATCATACAAGTAATTATTGCAACGCCGCAAGAAAATTGTAGAGTTTGTTCCTTCATAGGTTGTAAATTGTCAGAATTATGCGTTTTGTGGAAATAAATCAGCTCTTGGCACAAAAAGGGAATGGAATCGGCAGCGGTGGTGCAGTTGCCACCCTCAGCGCCGGGATTCCAGATTCGCCACCGCCATCGCTCGCCTCCCGTCTCTACCCCTGCCACGGTCTGACTTGCATGCCCTCAAGGCCATAGAGGAAGCACTGGAGCGCGCTCCTCCTCGGCATCGCAGTGGCACGAGGGTGGCCGAGTAAGCCCCATGATGCGGAAGACGGGCCTCACGGTGGCGCAGGGAGACAGTGTCGCGAGCAGCCGGGCCAAGGGCTCTGGCATCGTCTTGCTACAGCGGCGGCGTTTAGGGCTTCCTAGGACTGGGGGATTGATGAGAGAGGGAGGAGAGAACGTCTGGCGCGAGATTGGCGAGAGCAAGCCTGCCCTGGGCCCACTTGGCGGCGCTATGGGCGTGCGAATTTCAGAGGAAGGCGGGTGCAAACAATAGATTGTAGTCTTGTCAATTTTGGTTCTATCGAAAGTTACAAACACGCTCAACAATAACCAACGTGGAGCGAGACCTAAAGTAGAGGAGGTTGCCCCCACCTACTTCCTTCCTTGCTCAATGAGTTTCAACACAAAAAAAATTTGACTCGACTCAAATGAAGTTTTAATTAAACACGCTCAACAATAACCAACATGGAGCGAGACCTAAAGTAGATCGGAGGTTGCCCCCACCTACTTCCTTCCTCGCTCAGTGAGTTTCAACACAAAAAAAATTTGACTCGACTCAAATGAAGTTTTAACTTGGTTCAAAACAAAAATTGACTTGATTCTTAAAAAACAATTTTGTTCCAAAAAGTTTCAACTACATTTTGAAAAAATTTAGCTTGATTACAAAAAAAATTCAACTCCATTTCGAGAAATTTCAACTTGACTATGAAAAATTTGAGTTCAATTCCAAAAATAATTCAACTTGATTCCAAGAAATTTCAACTCGATCCTAAGGGATTTCAACTCGATTTAGAGGAATTTTAACTCAATTTCAAGAAAATTCAACTCGATATAAAAAATCAAATTAGGGTTAGGGAAGATTTTCCCTCGAGTGATGGCGTTCTATGAATAATGGCATTCCGTGGGAGGTCTGTGCTACGTTGTGTCACGCAGAAGCAAGATAGGGGGCACGTGTTGCAATCAGAAGAGCTCATGGGGCGTCCGTGCGAAATGCATCGCGACAACACGTACCTTGAGCCAACTAGTGAAATCTTAGCACGAATGCATGTCTCCGTTAACTTCGTCGTAGTTCACCAGTGAGCCACTACCGTCTCTTGCCACCGTATAGTAGGGGCCACCGTCGATCACCATTTGGGTCACCATCATCACCACCTAAATGTGTGCAAGGATATGGCCATTCTATTTTGACCAGGCTAACGATAGACTGTAACCCCCCTTGCTGTTGGCAAGCTCACCATAGTTCTTGGCTAGGCTCTGTCTTTGTCCCACCGACGAGTGAGCCTGCCTTGTTAGGAGATTAGCTTAGCACTAACGACATACTTTAAAACTAATCTGTGTATGACAAGTAGGGATGAGCCATTTAGTTAATCAAAATTATGTTTTAAACCTGTTTTAAACTTTTGAGTATGACATGTAGGTCCCACACACAGATAACATTTTGAAACATGAGACTATGACACATGGGACCCCCCCTTAAGAATGTTAGTTTAAACAACAGATTTAAACATAATGTGTCTATGACAAGTGGGCCTGACCAAAAATAGTCAAGAAATATAATTAAACTATAATTTAAAATATTAGTCACTGACAGATGGAACCCACATGGAAAAGAAATATTTAAAATGTGATTTAAACTTGTGAGGCAGACATGCAAAGTCCACCTGTCAGTTATTTCAAATAATAATAAAACTCTGATAGATAGACCTCATATATCAGTCTGATGATGTAATAAATCAAGATTTTCCTTTAGAAAGAAAACATACATAAAAACAAAAGTTCAAGCATAGTGTTATTTTCATTTTCTCAGTATTTTTCAAACCAAATAAAATTCAAATGGCCATACTTTTACATATGAACTCCAAATTTTGTGATTTTTGTCTCTAAATATTTTTAAAAATTATGATCTATCCAAATATACAAAAATATTTAAGTTTTGTGTATGTTTGAATTTGTTTAGCTCTTATTTGTATTTATTTGAATTTTATCACGTAGACACTGTTGCGTCAGACAATTTTGAGAACGCGTCCGAAACATTCTTTGAGCAACAAGAGCAATGCAAGCACTCATTTGATAATAGTAATACTACTATTTCAATTATTGTGTATTATTTGCAAAATCTATTATGCATGCGTATATATTTCACTAAAGTCGCTACATTGTGGGTACATTTGTTATATCACTTGTATGCATTCAACCGCCTTGCAAATTGATATCCTTACTGTTGTCATCTTTATGGCATGGTTTAGACAGTAGCTAATGTTAAAATTTGGGTATATTTCATTGAGTATATGGTCTAGATGTTTAGTCATGTAATAGTTTTTCACTAAGTTTGATCATTTGAAAAAATTTATGTATAGGCATTGGTGATTTTGAAATATTGGATTCGAGGAGGAATTTCTATTAGTTTGGTATAAAATAAAATAAAAACCTAATTCTTAGACACGGGTAAGTTATATGAAACTGTCAAATGCGAGAAGGAATATCTCATATATAGATAGGGGGAGATTCTCGCCCAAGTCAATTAAGGACCAGAAGCCATTGCTGCATATCTAAGTCACACTGTATAACCACATGTGCTATTGGACTCTAGCTTTAGCTAATTAAGTTATCTATGACTAACCTTACATTGTGGCAGGCTGGAGTAGTAAGGGCATTCTAGAACTCATAGGGGCTCCCTTCACCAAGGTATTTGGACTAAAACTTATTAATACAACGGTGAATTCTCACTTAGGGGAAGGACACGCTTAAATGAGGATTTATCATGCAACTTTTATTTTCAAAAACCATTTCATTGAACGTAATGGGGTGGCATGTACGTGCCGCGTGTTCCATGCCTATGGGTAGGAAATATGCGATGTTTGCAGCCAATGAGGACTAAAAATGGGTGTGATCTACTATCATTAATGTTACATAAATGTTATTTTATTACCTATCAGATGCTCTTTACAATTTCGTTGCAAATTACTACTTATCGATGTTGCAAATGAAACTTTTTTCATGCTAAATATAATTGTAGCATAAAGTCTTACTTATTGTTAGCCTTGTATTTGTTTATATGTTACGATACACTACAAGTCTTGCTGAGTACATGATGTACACAACCTTACTTAAATAATTGTTATTTAGAGAATGAGAAAGATAACATTTCAGATGATGCGTATTTTGCCTCCAACATCGGGGAATTTGATGATAGGTCTTTCTAGGGCATAACTCTAGTTAGTTGCCTATAGGGCTATGGAGGTACACTGTTAGATGCTTTTGCTTATTTAGTTATTTTCTACTGCACTTTACTTTTAATACTTATATTTTATTTGGCCGGTCGGCTCTATATTGTAAATTTTAATTATGTATCGCTTATATACTACCCAATTGTTGTAAATTATTTGTATGCGATATGCATGGATATGATATCGATGTTGTGAATATGTGTACTAGGATGATTTTGGGTATTCAACGCCTAGGGTCCCCACATTCCATTCGAGAAGTTGTACTATTCCATCCGAATTCAAATTCAACAATGCAATACATATACAATTTGTTCCAACATGTCCAACCAATCGGAAACTCTTTTCTATGTAGTGTCTATTCATATTTCTTAATTTTATTATTTGTTATGTTGTAAATGGGAATTTAAGCCTATTATTATCTTGTAGTGTACAACCTATGCAGACATTCAACCAAATTCAATAGTTGAATTTGCATTGGATCCAAGAATATTCAAAATTGTTATTCCCATTTGACTTAAAAATGTGGATATAAATATGATATGACCAATATACAATTCGTATCTGATTTGTTTCCACATAATAGCCATCCAACGAGTGGTTGGTGGGAATGGAACTCCATGGGAATCAACGACGCCTTCTTGTCGAGTAGAACCTTGATGGCTATCACATGGACGGCCTTAGGTTTTGGGCTTTCGCTAGCGCGCACTACGAGATGAGCTTGATCCAGCCTTCGTATCTCTCCCTCGCAGCAGAATGCATCGCATAGGCATCCAGCGACCACGGTGCTCGCGTGTGCAAGCCGACCAGGCGGGAGATCCCTGGTGGCCGAGTGGCTTACCCGGAATTGGAATGGGCGAGCGTCTCAGCTAGTGACAATGTCGCACGCCTTGCGTTCGGACATGATATATCCTCCATCGATTCGATCGGGCGGCCAGGGAGACGGCGGTGGCGGTAGTGACGAATCTAGAACGAAAAATAAGGATGGGCTGAAAAATTATGCATTTTTATGTCAGATCATAAGCTTTTTCTAGAATTGTTGGCTCCACACCTCAAATGACTAAACTACTTTATAAGAAACATAGTTTTGTATTCTTGTATAATCAAATTCATAGTTTCATACATAAATTGAGAAATGAATTAAACATAGTTCCTATGAATTAAATTTTAATTAAGTATATAAATTAATATCATACTATTTGTCTATATTCTAAAATCTAAAGTTAGGGAACTAATTGAGAAATGAATTGCAAGTTGCAAACCTCAGTCTTCACTGGTCCAGCAAGGCAGCGACCCAACGTCCCAGCTGGCAGAGCCGCAAAGGCGCACATGGCACCTCTTCTGTTCACTCAGTCCTCAGTTCCTTACTCCGCCCTCCACCTTCATGAGTCGCGCAGACAGTGCAGACACGTAGTGCCATAGTCAGTCTTCTACTCTTCTTCATTCCAGCGTCCCGCGTCCCGGTTCGTCCCAGGCTCCCCACTCCCATGCCCCGGTGACCCAGCCCTCCCTCGGGCGGTCCGTGGTCGGGCCTCACCCCCTCGGCTCCCCGCCTCCCCGCTTGGCCGCTTCCGGCCTCCAACGGTCCGGCCTCCCCGTGATGGCGTGACCACGCCCCCGGCTCCGCGCCTCCGCCTTGGCCCCTCCTCGGTGTCCCCGCCTCGACAGCTTCGGTGCCTCAGACGGTCGGCCCCTCCCCAGTGTCCCCTCTCCAGATGTCGTCTTTTTCACTCGTCGGCACGGGCGCACGGGCGCACGAGTGAGCAATTGATTGGGGATTTGGCCATTTGGGGGAACAATGGGGATTTTTGATTTGGGGAAATTTCAGAGCACAGGATGTCTAGATGTGGGCTGTGGGCCAGTGGGCGGACACGGAGGTGAATTGGGCCTGCCTTCTCTACTTTTTTGGGCTTCGGCCTTGTTTCTTCTCTGGCCGCCGCACATGAGCTTCACCTCCGTGGTCTTTCTTCTCCTCAGTATTAGTTCTGGTCTTCTTCTTCTTGCAGACTTGTCGCACTGCCGCAATCACGCAATGGGGGTCGGCAAACCGTTGGAGGGTAGGCTTTAGCCTGATGAAGCCTACCCCATGGATTCGCTCTTGGGCGGCGGGGATTCGGCTCGCGACGGTAGCTCGTTCTTTGCTTCAGGACTCAACAAGACTACATATTTAGTTCTTTTTAGATTATGGGTTATGATTTATGTTTTATGATTTTTTTAAATAAATAAATAGGATAATTTCCCTGTTATTATTTTAAAGTTGGAGCGCCGTCACCGGGACTTACGCAAGTACGCAACTAAGATGTCTGTGTTTTGGGCCGTTTTGCCTTCTGTCGGATCGGAGGGGTCCGTTGGTACTTGGTACTGATGTGGTGTTTGGTTTGGTTAAACTGGACTACTGGAGCAAGGAAAAAAAAATCTTATCTGCCCTGGCCTATTTTCTCATCAAGTTGGACCCTCTTTACACTGACACGCGACTGCACAAATCTTGAAGCGTTGACCCACTGCTACCCTCTTCTATCGCTCCCCCCTTCACCTCTGGCCACCGTGGAACAAATAGCTAGCGGAATAATCCCACGGAACACGACCGGTGGCACCGGATAAGTGAAAAGCCCCTAAAAATTCAAAAGGAATTTTCCAAAAATTTTGCTTAATTTTGTGTGAAATCTGAAAACTTTCCCTTTTGGGAAAGTTTTCTCTGCCGCCGCTTTCCCTTTTCGGCAAGGCGCCACCTTCTTCTCCTTGGCGCCCCGACACTTCCCGCATTCCCCGCTCCCCAGCGCCTCCCCGCTCCCTCTCTCCCGCTGGCGCCTCTGCTCCTCCCCGCTATCGCCCTTGCACTCACGCTGGCGCCCAGCTCCCTCCCCGCCTCCTCCCTCGCGCGTGCGCCGCGCCCGCACCCGCTCCCCGCACCACACTCCCGGCTTCGGACCGCCTGCGCCACCCCGCCGTTCCGACAGCCTCGGTCCGAACCGGTGGACGCCCCCGCGCCACGTCGCCCGCCTCTGCTCCGGCGCCACCTGTCAGCCGCCGCTTGTCCCCTCCGCCGCGCGGGAACGCTCCCTCGCCCACGCCCGAGCTCACCTGCTCCCCCTCTTGTCGCCTCGCCATTAAGCCGCTACAGGGCCGTGTGTCACCCCTGCGCAGAGGAGACCCTCCACCAGCTCCCGTCCATCCCTGTCGACCCCGGAGCACCGCCGTTACCTTCTCCCCTAAGGCTCTGCTCTCCCCCGCTCGGGTATAAAAACTTCCCCCTTGGCTCCCTCTCATTTCTTTGCTTCCCGAGTTTCCCTACCGCCCGCAAACACCTCCCACCACTCCCGTGCACCTCCCAGAGCAGTTGATTGAAGCCCCGCCGACCGTAGCCCCGCCATCGCTGTCTTGTGAGCCGGCGGCACCCCGGAGCCAATCTCCCGTTTCCCTCCCTCATTCTTCAATTGCTTCTCACCAGAGCATCTCCTCGGTGTGCTAATCTTGTTGGTGCTTGCCTCTGGCCAGGAGGAGCCCCCGTGGAACGCTGTCGTCGAAGCTCACCGCCGGCTGCGACCACCTCCCCGAGGCCAGCTCACCCCACGGATTCCCAGCTCACACCCCCACTACCAATGTAAGACCCAGATGCCCCTGAACGTGTAGCCGCCACCGATTGAACTCAGTCGGCCCCGGTGACCCCCCCTTCACCGCCGGGAGACCGAACCTCCCCTTTCTGCCTCCTACCTTCCCCACTGATTTCCCCGCCTCCCAACTGCCCAAAATGGGTTCCCTGAGTCAAACCCTACCCGGTGGTGTCCTCTGTCGCCGCCGGGAACCCCTCGCCGTTGCCGAAGAGCCGAGGCGCCGCCCCTCTACTCCTCTGCCCTGTGCGCGCAGCTGGAGGAAGACGACGACGACGTGGCCCTTCCTCCGCCGTTCAATCCTCCCGTTGTCATGTAACGTCGGCCGTCCATCTGCACCATACCGTTTCGCCGTCTCCTTCGCTTCACAGCCGCCCGATCCCTCCTCCCCGCCTTGATCCGGGCCGTCCGCGCTCGCCACTCCGTGGCCGTCCGCCCCGCCACGCGTCGGCCATCCAGGCCACGTGGGCGCGCTCGCCCTAGGCCGCTTTCCCCCTCGGCCCACTTCTCTCCCGCGCGCGCGCGTTTGAAATCCGGTCGGGCCGCACTGTAGCACCCGGGCTGGCCCGACACTGTGCATATCTTTTTCTCGGCTTTATTAATTTCTAAAAACCCAAAAAATCCAAATAAATTCTAGAAAATCACAGAAAATCCCAAAAATTCCCAAATTTCACCACTTTGCTCCCAATAATATTCTGGACCCATTTTTGACCTCCATTTCCACAGAGTCATCCCAAATAAATTCCAAAAATTCCTCATTTGGAGATTTATGCATTTTACTCTTTTTTAAATAGTTTGTTTTTCCTCGCTTGATTAGCCTCAAGCTGGATTTATTTATTTTATGCGTTTGCGTTAGTTTCGGAGATCTCGGAGGTTCAAGTGCAAGCTGAGGATCCAGGTGTTTCTTCGTTCGAGCTAGTTGAGATCATCCGGATTGACGGCAAGTCCCAAATCCTTTGATCATGTTGCAACCCATGTGATTTAATTATGTTATTATGCTATTTGCATTATGCTAATTGTGAAATGTTAGTTTAAAGTAAAATAAAATGTTTAGAATGACATGTGATATAGTTAGACCTACCACCGCTAAATGCCATGTTTAATTTGTAGCCATGCCATTGTAACCCTAGAAATAATTATCTGTTAATCTAGATAACTGTAGGTTATTATTATCATGCAAAGTCTTCGACTAATAAGGTTGTGGCTGCGGGCCAATAGAATTTGCAAACCCGACTCTAGGGTAGGGTGGTATGGGACACCGTGCCCTAGAGCGGAGAGTGCCTGCGTGCACAAGGTAGGGTAAGGGTGGTGGTGCGCCGCAAGACGGATCATTCGCCCACCGCCTAACCTAGGTTGGAGGTCGCGGACCTCGAGAAAAATGTAAGGTTTAGACCCTTACGCTGAGCAAATGACATAGTGACCGCTCAACCACAGGTGTTGACTTGTCAACCCTGGTTTAGTACCTGCTCAACTTAAGTGAAACCCCGCTTCAGGAGTCGGAACAAGAGAACGATAGGTCCCCACAACTCGGGTCCGGCGTTCCGCGATGGCCAGCGGACGCTCGAGGATGTGCGGGTTTCTTATCTATCGGGTGGAGTGTATACCAAGGGTTGAGCAGCGAAAAGACCCGGTTCCTTAACTCAGTCATGACGATTAAGAATGCATGTGGGTAAAGTTGGGCAACTCTGCAGAGTCAAATAAATGGTATTCGAATACGTCGTGCTCCCGGTTATTGGAGCTGTGTCACTTGGGTGATTCCAGCAGCGAAGCTTAAGTAGTTTTGTACATGTTTTAACTTGATTAGTTGGTTAATTAACTCTTCATGAAAAACCCCTGAGATCTTAAGAAGTAGTTTTGGGTCCGTTTTATTAAAATGTTTGCAAATAAAACTGCATCCACCAAAGCTAATAAACCAAGTATACTCCCTTCCATTGTTATTCCGTGCATATAGTAAGATAGAGTCCCTTTGGGGCTTGCTGAGCCGGTTGTTTGGCTCACGGCTTGCTTAATCCACTCTTTAGAGGATCAAGACGAAGGTGAAGGTCTCCCCGTTGAGGAAGTCCCGGAGGATCTCTTCTTCGACGAGGACCCGTGGCTTTAGGTCTTCGCCGCGCTCAAGCGGATTCTGGAAGTCTTTTGTAATGTAATTATACTTTGGGCTTGCACGCCCCGCTGTCAAAAACTGGATGTTATTCCATATGTGAAATATATGCTGGACTTTTGTTGTAAGCATGCAATGGTATACTCTTGCGCGACGTTCCATAACTGTTCATGCGTGAATAGTTGCGGAATGCCGTGTCCGTACGCGCCCCTGGAAACGGGGGCGTTACAATAAGGCTCTACAGGCTAAAGAGAGTAGGTGCTTAGACGATAGTAATGCCAACCTAGAAAGAAATAATATGCCACATCATCATAAAACCAGGCTGATCTAGGGTATGGGGTTATTTTTAGCCATTTTAACAGTTAGAGTACGTCGAGTAAATAATTTGGAGGTTGAGGGTAAACTTTGGAGTCCGAAAAGAGAAAAAAAAGAGTTAAATGACTTGTTCGTAGATAATAAAACCACAACTTTCTTGCAAGTTGCACATGCCTTCTCTTCGTTGCTTTCTTAGAGTTCTCAAGGAGTTGGAGTTACATTTCTTTTCAATTCCCATTCAAGAGTTATTGTATGTCTCCATGCCCTTTATTAGACCTCGAAACATAAAACAGAGAAATTCCTTCTCTTATGAATACGTAAAAAAAGATAGTGCTAGCCCTCCCATTCATTTCCATTTATTAATTTCATAGTAATAAAAATTCATGTACTATCGATCGAGACAGAATTTCTACGCTGTTTAGTCGTAGAGTGCACATGCTCTCCCCTCTTTCTTACTCTGTTCGTTCAATCAATTTTTACTTTGCTCATTCAATCAAAACCAAAAGGGATGGGTGTCCCCCCTCCCCAACGAAAAGAACGAAGAACAAGTTACCACTGTTGTGGTGCACAATCGCTTAAACAGGCCATAAGGGCCCACCGACACAAGGAGGCACGTAAGCACCTTCTAATCCCACGTTGCATGCCATATAGATAAAGGAGACATGTTCACCCTACAAAACATATGCCAGGGACCACGCTATTTGTTCACACACCTGTATCTCCACATATCTATTTGTTCACACACTATCTCCACATATCTATCTCTCTCTTATAGTATTAAAACAAAGGTAAAATAAGCCACCATATTTGTTCCCCAAAGAAAAGAAGAGATGAGGGGCGCTCGTCGTCGACGGCGTCTCACCCTCGCGCCTAGACCATCCTCGCCGGAGTCGGGGCCGGTTGATGTGGCTTCTTCGTCGGCCTCGTCGGTGGCCTTGTTCTCGGCCTCGAAGCCGGCGTTCTTGTCGCCGGCTTCCGCGTTGGGAAGCGTGGTTGCTTGGTCTGCATTTTCGGCGTCGGAGTCCGGGCAGGGGAGTGGTGGTGTTCGGTCGGGGAGGTCTTATTCTTCTTTGCCTTCGCGAGGATCCTCTCCGCCTTGTGCTTCTTCTTCCAGTGGGGACTATGTCTCATCACCAGAAGAAACCGCTGTAGTGCCGGAGTTTGAGGCGGAGGGGGAAGGGTGGAGCTGTCTGTCGAATTCGGCTGTGTTCTCTTCCTCAGCCCTGCTAGCCGGGGTTAGGAGAGCAGGGAGTGGATCGCGGTTTTGGGTTTTGGCTGGAGGGGGTCGCGCTGGTGAAGGGGAAGTAGAGGCTGATTGCAGCTCCATTGCATCGAGTATGGATCTCGCGCGGGAGATTGTGCATGAGGGTTTCCTGGCGGCTGATTTGGATCGTCGTCCTCGGGAGGTTTCCCTTGAGGGTTCCCCGAGGGTGGTTTTGGGTCGTCGTCCTCGGGCGGTGGTGTCGCAGCCTGTTGTCTCGGTGGCGCAGGTTGAGTCGTCGACGGGAATCAGGCCGTGGAAAGGGCCTCTCCCTGGGAAGAGGGTGTCACCGGTGCTGCGTCTAGGTGACGTCCGGGTGAAGGACTTTAGATCTAGGGGGGCTGCCAGGGGGAAGTTCAGGCTGGTGGACCTAGAGGAAGTTGGTGGGTTGGCGGCAGGGCAGGTGGAAGCGCCGCCACCGGAGGTGGTGTCGGGAGGATCGGAGGCAGGGAAGGAGGCTGATGTTTTTCAAATTTCAAAGGCGAAGCGTCAGGGTGGGTCAAGGAGGCCGGGTTGGGCCTTGCGGGGGCCCACTTGGTGAGGCGGTTTCCTCAGGGATTGGGTGAACTATTTGCTAGGAAGGGGCGGCCGAGTCGTTTATTGGCTAAGTTGGGCGACACCGCTTCAGTTCCAGTTCCTTCGATCTCCTCGTTCCATTGGGGTCGGTCATTTGTTGAGGTGGTGAGGGGGGCGACGGCTCCGGTGCCGGTGTCAGGAGGGCAACAGGAGTCCAAAATGCAGCGTGGAGGTCGCGGCGGCTTGGGGGGAAGGGGTGGTGTCCAGCGCTAGTCTGGTAGTGTGGGGTCCCGCGGGAGTGGCGAGTCTTTGGGCCGCGGCAGCGGGCAGGGTGCCGAGGCTAGAGAGGAGGCTGCCATTGGAGCAGGTTTTCGTGCGACTGGGTTTGGTGCTCAGGGAGGAGGTCGGGGGTTGAGGCCTCCGGCTGGGGGCTTCGTTAATCGAGGAAGGGGATGGGGACGGCATGGTGGTGTGGATTGGAGCTTTGGGAGGCCGCGTGGTGGATTTGGAGGCAAGTTCGGGCAAGGCGTGGAGCGGCAGAATTGGCAGCTGGCAGCCCGGTTTGGTCCTGCTGTGGGGAGTTCGTCTGGAGGCTTTGCAGGTCCCAGGAAGTTGGCTGAGTAGGCCATCGGCAAGGCCGGGGCTGGAACCGGGCAGGGGGAGGCGGTTGACGTGCAGATGGAGGAGGTTCAGGGAGGGTCAGAGGAGGAGGGGGAGGTTGTGGTGGCAGGAGCTAACTGCTCAAGGTGTACAAAGAAGGGGCATTTGGCAGCGAGTTGCTCGGCGGATGTTTATTGTGTTATCTGTGATAGTCATGAACATGTGAATCATAGGTGCCCGTTGCTGAAGATGCCGAGGCCTATTGCTCATGCGATCGGTTATGCAGTTCATGGTTTGGGTTTCTTCCATATTCAGCATGCTCCTTTGCCAAGAGGGAAGAAGGATTCTAAGATGGCTTTGATTTCAGTCACAGGAGGTGTTCTCTCTGAAGAACAAGTCTGTGCTCAATTACAAAGGTTAGTGCCAGGGAAGTGGAAATGGGTGTTGGTGAAATGTGGGGATAATGCCTTTGTAACCCAGTTTCCTTCAAGATCAGAATTGCAGAGGTCGATAGCTTTTGGGGGGCGGATGTGAGGGAAGTTGGTGTTTCTTCAGGTGTGAGGTTGAACTTTGAGGAGTGGCATGAGAAAGAGGAAGGCTTCTTACTTCCTAAGGTGTGGGTCAAGTTTTTTGGGTTAAGAAAATCTTTGAGAGAATTTCTGAACCTTTGGGCGATCGGGTCTATGCTTGGTTCAACGCAGACAGTGGATATGGAGGTGACCAGGAAGAATGCTTTCGGTAGGATCTTTGTAGCTGTCCTCAATCCGAAGCTGATCCCTGCACACTTAGATGTGGTCATAGGGGATCATTACTTCGAATTGGAGTTTGAGGTGGAAAAAAGTGGTTTTGATGAAAATGGGGAAGAAGTAGAGGTGGATTGGAATGGGGGGGGGGGGGGGGACAATGGTGATTTTGGAGATGAGGAGGGCGGTATGGAAGAGGATGATCTGTTGGGGGAGGAGTTGGATGGTGCTAGGGAGCATAAGCGTTTGAGGGGCGATGGTGGAGAGCGTTTTGGGGAACCTTCAAAGGAGGAAAGGGTGGGGAGTGAGTCGCTTAAGGAGAAGGTTCAGAAGATGAGTGAGGTTGAGTTTAGAACTTTTCTTAAAGAAAAAGCGGAGGAGTTCCTGACGGAGACGGTGGACAGTGTGCTCGATAAAGTGGCAGATAAGGTACTTAATGAAGAGGAGGTTTTTTTTGGATAGTTCTGGTGGTATGGAGGAAGGGTTTGAAGGAGGTTTGGGGCAGGTGGAGGGGCTTGGCAGTGAAGGGGCAGGGCCGGAACATGAGTTGTTCGGGGCTGCTCCTGCAGGTGTCACGGCGTCAGCTGCGGCTATAAGAGAGGCGGTGGTGTCTCCGTCGATGGCCAGTCCACGCTTGGCGGGGGCGACCGTCGAGCATACTTTGCTACGGGCAGAACGGAGGGCAGTGAGGCGGAACTTGGAGCAAACGGAAGGTATTTCTTCAGTTAACTCTTTTTGTTCTTTACCTACTAGTGTTGCAGTTAGGAATATTAGTGAATTGGGGGGTGGTTGCGAGTAATAGTAGTGTAGATTTGTTTTCTGCTGTTAATCAGTGGTTTGGTTTAGGGCGGTCTAATTTTGAGGATAAGTTAGAAAAGTGTAGTATAGGCTCTTTGAGCACTAATAGCGACTCGAAGAATTTAGAAGAGTTGCAAAGTGAAGCTGTTAAGCAGTTGTGTGGAGATTTAGTGGATGAGTTTTTTTGATGTTGATAGGGATCACCTAAGTTGTGATACAAAGAAGGTTGTTAAAAATCATAATTCCAACGCTAAGTCGTTTGGAAAAAGGTTTTGTGAAAGAAGTAAGTTGAAAATAGTGAAACGAAATTCATTATGAGAGGTATTTTTTGGAACAGCAGAGGTCTTAAGGACTTGGATAAATCAAGATTTTTGTATGAAACTTCTAAGGAGCAAAGCTTAGACTTTATTGCTCTTTTGGAAACTGGGAAGAAAGATTTCCCGCAAGCGAATCTTAACAAATTGTGTGGGGGTAGAAATTTTCTTTGGCATTGGACTGTACTGCATGGGAGATCAGGAGGTATTCTTTTGGGAGTTAATTTAGATATTTTTGAGATTGGCAGTATTGCAGAGGGGGATTTTTATGTGAAATTCCATCTCAGAAATTCTAAAGATGGCTTTCAATGGTCTTTGGTGGCGGTTTATGCGGCTGCGCAACCAGAGTTCAAGGAAAGTTTTCTTGTTGAGTTGGTCCAAGCATGTAGTAAGGATTCGTTACCAATGATGATTGCTGGGGATTTCAATATTATTCGAAATCCGAGTGAAAAAAATAATGATAAGTTTGATGGAAAATGGCTGTTTCTTTTTAATGCGATTATAGATAGTTTGAATCTAAGGGAAATTGAGCTTTCTGGAAGAAATTATACTTGGGCTAATTCCTTGAAAGAACCAACTTTTGAGAAGCTGGATAGGATATTAGTAAGCACGGAGTGGGAACAAAAGTTTCCACTCTCCGCGGTGAAAGCTTTGGGTAGAGATTTCTCGGATCATTCTCCTCTCCTGCTAAGCACGGGAGAAGGAACTCAGTGCAAAGGTAAGCCTTTGTTCAAGTTTGAGCTAGGGTGGTTCTTGCGTGAAGGTTTTTTCGATTTAGTGTCGAAGGTCTGGAAAGAAAAAAAAGAAGGGTGGTTCGTCTTTGCAAAGGTGGCAAAATAAAATCAGAAGATTGAGACAATTTCTTAGAGGGTGGGCTAAGAATGAGTTTGGGGCATATAAGAAAGAAAAACAGGAGTTGGTAAGGATAGCGGACAAGCTGGATAAAAAAGCGGAAACACAACTTTTGGTTCAACATGAGTTGGACCTAAAGCAAAGTGTGAAAGATAGACTAGCTCAATTGCTTCGGGAAGAGGAGGTTAAATGGTTCCAGAGGGCTAAAACCGCGGAGCTTCTGCAGGGAGACAACAATACAAAGTATTTCCATATGGTAGCAAATGGTAAAAGAAGGAAAACTAGAATTTTTCAGCTTGACCAAGAAGATGGGGTGATTGAAGGAGATGATAATCTGGGGGTGTATATTACTAAATTCTATAAGAAGCTCTTTGGGTCGACGTGGAGAAGTAAATTGGCTCTTGACGAAGCATTCAAAGAAGATGTTCCGCAAGTGTCTGAAACAGGAAACATTATCCTAACGGATGTTTTCTCTGAAAAGGAGGTAAAAGATGCCATTTTTCAAATGAAACCTAATAAAGCTTCGGGTCCTGATGGGTTTCCTGTAGAGTTTTATCAAGTGTTTTAATTTGGAGTCTAATAAAAGATGACCTGATGGCCATGTTTAAAGATTTCCACGAGAATAAGCTTTTCCTTTATAGTCTTAATTTTGGGATCATTACACTCCTTCCGAAGCAAAAGGAGGCTAAGCAAATTCAACAGTTTAGACCAATTTGCATGCTGAATGTAAGTTTTAAAATTTTCACAAAAGTAATGGCCAATAGAATCATGGGGGTTGCTAGCAAGGTGATTAGCCCTTCGCAAACAGCTTTTATTCCAGGAAGGAACATCATGGAAGGTGCAGTTGTTTTGCATGAAGTGTTGCATGAGCTGAACAAGAAAAAGTTGGGTGGGATAATTCTCAAACTAGATTTTGAGAAAGCCTACGATAAGGTGAGTTGGTCTTTTTTGCAACAGGTGTTGAGATTAAAAGGTTTCTCGGCAAAGTGGTGCAATTGGATCGAAACAATAGTAAGTGGAGGCAGTGTAGGGGTTAAGGTGAATGATAACTTAGGCCAGTACTTCCAGACTAAAAAAGGCTTGAGGCAAGGGGATCCTCTTTTGCCAATTCTTTTTAATTTAGTAGCGGACTTGTTGGCAATTTTAGTAGAGAGGGCCAAAGGTAGTGGGCGGTTTAGGGGTTTAGTCCCTCATCTGGTAGATGGTGTTTGTCGGTTCTTCAGTATGCAGATGATACTATCCTTTTTATGGAAAATGATTTAGAAGAGGCTAAGAACCTTAAGTTAGTACTAAGTACTTTTGAGGAGTTATTGGGTCTCAAAATTAACTTCCATAAAAGTGAGGTCTTTTGTTTTGGGAATGCTAAGGATAAAAGCGTTGACTTTGTTAATTTATTTGGGTGCAAGGAGGGGTCTTTACCTTTTAGGTATTTAGGTCTTCCTATGCATCACCGAAAAATTTTGAGCAAGGATTGGAGGGAAATCGAAAAAAGGTTTCAGAAAAAGCTTAGTAGTTGGAAAAGCAAATTATTATCAGTAGGTGGTAGACTTGTTTTAATCAATTCGGTTTTATCGAGTCTCCCACTGTTCATGATGTCTTTTTTTAGGATTCCTAAAGGAATTCTTAAGAAACTGGATTATTACCGGTCCAGATTTTTTTGGCAAAGTGATGGGAATAAGAAGAGATATAGACTGGCCAGATAGGATATTCTTAGTCAACCAAGAAGTGTGGGGGGTCTGGGCATCTTAAACCTAGAAATGCAGAATTGTTGTCTCTTAAGTAAATGATTGTTTAAGTTGTTGAATGAAGATGGCCTTTGGCAGAGTGTGCTGAAGAAAAAGTATTTGAAAGGTAAGGCCCTATCTCAAGTAGTTAAGCAGCCAGGGGTCTCTCATTTTTGGAGTGGTCTTATGGAGGTTAAAGATCTTTTGTTGGCAAGGAGTAGTTTCAAGGTTAATAATGGTCAACAAACGAGATTTTGGGAGGACATTTGGTTGGGGAATGTAGAATTAATGACGAAATTCCCTGATCTATATAGAATTGTTAGAAAAAAGAATATAACGGTTGCACAAGTATTAAGTACAACACCGCTGAATGTTTCTTTTAGAAGAGCGTTAGTAGGTGAAAAGATGGCTGCGTGGCTTAAGTTGGTGCGTATGATTGTTCGTATTTCGCTTAATGAGCAAGAAGATGTGTTGGTGTGGAATGTTCATAAGAATGGGTCTTTTTTTTGTTAGTTCGTTATACAAAGATCTCATGGGAAGAGAACGCATTTCAGAAAAGAATTTATTCTGGAAAGCAAAGATTCCTCTCAAAGTTAAAGTTTTCCTTTGGTACTTGAAGAAAGGAGTAATTTTAACAAAAGATAATCTTGCGAAGAGGCAGTGGCAGGGAAGTATCAAATGTTGTTTTTGTTCCTCTAATGAGAGCATTCATCATCTTTTTTTCGATTGCCATGTGGCTAGGGCTTTTTGGAATGTGGTAGTCATTAGCTTTGGTGTTCAACCACCTACTAGTTTTGAGTTGTTGTTTGGTTCTTGGCTTAGAAGTTTTTCTTTGAAGTTTAGAAATCAGATTCAAGTTGGTATAGCGGCGCTTTGTTGGGCCTTGTGGTTGAATAGGAATGACGCCGTTTTCAAAAGGAACGCTACTCACTCTTTCTTGCAAGTCATTTTCAGGGGGACTTAATGGATCAAGTGCTGGTCACAACTATCTAAAGAGGAAGAGAGAAGGGCACTCTTAAACGGTTGCAAAAGAAATTGAGAGAGTGGTGATGGAGGTTTTCAACAAGTTTGGGTGGAGCAATTGTTTTAGATTAAAGGATTAAGTCCTTGGTCTTAAGTTCCATTGTTTAGGTTTTTTGTAGTGCCATGTGGTGATTTGTGGTCTATGTTTTGTGGTGGTTACTGTTTGGCTGTAGTCATTCCCGTGGAATGATAAAGGCCGGAATATTGTTACTCCGTTATCTAAAAAATTTGTTCTCAAGAGTTATAAATTATTGTGTTAATTGGTGAAAAAATAATGTCTACACTGTAGATTGTAGAAGGGTTAGATTATAACGGTTCAATATAATTAGATATAGATACGAGAGCTATTACAATTATATAAAGAATATAACTATATTTTTATCATAAACATTAGAATTATATAATAAGTGCAACTTTATGTTTTGATATATTTAAACATATGAATTTTTAATATATAGTCATGCAATTGCACAAGTTCAGCTAGTTGATAATAAAGAGAAGGCCGCCCGGATTAAACCCCTCTGTCTTTTCAGTTTAAATCTGTTGTTTTGTTATTATATGGTGCTTGTGATTGCAGTTGTTGATCTGTCGATGGTCAGCAAATCGGCCCCCATATAACAGAAAACATTCTTGTTTAGTTAGATCTTATGTTTTTTGACGTGCTACTCTTTTTTTTTCTTTTTAGGAACATCTTATGTTACTCAGAACGACTGTAGACGAAAGGGATGATTTGGGCTACAGGTCTAGGGATGAACCGATGGTGCACCACTCAAGCGGGCCTAGTGGCGGATGAAGCCCAGGTTTCCCTACACCTGGTAGCTCATTTAATGAGGATGTTCAGGCATGGGCCACTGGGCCGGCTGCGATTGGATTTGGAAAACTCGAAACCCAAACACCCAGATTAATCTAGCCCTGATTGGGTCAGTGTCGGATCCGGATTTTACAATCGAGAATCCTCTGTGATTTTACCATACTATTTCTCAGATCAGTAATAGTGCTCATAAATATATAACTGAACATCAAAGTATATATCATAAGGAAGTGTAAATATATTAATAGACCTACACATGGGCCGGTCAAACCGAAATCAATAAAATACAGTAGTAAAAATGAACACACAGGTGGGACTCTTAGGACGTGTCTACAGGTAGCTAACTGGGGTTTGCGACCTAGTTCTTGACCTTTTCATCTTCTTCACCATCATTACCAGGTGTATTGTTGAAGCGTAGCGATCTCACTCCTGATTCTGGATTAATTGAGTGAGCGAGGATGAGCACAAATCACCATGCTCCTTGAGCTAATATACATGATGCAAATAGATAACATATATGGCTTATTAAGGGAAGGTTCGGGTTGTTTTATTTACCATAAGCTGCTTTTAAGATACGATACATAGAAATTTTTTGAGCCCTAGCAGCTTGATTTAAACATGATATTGGGTAAAAAGAATATAGTAATAATAGTAGTATAGATTCCATCTACTGTTACATGGTTCCTACACCATATGCTAACTTTTTAGTACTATAACCGCTTATCTTATCACTAGGACGACACCCAGGGCAACACATATCAGGGCTTTTTACTGCCTGCCAATTTTTCAATCTCACCCACAAAGTTTTTGAAATAGAACTATATTTGGTTAAATTCCCATGTCCGCCCTTGACCACGGACATGACTATTTGAATAGTTTTTACTCTACAGAGTTTATATACTTTCACCACAAGAGATAATCCGCTCGTTGCTCCACATGATTTATTAGTCATGCGGTTGAGCAGATCACCACAGTAACTTTTCAAAATATCTGACCCCATTTGCCATCTCACCCTATGGGTTCCTCCCAATTGCGGTGGGTCCCATACGTTGCACGGGATATTTACCATGGATACTAGCGCATTTGGACTCCACTCTCCACAATGCTATCACGACAGGCAAATTTCATCCTCCACTCGGTGTCCCTTTAGCCCCACATTGCCCTTACATGGTGAAGATATGGAAAACCAAGATGGTGATTAGTAATGGTAACAGGTGGGATTTGGTCAAAAGTTTGTCCATAACAACCATCTGCGAGTTTGTGATATCTGAAGTAGAAAAAATAATTTTACACAGCACACACCAAGTATATCTAAGCCATGCACAGTGTACTGTTCTATGAACCGAGTCCACCATAGACTAGATATGTTATTCACCGGGTTCACTGCGTAGTAGAATTTCTGAATTTTCAGCCTTTTCCTTTAGATTTAATTTTCCAAGAGTCCGTCCTTCTCCATCCTAGGTCCAATTGACCCGATTTGTTTTTCCTAAATTCATCTAAATTGAGTTCTATCTTTTGGTTTTAGTTTTAAAGTTTCTTGAGTTCATTTAGATTTTATTTGATTTTATTTGTGCTTTGTTTTGTTTTATCTCTCATTAAATTACGCTTTTGAAGGTGCTGAAATAAGATTTAAAGATCAAGAGTCATTAACTGAGTAAGACCAAGGCAAGTCATGTATTTTGATCATGTTGAATCTATTGTTTTCAATCTATTATGTATTATATTGTTTTAAATTATCATGTATCGCTATTTTATTATAAAACCTTTGTATGGTAGTTAATGACCTATTTGATTAATTCGTCCTTGATAATTTGAATGCCATTATTCCATTGTCACCGTAGATTGGGTAATTACCTAGTGATGCACTATTAGTTGTCACAAGGGTGGTACGTCTATGTCGGACCCCAAGTTTACTAACCTAGAACCCCTTGTGAATCATTGCATTATTCCCTAGATCAGTAGATAATGCTCATAGATACAATGCTGCATCATTTCATACACGACAAAACCATACATTACAAATACCAGAGTGTAAATAGACCACATCGGGTCGAGGTTACAATAGGGCCGTCAGGCCAAATGTCTTACATTACATAAAGAGCGGAAGCGGAAGCATACATAGCGTAGGGGCACAACTCGCCACAGGCAAGCGACTGGGTCAACCTGAGTACCACTGCTATTAATCAGGGACTTGACTAATAACGGATGCACCCACCAAAACTAGCCTGGTCAACTGGACTTAGGCGAGAGGCAAGACTACCGAAGCCTAATCTAATATCCACCATCTTCATTGCCTTCGGCATCCTGATCCTCATGGTAGGCGTAGTGCTCTTGATTCACAGCTTCTGAAAGGGGGGTTAAGAGCGAGATTGAGCACAAACAACCGTGCTCCGCGAGCCAACACACAGAATGCATATAAATATAGATGCAAGGCTAAACAAGGATGGCTCGGGTTCTTTTATTTACTTAAAGCGACTTTTGGAATAATCATAATTAAAATTCCTATGACTTAGCATTTTACAAAACATGCTTTAAGGAGTTTGAAATTGTGCAGTATTCATAGCGGGGTAGGTTCCATCCACCAATGCTTAATTTTGAGTAGCAGGTTACTTCCACCTTATTACCAACACTGGAGTACATCCCTCCAGGAAAAATTACCAAAGTCAGGTTACATCCACCTGATAGTTTTCTTATTCCCAACCTCAAAAGTTTTGAAATAGAACTAACTCGAGTAAGTATTCTTGCTGGCTTGCGAAATCTGATGCCCCTTGTTGTGTACTGACGCCTGGCTACGGACAGGGGTGTTCCCTATGTTGGATTTCACCAGAGTTGTTTGTCGCTGCGGACAGCGATAGGCAAAATGACCCTGTTCTCCACAGCTGTAGCAATTGAGGGAGGCAGCATGATTGGTTCCATAAGACTGTCCTGTAGAACGGGAGATCTGAAATGAACTATCACTTGGACGGAATGCTGGGTTGGGGCTCTTAGGCGAGGAGGTGTGGTTGTTGAAAAGCTTCTGTATGAACTTTCCCTGGGGTTGTTGAGCCACTTGCTTGCGCTTGCGGCTTGCTTCTAGGTTCTTTTTCTCGTTTTCTAATATTAAAGCCTTGTTTACCAGCTGATGGAAGCTGGTGAAGTCTTGGATTATCAATTGCACCCTTAATTCTTCACTCATCCCTTCGAAGAATCTATCAACCTTTTCCTCTTCATCCGCTACATCCTTTGGAGCATAGCGAGCCAGTTGGGTAAACTTGGGAAGGTATTCATTTATTGACATAGTCCCTTGTTTGAGGGTGCGAAATTCATTCTTCTTCATTCTCATTACCCCTCCTGGAACAAAGTTAGCTTTGAAAGCTGTCTTGAATTCTGACCAAGGAATGGCTTCTGCATCATTTTCTATGGTGGCATCTTCTTGGCCTTTGGTGGCCAAATAGTTCTCCCACCATGCCGCCGCAGCTCCTTGAAGCTGGTGTGCGGCAAATACCACTTTGTCTTCATCTACACATTTGGCTAATCGTAGTTTCATTTCTATATCCCGAAGCCAATCTTTGGCTTCGAGTGGCAGCGGCAGGGCGAGGCGGCCACACGCGCAGAGGCGGGGAAGGTGGGCTGGCTGCGCAGTGGGGAGAAGGCGGGGAGGTTGGCCGGGCCGTTTTGGCCGGCCTGATCTCCCTTTTTTTTATTTGTATTTTCCATTTTGTCCATTTATTGCATGTATTTGCATATGTATATATACAGATATATATACATGTATATATATGTTTTTATTTACTTCTATTTTTGCATATGTATATATATATTTATTTTACTTACACATTCATTTTGTATACTTGTATATATATATATATATATATATATATATATATATATATATATATATATATATATATATATATATATATATATATATATATATATATATATATATATATATATATATTTCCCTTATTTTGCCTGCATGTATATATTTTCCTTATGCCTATTTGTTTTGTATAATACATTTTATGTCTTGCTCATCTTTCTAGGTCCTTGTGTGCATATTTGTGTAGGTTCTATTTATCTTTGTTTCCCTTTATATACTATTATCTTCAAAATGATATTTCATCTCTTATTAACTCAGATTTCTCTCCCCTTTTATAGATCATCTTTTCAGATTCTCAATTTAAACTTTCTAATATTTAAACACGTTTGTTTCCTCTTTAGCTTTTGGAACCTTCATCAAATTTTTCAGGAAAATCCCATAAACTCCAAATTCAATTAAAATTCATTGCAAAAAAAGATTAATTCAAAAACTTCACATTTCCAGATTTAAATTTTCAGGATGTTACAAATCTACCCCCTTAAAAGAATCTCGACCCCGAGATTCAGCCTATCTAGCGATCAAGTCGGGGTAATCTTTTAGCAGCTGATCTTTGCGCTCCCGGGTAGTCCTTTTCTTTGTAGGATGGTCCTATTGAACTCGACATAAGTGGATAGTCTGATTCCTAGCATTCCTTTCTATCGTATCTAAAATCTTGATAGGTCATTCATTGTAGGTGTCTGGTCATTCTTGAGCTCGACTGATTCCTAAGGGGTTTGATCCTCTGATGCTTGAAGACATTTCTTGAGTTGAGATACATGGAATACGTTGTGCACATCCACTAGACTTGTAGGCGGTTCTAACTGGTAAGCTACTTCTCCTAGTGGCGCAGTCCGCTATTCCTTAGTACCTTGCTAGCCAGTCTATTACAACTGTGATGTCAAGGTCTGGGAGCTTAGTACTGCCAGGTCTGCTAGAAAATCACATTTTTCCATTGTAACTTCCATCCTGGGCCATACTAAGGTGGCAGTGGTTATACCAGCTAGTGGGTTAATTAATAATGTTTTCTTTAGAGGATAGATAGGTAACCCTAATTTATCAGCATACCCCTTGGATATAAATGAATGCAAAACTCCTGAATCAAACAGTATTTGCACTGGTATGGACTTGACAGAAAACGTACACATAAGAACTCCTACAGCCTCCTGGGCTTCTTCAACTGTGATATGGTTAACTCGGCCGCGGTTTGGTGCCGGAGTATTCTTGCTGGCTTGCGAAGTCTGATGCCCCTTGTTGTGTACTGACGCCTGGCTACGGACAGGGGTGGTCCCTATGTTGGATTTCACCGGAGTTGTTTGTCGCTGCGGACAACGATAGGCAAAATGGCCCTGTTCTCCACAGCTGTAGCAATTGAGGGAGGCAGCAGGATTGGTTCCATAAGACTGTCCTGTAGAACGGGAGGTCTGAAATGAACTATCACTTGGACGGAATGCCGGGTTGGGGCTCTTAGGCGAGGAGGTGTGGTTGTTGAAAAGCTTCTGTATGAACTTTCTCTGGGGTTGTTGAGCCACTTGCTTGCGCTTGCGGCTTGATTCTAGGTTCGTTTTCTCGTTTTCTAGGATTAAAGCCTTGTTTACCAGCTGATGGAAGCTGGTGAAGTCTTGGATTATCAATTGCACCCTTAATTCTTCACTCATCCCTTCGAAGAATCTATCAACCTTTTCCTCTTCATCCGCTATATCCTTTGGAGCATAGCGAGCCAGTTGGGTAAACTTGGGAAGGTATTCATTTATTGACATAGTCCCTTGTTTGAGGGTGCGAAATTCATTCTTCTTCATTCTCATTACCCCTGCTGGAATAAAGTTAGCTTTGAAAGCTGTCTTGAATTCTGACCAAGGAATGGCTTCCGCATCATTTTCTATGGTGGCATCTTCTTGGCCTCTGGCGGCCAAATAGTTCTCCCACCATGCCGCCGCAGCTCCTTGAAGCTGGTGTGCGGCAAATACCACTTTGTCTTCATCTTCACATTTGGCTAATCGTAGTTTCCTTTCTGTATCCCGAAGCCAATCTTCGGCTTCGAGTGGCTCATCTGCTGATGCAAAGGTAAGTGGCCGCGTCCTTTGAAAGTCAGCCAAGTCAGCTCTATGTGCACTGGAACTCCCTTGCTGTCCAGCGTAAATGGCCTGCAACAGCTGAGTCTGCTGCGCCATAACTTGGGCCATCGTGGGGTTGACTGGAGGGGTCGGAAGGTTGTCATCGCCTTGGTTTTGCCCTACAGGCAAGGCTCCCTGGGTTGAGTCCACCTCGGTTTGGTTAAGGTTAGCATTGGCCTGAGCCCTTGTGATCCTTTGACTAGCCATCTGCAGTTAGTGCTTCGCAACTTAGTACTAATGCTAAGCAGATAAGGAGAAAAGGATGCCCTCCCATGTCATAATAGAAAACAACAATACAATGGCAAAGTAAACTCCAATCATAAGGCTTATATTTGGCCGATCATTAAGCACACAAACATCCACATAGCCAGCTTTTATGCTGGACTTACAAATACAACAATATAGCTAAAATGCAACATGACGATAGCTACAGTACTAAGGGCTAATACATCATACCACAGTTACAAGGACTAGTACTTGTACTTCATATGGCAAATACGACACTACTCTACTCCTCCATAAACCCGGCACCTAGGCATGAGGAGCTGTAGTCCGGGGACTGAGAGCGGGGCCTACTGCCACTAAACTCTGATGGATCGGTGTCGGAGTGGGAGCGGGATCTGCTGCGGCTACGGCGAGGCCCTGCCCGTCGAAGAGCTGACCGAGGTCCTAGGGGCCGCACGCTCATGCGCGCGGTGCGTCTAGTACAGGAGCCTCCTGCTCCTGACTGGGGTGGTGATTGTGCTGCAACTGGTGTGGTGGCCTGCTGGTGCTGGGCGTGGACGGCTGCTGCCTCCGCCTTGGCTTCTGCTAGAGCTTTCTCGCACTGGGCGAGCTGCTCTCGGAGTGTCGCCACTTCGGTGTGTCTAGAGACCAGGTGCTGCCGGAGAGTGGTGATCTCCTCCAGGGCGTCAGTGTGAGCCACTCCCATAGCTCTGGTAAGATCAACCTGATATGTAAGCTTAGGGTCGTCTTCGGTGGTCGGTATGAAAGTTGAACTATATCGCACTCCTTCCCGGCGCATCGGATGGTAGCAGTAGGGAGTGCGCTGCAGGGTGGTCTTGTAAAAATCACCTAGCCGTACGGCGGCCAGACGTGCCGCGTCCTGTACTGCCGCTCTCGGAGTGCTTCTCTGGTGCTCTGTCCTGAAAACATGTGGCGGGTCTTGTTTACTCTTGGCTTGGATGAATATCTCCATCATCCATGATTCTTCTCCTCCTTCCATGGTCTTAAGGCCGCAATAAATAGGCTGCTCCTTATAGCCCAAATAGTGTAGGAGCTTGCGTAGGATACTGGCGAACTCCCCTTCATACACTCCATGGGCTAGGAAATCCCAGTTGGCATTATCTGCCATTCTTGCCATCTGTAGATTAATTTATAGCGTTAGTAATTTTCAAAAATATTAATGAAAGGTAGAATAGAACAGATCTAAGAAGGATAAGAAAAGAAGTAGTATGCTATATTTTCAAATTCATTTTTATAAATATTTCAAATACTGTAATCCTATACCCCTCCTAGTACTGTTCTAAGGCTTTTACCCTACAGTCGTATGCTCTGATACCAGCTCTGTCAGACCCGGATTTTTCAATCCAGAATCTTCTGTGTATTACCGCACTAATCCCTGTATCAGTAGTTAGTGCACACAGGTACATTGCTGATTCATGACATACATCGCATGATAATATTACAAAGTTGAAATACACCACATCAGGTGACAGTTTACGTAAGGGCCGTTTTGGCCAAATGTCATCATTACAAACACGCAGCGGAATCATTAGCAAAAGTAAACCCAAAGTCCACAGGCAAGCGACTGGAAGGGTATTGTGTGCATTATATGTCACCAGATAACCAGTAACATACGTGCACACAAAGCCGGGAGTCCACTTGTCTATGTCTAACCATCGTGGCCTACGCCTTAGTTTCTTTCGTTATCCTTCTCCTCCGTAGCAGGAGTATCCTCATAGGCATAATGGTCCTGTGTTCCTGTGTCTGAATTTTGTCGCAAAAGCGAGTGTGAGCACTCCAACCCCGTGCTCCGCGAGCCAACACACAGAATGCAATATTTAACATGTATGGCTAATCAAAGGATGGCTCGGGCTTATTTTATTTTGCGAAGAGTGCTTTTGAATACAATTATATAAAAATCCTTAGGACCTAGCAATTTTAAACACAAGACCTTTATTTGTAAAGTAAGTTGTTCTTATAATTGACACAGATTCCATCCACCATTCATGGTATCTGCACCATATAGCATATTTCAACGTTATAGCCGCTTAACTTACCATTGGGACGACACCCAGGACAATTCCAAACCAGGACCATCAGCAGTCCTACACATTTCCCATGTCACCCACCAAGATTTTTGAAATAGAACTATATCCAGTTAAGTTCCCATGTCCGCCCTTGACCGTGGGCACGGCTATTCGAATAGTTTTTAGACTCTGCAGAGTTTGCACACTTTACCCACAAGAGATAAATCCACTTGTTGCCCCACATGATTCCTTAGCCATGCGGTTGAGTAGATTATCACAGGACCTTTACAATGCATTTTTCCTAGCAGAGTTACGTCCGCTAAGGTTTCCACTTCCTTCAGGGTACGACCACCCTTCCAGAAGCCCCCTCTTGCGCCGTCACGTCGGAGGATGTGGCCATCCTCTACCCGCCTGTGGTCACACCGGCGCAACTCTTACTAAGTCGATGCAAATTAGTTAGCCCTGCCTACACTTTGCCAGCTTGTGGTTGTACTTGTTGTACCCTGGGAGGTCATCACAAGATTCGGTCCTTAGGGCTATCTGGGCGGTTCTACCACTAACCATTTTGTGCTTCCACTGCACCACTCATACACACCCTCGAACCAGTCGCCCAGATAATTAAGCATCTTGAGGTTTTTGGGAGCATAAAATATCAATAACCAAATATACCAGTCATTTCCACCATGACTGCCCAAACCAATTTCTCATGATTCAAAGTGATGCTTTGGGGCATTTTGATGCCCCCGAATATCTAAGCAGTACTAAGCCTGGCGTATAGTTATGGATTTATTTTTGAAAGGTTACCATTATAATTTTGCTAGGGTGACAAGGCTCAGATATTCAAATATGTCAAAGGAGGTATAATACTAGCAAGTCGAATAATGGGTATGTAGCTAGAATCTTCAAACAAACATATAATTGCATATGAAATAACAGCATGCAATTTGATAATTTAAATAAAAATAGATTTGCAGAAAATGTAGGTTCGACATGATCAAAGTATTGACTCACCTGGGTCACAGGGATCGAGGTCTTGATTTTCTGGAGCTTCTAGGGTGGCTGCCTCGGCTTCTTCTTCTTGAGCCTCGTACGCTATTTTATCGTGCGAAAAACCCAAATAAAAGAAAAACAACAATCACTCAAAATATCACCAAAAATTCAAATGGACTCTAAAATTCATGATTCTAGTTCCAGTTGATAGATCTTGAATTTAGACGGATTTAGAAATTTGTCCCACTCAATTTGGATTTAAAACGAATAAGTTACAAGCATTTAAAGTTCTCAGTTCATAAAAATCCAAGAAATTGGAAAAGTCTGACATGTGGGGCCCACTAGCTATTTTTTTTAATTCAGTTACATTATTTTATTTATTTGCACGGTGTACATGACAGGTGGGTCCTACTAGCATTTTTAATTCATTTTTTTATTCTATTATTTCCTGTGTTGTTCCTATGGCAGGTGGGCCCGGGGTTACTTTATCATTTCCACTTATGGCCCACCTGTCAGTGGGTTGTTTATGCTAATGGCCTGTTATTCACACTCAAGCCCACTATTAATCTTAATCCCCTGCCATTACGGCTAATCACGTGTGTCTTTGACAGATGGGTCCCTACTGTCAGTGGGCCGCTCGGGTTGCAGCCACTGACCGCTAACCCGGCCTGCGGAGTCAGAGGCTCGAACGCGCGACTGGGGAGTTCGGGGGGGAAGAACGAGCGCTGGTAACCAAGTGGCCATACTGATGTTGCCTACCCTATATGGGGGAGCTATCCCTTTGAGCTAGCTTGCGGAGGGGGCCAGGCAGAGAAAGCCGAAGGCGGCGGTGGGGCTGAGGCGTCGGCGGCGAGCGGTGGTCGGGGAGGCTCAGACGAGTGCCAACACGCGTTCCCGGGAGTGCGTTGGTGCTGGTGGTGTGGTCAGCTGGGGCCGAGGGGGCACGGTGGTGGCCAGCGGCGTGCGGTGGCAGCGGTCCGGAAGAGGTCGTCGGCGCCGGCGGTATAGGGCCTTCGGGAGGTCCGGGAAAGGCCGGATTTGGGTTGGCGACGTTCTGTAGGTGGTATAGATGGAGGGAATTGGGGTCTAGTGGCGGCAATCAGCGGGGAGGCCTCCGGCCGAAGTTGAGGAAGAAGAGGGGGCGGCGGCGATCTACTGGGCTTCGACTCAATTGGTCTCTACAATAGCGAGAGGGCGGAGTGGGGAGCTCACGGAGATGCTCACGGGTTCTTATAGGGGCGCGAGGGGAGCTGGCAACGGGCGCCTACCCGTTCGGTCACATCCATGCGCAGCGGAGCAGGTAGCTAGGGCAGGGAGCAGCAGGGTCCAAATCTCCGCAATGGATTCGACTGTACCACGCGTGCTAGGGAAGGAGCTCGAGCCTTGTGCGCGAAGGGATGGTTTGGCAGTGGGGAATAAAAAGAGGGCAGGAGCGGCGACCTCTGGTCCAAATCCGTCGGTCCGAGCGGAGGAGGAAGGAGTACAGTGTAGGCACAGGGGTCCACGGACCAGCGAGGGAGGGCGCGGGCGGAGGCGGGGCCATGCGCCAGAGGGAGGAGGCGCGGACCCGCCTGGCAGCGGCAGGGCGAGGCGGCCACACGCGCAAAGGCGGGGAAGGTGGGCTGGCTGCGCGGTGGGGAGAAGGCGGGGAGGTTGGCCGGGCCGTTTTGGCCGGCCTGATCGCCCTTTTTTTATTTGTATTTTCCATTTTGTCTATTTATTGCATGTATTTGCATATGTATATATATAGATATATATACATGTATATATATGTTTTTATTTACTTCTATTTTTGCATATGTATATATATATTTATTTATTTTACTTACACATTCATTTTGTATACTTGTATATATATATATTTCCCTCATTTTTCCTGCATGTATATATTTTCCTTATGCCTATTTTTTTTGTATAATACATTTTATGCCTTGCTTATCTTTCTAGGTCCTTGTGTGCATATTTGTATAGGTTCTATTTATCTTTGTTTCCCTTTATATACTATTATCTTCAAAATGATATTTCATCTCTTATTAACTCAGATTTCTCTCCCCTATTATGGATCATCTTTTCAGATTCTCAATTTAAACTTTCTAATATTTAAACACGTTTGTTTCCTCTTTAGCTTTTGGAACCTTCATCAAATTTTTTAGGAAAATCCCATAAACTCCAAATTCAATTAAAATTCATTGCAAAAAAATTAATTCAAAAACTTCACATTTCCAGATTTAATTTTTTTAGGATGTTACAAAATCCCTGTGCCTCACTGTGAGTAACCAGTACACCCTGGCACCCACTTACCACTGGTGATATCTGAACTAAACCTTTTCAAGTTAATCAGCTAGGTCGTACCCATATAGACTTGTGGTTGTACTGTTTACACAAGGAGGTCATCACAAGATTCAGTCCTTAATTTGTCCGGGCGGTTCAATCCACAAACCACGGGTTCTCGTGCTACTTCCGCACCAACCACTCTTACCACCCGCCCAGACAGGTTTAGCAGATTTTTAGGGTTTTGAGAAGCATATCACAATTTAACATAAATACTCAGCCACGTACATCCCATGACTATCCGAAAACTAGTTTTCCATGAGTAAAGAATGATGTTCAGGGCTACTGATGCCCTGGATTCGACAAGACCAGCATGGCAGTAATATGACTTATAACTACCTTAGTTATAGTTTATATCTAGGGCGACAATGGTCAGGTGATTCCAATGTTACTGATGGGGTATCATAATATTGGGTAGACATATGGGTGTTAGCTACCTTAAGAGTGACATACTTTTGCATATAAAGTAAAGCATGCAATTTTGATAGGTTAAACGAACATAGTTTCACATGAAATATAGGCGCAAAAATATCAAAGTATTGACTCGCCTGAATCAAGAGCTTGGGGGTCTTGTGCTGCTTCAAGCGGGGGCTCGTTCGCGTCGTCGAGCTCTACTCGGGAGATCGAACCGGAAAAACAACGCAAAAGAACGAACGCAAATAAATACCAAACAAAATAAACAAAACTCAAATTAACTCAAAACTGAACCAAAACAAAACCATCAGATAGATCTCAATTTTAGAAAAATTTAGAAATTGGTTTCATTAAATTTGGAGTTATGGTTAAGAAGTTATAGCATGTCAAAGTTTTAATTTCTGGAAAATCCGAAAAATACAAAAAAAAAGAAGAGAGAGAGGGTGCTGCTGACAAGTGGGCCCGTGGGAAAGTAAATGGTGCTCGGGTGAGCACTGAGCACTGCTGCACCGCAGCTAACAGGCGGGCCCGCGTTTAATAGCAGCACTACCTTCTATTTGGTCGGCTTAAGACAAAATAAATGGTGGATTAAGACAATGCCTAGTTAGGAATAAATGCACTGGTTGCTTCTCTGTCCTGGCTCTTCCCGGCCGCGAGGGAGACGGGCTCGCCGGCGGCGTAGCGGCCATGGCGCCGCGACGGCACCGACCAAAATGGGTTCCAGGGCTCCGCGCACTCCCCGGGGAGAGAGGAATCGGACGGATTCGACCTGCGGTGATCGGCGGCGAGCTGGGCGGCGGTCGAGACAGGGGAGATTGGGCGCCGGCGCCTAGGGCCGTTAGGGCGCAATTGCTTGCCGTGGAAGCATCCGCGGGTGTCACGGATCTCACCTGCGGCTTGGGCGGCGGCCGGAGTGGAGCCGAACGGGCCGGCGGCGGAGAGGGTCTTGACGGAGAGGGAGGCGACGGTGCCGGCTAGCTGGGGAAGAAGGCGGAACTCGGCGAGTTGAGGACGGGGTTCGGGGTGTCCTGAAGATGCTCCACACGCGGGGAATCGACCCAAAATGCAGTGGTTTGCCGACGGGGCTTCTACGCCGGAGTTGGGGGAGAATGAGGTCGCCGGCGGCCTGCAGAGGAGGAGGGAGCGATTAGCCGGGGAGGAAGGGAGAGGGAGTAGTGGCGAGCGTGGGGAAACGCTCAAAAGGCCCGGATGTAGACCGGCGGCGCTTGGCGGCGGGGACTCCCGACGGCACACCAGAGGCAGAGGAGGCGGTGGTGTGGGAACTTTGGTGAGTTTCGGTGGGTGTGCGGCGCGACAGTCGGTCTCCTTTATAGAGGCCGGGGAAGGAGGCTGGGCGCCGAGGGGGAGACACGGCGGCGTGTTGCAGGCAGGCGGTGGCGTCAGAGCCGTGCGGCCACAGTGCGAGCGAGGTGACCGGGGGTTGTTGGGCGCGAGTAAATGTGGAAGCGGCAGCACTCGGTCCGGAGGTCGCAGAGGGAGGCGTGGCGCAGGGGCAGCTGGGCGACGCCGATGTTGTAATGACCCAAATTTTTCAAAATTTTGAGTTTGAGTTGAATTTCCAAATTCTAGTGCAAAATCTCAAACTAGAGCTTAATCCTCACCAATCACCAAGCAAATCACGCACCAATCTCAAAGCAATCCCTTCCTCCACTTGGTTTTTCGCGTGGCACTGTAGCAACCGAAAATATCCACCGCCGCCTCCACCTCCCGTCCGCTGTCGCATCTTCCTCCTTCTGCCAGCTCCCCTGCCACCTTGCGAACTCACCGCCACCTTGCTTGAGTGCTGGGCACGCCTCTCCTACCCTGGCCAGCTGCCCCTGCCCTCCCTCCGTGCCCCTGCCCTGCCGCTGCCCTCCCTCCTCGGTGCCGACCGCCTTTCGGGGCCTCTTTAAGCATGCCGAGCCCCTCACCGCAAATCCTACACTCCCCCGCAGCTCACCAAGCAACCCCTGGCCGCCCTTCCTCCCCCATTGCCGGTAATCGGAGAAATTCCCCAAAGTGGAGCCCTAGCGCAATGTCCGACCTCCGGCCAATTTCTTTTCAATTCCTTTTGTTGGTAGCAGCCTTAAGCCCCTAGGAACCTCCCCGCGCTGCCGCCTTAGCCTCCCGAGCACCGCTCTTCTCCGGCGCCGTGAGCCACTTCACCGCCGCCCGCCCCCGCCGTGGCTAGCTCGGCACGAGCTTCCCTAGCCTAGGCCGACCCTTCCCCGAGCTTTCCCACCGCCCAAGGATGCTCTAGCACCCACCCAATGGCCTGGAACCTCTCCCATTAGAGCACGAGTTCAAAAATGGCCGGCGATTGCCGCCTCCGTCGGCCTCCTAGCCACCCAAAATGGACTCCTCTTAGTACCCTCTACCCAACCATGCTCTCGGTTCGCATCGCAGTGCACCGGAGCGCCGTCGCCGACCGCCGCCTCCCTCCTCTGCTCACTGCGCGCACGGGAGCCGGGCGAGGAAGAAGAACAGTGCGCACGCGCACTGTTCCCCCGGCCGAACCGCCCCGACTTGGCTGGGCCAAGCCAGCTCGGCCGCACCAGGCGCGCCTGACCGCGCCGCTCGCCCCGCGCCCGTTCCAGCCGACCCGAGCCCGAAGCGACGTGATCCGACCGAACCAACTCGCCCGAGCCCGATGAATAGTCCGACCGGACCAGAGGAACAGTGCTTGACCCAAAACCCAAAAATGCATATTTATACTCCCCAGATCTGTTTCGAGCCCGCCAATCCATTTCTTAGCTCCAAATATTCATACCAAGCCTCCAAAAATCCCAAACCTATCTTATTTGGGTTTTGGTGAATTTATTTGGTTATTTCCATTTCTTTATTCCTAGCTCATTTTTCGTCGCGCGTGGAATTAAGTTGATTTTCTTTATTTTTACGCTAGCACGTGACGTCGAGGATCAGCTGATTCAAGAATACGAAGCCTCGGATCAAGGTCAAGGCCAAGAAGTTGAAGAATACGAAATTGTCGAAATCATAAGTCCGCAAGGCAAGTCACATGTTTTTGATCATATTGAATCCCATTAAATTACATTATTTATTTAATGTATTTTCATTATGAATAGTTGCGAACTAATAATTGCTTAAAACAAAGATTTAGAATGACATGCTATCTAGATAATCCTACCACTGATAAATAGCCCTGTTTACCTTGATGGCCATATTCACCTTGACAACCTTAGTAATAATTACATATGATATAAATGTATACAAGATCATTTCATGCAGTATGATACACTACTAAGTGACTCTGGCTGTTGGCCGGTAGGTTTGAAAAACCCGGATCTAGGGTAGGGTGGTATGGGACGCCGTGCCCTAGACCGGAAATGCTGGTGGGCAGTGTGGGGTAAAGGTGTTGCGCGAAATCGTGCGGCGGTTTCGCCCACTGCTGTACCCTTCAACGTGTCACACTACTAAGGTGTGAGCCGTGGGCTAATAGAATTGAAAAACCCGGAGAGGGTAGGGTGGTATGGGACACCGTACCCTAGGCCGGTGATGCTGGTGTGTAAGTTAGGGTAAAAATGGTGTGGAGGTCCGTGTAGGACTTCGTCCACCGCCTTACCCTGAGCCTGAGGCTGCGGACCTCAGGAAAAGTATAAGGGCAAGAACCTTGTGCCAAGTAAAAGACACAGAAATCGCCCAACCACATGTGTTGATACGTCAACCCTGGTCTAGTAGCTGCTCAAGTTCGATTGAACCTCTACAGACGCAGTCTGGAGGCACCGTGCGAGTCCATACGGAAGGGGCTGAGTAGGGCCGTATGGAAGTTGGTTATGTTATGTGAACAATCTGACCGATCGATCTGAACCTCGATCATGTGTTATGTGAGCCGCACAATAGTAGGCTGAGATAAGTCAGAGGTATTTTGAGCTTACTGGTGTAAGTCAGAAGTGGCCTGGGCTTATTGAGGAAGTCTACTAGGTAGAGGCTATATAAAGAATTGAGCAGCGAAAAGCCATGTTTTCTTAATGCCAGACGTGGGTTAAAGAAATCTTGTGGGTAAAGCAGGGCAGCTCTGCAGAGTGAAATAAATGGTATTCGAATACGCCGTGCTTCCGGTTAATGAAGCTGTGTTAATTGGGTGATTCCAAAAACAAGGCATAAGTAGTGTTTCTGATGTTGTTAAATTGAGTAATGATGAGATTTTATCTGATAACAGAAAACCCCTGATCTTAAGAAGAAAATGTTTTACTTTTAATTGTTTGCAAATAAAACTGCATCCACCTCATAATAAAACCACTATACACCCTCCACCCGAGAACCCCTGGCAATTAGTTATATAGTATTTCCACATGTGATTTGCTGAGTACGGGGTGGGAGTACTCAGGCTTGCCTAATTTTCCCCCAACAGATACCAGAAGAAAAAGGAAGCAATTCAAGATTTCGCATTAGGGTTACGACCGCACTCAAGCGTTCCTGTGGAGTTTTCTTCGGCTCTTCTGCATGTAAGTTGAGTTTTGGGCTTGGATGCCCTTATTGTCGTTAAAGCTGGCCATTAGGTCTTACTTTAATCCAATTAACTCTTTTTAAATGACTTATAAGCAGGCATGATACACTGTTAAGCCGCAACAGAACTCCTGGGCTGTTGCAGGCCGTACGACGTCCCTGGTCCCAAAAATTGGGGGCGTTACAAGTGGTATCAGAGCTATGCTTGACTGTAGGATGTAACCCTAAGTGTAGGTTTGATTTCGATAGGAACACGATTCTACAAAATCTAAATTTATGATACAAAAGAGTTACAAAAATCATAAGTAATATTGCTGCCTCACTCTTCCTATGTCTGCCTTATCTTTCCTAGACATGCATTAAAAATTTTTGTTTGGATTGGTCAAAAGCTCAAAAATACGAGTAGTCGTTTAGACTAACTTCTTGCTGCAGGTCTTTAACCAAATGGAACGAAGACTAACTTTAGTAGAAGTGCTAAGGATGGTGTTAAGAAGAATAGCACGAATGTCTCTGACCAAAACTTTCCTTTCGAAAAGTTGAAGTCACCGTCCGAGTAGATAGTACATCATGCCCGTTTAATTCCCTTGATGCAACGGGTAAAACCAATTGAGTAGACGAAGTTTTCTGCTTGTAACCGTAGCCAAATTGCACTACGAGCCTGGTAGGCTGCTATATATAAGCAATTTGTGCAAAGAGTTGAATATTTGGTTTTAAGAAAAATTTATGTGGAAAACGTTTCTACTCCTACCTTACTTTGTCTCAACTTGTATCTATTTTCTTCTGTTCCGATTCCCCTCTTATCTATCAAGCTCTAAATCTTGGAAGAACTTAAATGCAAATTCCTGATTGCAATGAATAGGTTAAATTCCATCTAAGAGAGTCATAAGTGGGAGAGAATAGATAAACCCGTAAGGGATTGAATTATGACGTGAAAGATAACCAAAGATATTAAAGAAGTTATATTTGATTAACAGAATGAGTCAATAGTATAAATTTTAAGTGGATTAAAACCCTAGCCATGATGCTATGTTCAATTTTCGGTGGATACAAAGGATAGTGAATTAATTTAGAAGCAGGTAATAAGAGTTTAGTTGATGATTGAATGAGCCTAACGAGATTGTGACACAATGGTGGGAGGAGTCAAAACTCTAGAATAGTTTTGAAGTAAACAGTGTTGACAGACTTAAAATAAAAATGCTGGACTACGATAAATTTAAGGTCAGATCTATAGGTTTATGATGGAAAAAGGGAGTTAGGTTGAAACTAGATAGGCAGGATGTAATTAATAACTTTAAAAGGTATATATAATAAAAAGATTAACTAAATAAAAATGAATGTTTAGAGTTTAGCCAACAAAGGTGTTAAGAGCAATCAACGGAAAGAAGTAGTATAGTGGTAGATAGTAGGTGATGGAAGCAGAATCAGTACAATTATTAGAGTGTAACTGTGTAAGTAAGAGCAAAACAGGGTTGAATTAATTCCATGAGTGGCGTCGAATGTCAGAAGAAATTGGATTACCCTTGCAAATATATAGGAAGTGAGAAATAGTATTTTAGGAAGTGATCAGGAAAATTGTTTAATCCCCCCCCCCAAGCAATTTCTTTCCTACTTTTGCTCTTATCTTGATTTCGTCTTACTTTCCCTTGCTAGCCCAAAAATGTTACAGAACTGATTCCTAAATAATGGGTGCAGAATACTACTAAGCGGATTGAAATTTAGCGGCATGTCACATGAAGAAAAGAAGTTCTGAATGACAATCTATAGTAATGGAAGCCCAAAGTGTCACGAAGAAGAATCAGATTAAAGACGAACGCAGGCAACTCAAGAGTGTAGAACAACAGCTTATTGACACAATGTCACCAGAAGAATCAACGCCAACATCAAGTGCGACAGCAATCAAATTTGCAACTTTCCTACAGACTCAACCTCCTACCTTCTCAACAACAACAGAGCCATTAAGTGCAGATAATTGGCTACAAGATATTGAACGAAGGATGAATACTATCCAGTGTACAAACCAGGAGAAAGTCCTTTTTGCCACTTATCAACTCTCCGAACCAGCAAGTACTTGGTGGGATTCCATCCAGTGGATACACCCGAAGAAGAAAGATATCACATGGGAAGAATTTGTAAAGAGATTCCGTAAGACCTATATTTCCCCTAAGGTCATTACGGGAAAATATCAAGAGTTTCTCAATCTTCAACAAGAAGACAAATCGGTTACGGAATATCTACAGCAGTTCCATCAGTTGTCTCGATATGCACAAGAAGATATCAACACTGAAGCCAAAAGAATGATATGTTTTATGAAAGGCCTGCAACCAGAGATACAACGTTACACTACAACTGTGGGAATTCCAAACCTTCTAACCTTAGTCGATCAAGCCCTTTTGGTGGAAGAACAAATGTCAACATATGCAGAGACTAGGAAGAAAAATAATCTCTTGGTTCAGTCTTCTACAGCCTGTTTTCACTGTGAACGAGATGGGCATTATCGTTGCCAATGTCCACTAAAGTTCTTACCTAAAGAAGAAGCCAGGAGACAAGCAAGAAAGCAAATATCAACGTCACACCAACCGTGCACAAAAGAAGAGAAGCTCTACCCTAAGAGAGCCAGAGTTGAGGAAGAGACAGGTCCACCCTAAAAGAGTGACATGCAGCCAAGGAGCGAGGAATAGGAACCGAAGGGAAAAGGTTTTATATTACCCACTGTTAGGAATAACAAATAAAATGAAGGTCCAGTCAGTACTTTTGTGTAAAATACAAGGCAGTTGGAAGAAGTGTCTGTAAATTATTTTAATTAAGGCAGGCAGCAGAACTATGGGAGTGTATGAAAAATGTATGTGCAAAGTATGTGCAAAGTATGAAGAATAAAAAGGTTATATTGTATTGAAGCCAAATACAACAGATTTGAGTCTTAGTATCAGCCAGAAATATTAAAGGATCTAACAAATGGAACACAGGGCAATAAAATAGAAATATGTAAATCTATAATGTACAAGGATAATATACAGGTACAGGCAGTCAATGGTATAAGGAACCCAGATGTGACCAGACAAGGCATAGAGATGCATCAATATGGGATAAAAGAGTAAAATAATAGAACGCCACCTAACCATGGATGAGCTATAGCATGAACTTCCGAATGAGACTATGACAGACTAAGAATCATAAATCGCATTCATACCATGAGAAGAATCTTCATGAAGTCATGGGAACCCAGATATAACCAGAACAGGACAAGGCACCGACAAAAGCCCCGGTCAAGCATCAGTCAATGGCCCACTGAAAGAATACCCTAAACGAAATAAGACCTATGGAAAGGAATAAAAAATGTAACAAAATTTTATTTTACACCCCAGTGTCTAACCTGGGTGAATCTCGGGGTCGAGATTCTTTTTAAGGGGGGTAGTTTGTAATGACCCAAATTTTTCAAAATTTTGAGTTTGAGTTGAATTTCCAAATTCTAGTGCAAAATCTCAAACTAGAGCTTAATCCTCACCAATCACCAAGCAAATCACGCACCAATCTCAAAGCAATCCCTTCCTCCACTTGGTTTTTCGCGTGGCACTGTAGCAACCGAAAATATCCACCACCGCCTCCACCTCCTGTCCGCTCTCGCATCTTCCTCCTTCTGCCAGCTCCCCTGCCACCTTGCGAGCTCACCGCCACCTTGCTTGAGTGCTGGGCACGCCTCTCCTACCCTGGCCAGCTACCCCTGCCCTCCCTCCGTGCCCCTGCCCTGCCGCTGCCCGCCCTCCTCGGTGCCGACCGCCTTTCGGGGCCTCTTTAAGCATGCCGAGCCCCTCACCGCAAATCCTACACTCCCCCGCAGCTCACCAAGCAACCCCTGGCCGCCCTTCCTCCCCCATTGCCGGTAATCGGAGAAATTCCCCAAAGTGGAGCCCTAGCGCAATGTCCGACCTCCGGCCAATTTCTTTTCAATTCCTTTTGTTGGAAGCAGCCTTAAGCCCCTAGGAACCTCCCCGCGCTGCCGCCTTAGCCTCCCGAGCACCGCTCTTCTCCGGCGCCGTGAGCCACTTCACCGCCGCCCGCTCCCGCCGTGGCTAGCTCGGCACGAGCTTCCCTAGCCTAGGCCGACCCTTCCCCGAGCTTTCCCACCGCCCAAGGATGCTCTAGCACCCACCCAATGGCCTGGAACCTCTCCCATTAGAGCACGAGTTCAAAAATGGCCGGCGATTGCCGCCTCCGCCGGCCTCCTAGCCACCCAAAATGGACTCCCCTTAGTACCCTCTACCCAACCATGCTCTCGGTTCGCATCGCAGTGCACCGGAGCGCCGTCGCCGACCGCCGCCTCCCTCCTCTGCTCACTGCGCGCGCGGGAGCCGGGCGAGGAAGAAGAACAGTGCGCACGCGCACTGTTCCCCCGGCCGAACCGCCCTGACTTGGCTGGGCCAAGCCAGCTCGGCCGCACCAGGCGCGCCTGACCGCGCCGCTCGCCCCGCGCCCGTTCCAGCCGACCCGAGCCCGAAGCGACGTGATCCGACCGAACCAACTCGCCCGAGCCCGATGAATAGTCCGACCGGACCAGAGGAACAGTGCTTGACCCAAAACCCAAAAATGCATATTTATACTCCCCAAATCTATTTCGAGCCCGCCAATCCATTTCTTAGCTCCAAATATTCGTACCAAGCCTCCAAAAATCCCAAACCTATCTTATTTGAGTTTTGGTGAATTTATTTGGTTATTTCCATTTCTTTATTCCTAGCTCATTTTTCGTCGCGCGTGGAATTAAGTTGATTTTCTTTATTTTTACGCTAGCACGTGACGTCGAGGATCAGCTGATTCAAGAATACGAAGCCTCGGATCAAGGTCAAGGCCAAGAAGTTGAAGAATACGAAATTGTCGAAATCATAAGTCCGCAAGGCAAGTCACATGTTTTTGATCATATTGAATCCCATTAAATTACATTATTTATTTAATGTATTTTCATTATGAATAGTTGCGAACTGATAATTGCTTAAAACAAAGATTTAGAATGGCATGCTATCTAGATAATCCTACCACTGATAAATAGCCCTGTTTACCTTGATGGCCATATTCACCTTGACAACCTTAGTAAGAATTACATATGATATAAATGTATACAAGATCATTTCATGCGGTATGATACACTACTAAGTGACTCTGGCCGTTGGCCGGTAGGTTTGAAAAACCCGGATCTAGGGTAGGGTGGTATGGGATGCCGTGCCCTAGACCGGAAATGCTGGTGGGCAGTGTGGGGTAAAGGTGTTGCGCGAAATCGTGCGGCGGTTTCGCCCACTGCTGTACCCTTCAACGGGTCACACTACTAAGGTGTGAGCCGTGGGCTAATAGAATTGAAAAACCCGGAGAGGGTAGGGTGGTATGGGACACCGTACCCTAGGCCGGTGATGCTGGTGTGTAAGTTAGGGTAAAAATGGTGTGGAGGTCCGTGTAGGACTTCGTCCACCGCCTTACCCTGAGCCTGAGGCTGCGGACCTCAGGAAAAGTATAAGGGCAAGAACCTTGTGCCAAGTAAAAGACACAGAAATCGCCCAACCACACGTGTTGATACGTCAACCCTGGTCTAGTAGCTGCTCAAGTTCGATTGAACCTCTACAGACGCAGTCTGGAGGCACCGTGCGAGTCCATACGGAAGGGGCTGAGTAGGGCCGTATGGAAGTTGGTTATGTTATGTGAACAATCTGACCGATCGATCTGAACCTCGATCATGTGTTATGTGAGCCACACAATAGTAGGCTGAGATAAGTCAGAGGTATTTTGAGCTTACTGGTGTAAGTCAGAAGTGGCCTGGGCTTATTGAGGAAGTCTACTAGGTAGAGGCTATATAAAGAATTGAGCAGCGAAAAGCCATGTTTTCTTAATGCCAGACGTGGGTTAAAGAAATCTTGTGGGTAAAGCAGGGCAGCTCTGCAGAGTGAAATAAATGGTATTCGAATACGCCGTGCTTCCGGTTAATGAAGCTGTGTTAATTGGGTGATTCCAAAAACAAGGCATAAGTAGTGTTTCTGATGTTGTTAAATTGAGTAATGATGAGATTTTATCTGATAACAGAAAACCCCTGATCTTAAGAAGAAAATGTTTTACTTTTAATTGTTTGCAAATAAAACTGCATCCACCTCATAATAAAACCACTATACACCCTCCACCCGAGAACCCTGGCAATTAGTTATATAGTATTTCCACATGTGATTTGCTGAGTACGGGGTGGGAGTACTCAGGCTTGCCTAATTTTCCCCCAACAGATACCAGAAGAAAAAGGAAGCAATTCAAGATTTCGCATTAGGGTTACGACCGCACTCAAGCGTTCCTGTGGAGTTTTCTTCGGCTCTTCTGCATGTAAGTTGAGTTTTGGGCTTGGATGCCCTTATTGTCGTTAAAGCTGGCCATTAGGTCTTACTTTAATCCAATTAACTCTTTTTAAATGACTTATAAGCAGGCATGATATACTGTTAAGCCGCAACAGAACTCCTGGGCTGTTGCAGGCCGTACGACGTCCCTGGTCCCAAAAATTGGGAGCGTTACAGATGTGACGGGCGTGACCGGGAAGGACCACGGCGGCGCAGCGCACGGGTGGGGGGCGGCAAGCGACGTGCATGGCAAGGCGGCGCTGATGGCGAGGGCGAAGAGGCGTGCCCAGGGCGCTGCCATTGTCGGGCGCTGAAGGCGAGGTCTGCTGCCGCCATTACTCGCCGATACGGTGGGTGGCGAATGGCGACGAGCGGCGGCAAGGACAGAGGAAGAGGGAGGCGCTTGCGGGCGGATGGAGGAGGAAGGAGTACTGCGCCAGAGTGAAGGAGATGGGCGGTTGGGATGGGGTGGAGAAGAGGATGGGTAGCCAGGAAGATTTGGGGAAAATTCCTTTTAATAATAATTTTTTTCCTCTTTTAAAAGATTAAACACAAATTTTTCCCTCTCTGAAATCTTCTAATTTTTGGAGAAAATTTTAGATTCTAGATTTAAAAAGGTTACTTTGATTTGCCTCTTTGGAGATAAAACAAGGTTTTTATTTTTGTAATACTTTTGCGCTTCATGAAAATCTCTTTTTGAAAAGCAAGAAGGAAAAGCCAACTGAGAATAAAGCCTTATTATTTCTTTAACATAGGTTTTGAAAATGGGATGTTACAGTCTAGTATGCTTAGCCATGCTTATTATAGTACATTGGGTTTATCATCACCTGTGATTAACTAATTAATTTTGACTTAATGAGATATTGAATCATGATAGTAGCCACAGATATAAAATTTATGTGCCATGACATTGGTGTGTCATTGGTGTTGGTTACACAAAATGATTTTCACTTAGGCGAATGATCGTACAATACAGTGGGTGCTGTTCGCACATGGGATGTGGATGTTTCACCTGGATAATATATAAGGACTTAACTTTGTGCGTCATTGATTTGAGCCCTATCGTACAACCACATGTCTAATATGGGATAGACCTAACTAATTAATATGTGATATTCCAAGATTTCGCCATTATGATGAACATGGATGCTGATTTCCATGAGACGCAAGAGAGGGCTAGATGGCAAAACCTTAGCAGATGGAATTGAGGTTGAGATTGAGCATTGTAAAGGCCTTGTGATAATCACTTAGTTATATGCCTAAGGAAGCATGTATTGGCCGACATGATAATTAAGTGCCTTATCTCATGTGGGTAAAGTTGTGCAACATTATTTACAAAGTGTAAAACTATTTGAATAGCCATGTCTCTAGTTATGGATAATGCTCAGTAATTTCACACGAGGAGTAGAGTTCTCATAAAACCTAGTTGGATTAAGTTGAAAAGTGAATGGTTAGTTCACGGATGGTTTATTGGGTGGATGGTCAGTTCACTTGAGGTTACTCTCAATTCCTTTTATTTATTTACTTATTAATCATTTTCAAAGTTCGTTTTTCAATCTATCTAGTGTATTTATTTTAAATTATTGCTTTCTACAAATTAACCTTCTAACCATCCTTTGGTAAACCTTGCATATTATATATTTTTTGTTACGAACGACTTGCTAAGTACTCTATGTACTCACGGCTATATCCATACTTGCTCAGTTGAAGAAGGAGAATCATACCAATCAGAGGTGTATGAAGGAGGATACTTTGATGACTTCGCGGATTAGGACTTCGCTCGCTAGTTGATTGCTTGTGGGTATATCGAATGACTATTACGCTTTTCTTTATTTTTTGCTGCTAGTTTCTTAAGCCTTTCATACTATTTTTTTGTAAGATTGGCAATAAGATTGTAACTCTCATAATTAATAATATTTGAGTCTTTTCTTAATAAATCATGTTATGGTCGATATTTCATCAATGTTTACGTTGTGTGCACTAACGTGAACATGAACTAGTGCAGAATATATAAGAGAGTCCGGATTAGTATATTCAAATCTCGACAATGTTCTTGTTTGGTCAGACCTTATGCAACTTTTTTTTGACGTGCTACTCTTTTTTTTCCTTTCTTATTAGGAACATCTTATGTTAATCAGAACGACTGTAGACAAAAGGGATGATTTGGGCTACAGGCCTAGGGGTGAACCGAAGGTCCCGTACCCCAGCGACCCCTAGAGGCGGCTGAAGCCCAGGTTTCCCTACACCTGGTAGCTGTAACATGAGGATTTGGAAAACTCGAACGACCAAAACCCGGATTGATCTATGCCCTACTTGGGCCGACTCGGCACAACAACGCGTTGCGATAGAGCGGCATCTCGATGCGCGCAGAATGACCCAACCGCACATGGCAATGGATTATGGAGCGTCGACATGGCCACGGGGGTGACGACGCGTGCGCGGTGATAGGCAGACAGAGAGAGAGAGAGACTTGCTCGACTTCGCCGATGACCAGGTGGTGCACGGTTCGTCTCCAAACTACAAACCTGCCATGGTTTTACTTTGAACAGTTCACTTGTCCTCGTCAGATTATGCTGCCGGAGTTCAGGGGGGTGTATTGTGAGCCATACGACAACTATTGCACAATGTGGTGAGTAATGTAGTAAATATTGTACATTATTATTCTGCGCTGTTGATTTTGGATCGAACGATGGACAAAAGTCCATAATGCACAGGTACTTTAGATCCCTAAGTCACTTCATTGACTGCATGTGATCCTAATCCGCTGAGCTACTACATGGGCAATATTAGGCAATGATATGGCAACCATGGTCATTCTGAGTTTCTCCAAAAATAAATTTGTCCTTGTCTGTGAATTGGATGCAGTTTAGCAACGGAATACGGATTTATTCCCAACAACACCATGATACCTACGATCACCCAGTTAGAGCCTAGAGACATCGTTATAACACGTCGTGGTTCAATAAGAAGATCAGGTCATTCAAGGCTGTCAGACTCAGTTTTAGTCAATCCAGAATCCTCTATAAATACTATTGCACTATTTTCTAAATCAGTAGATAAGTGCTTCACCACCATTAGTTCCTTGATCTTCATAGTAGACATAGTGACCTTGATCCATGGGCTCTGAAGGGGTTTGGAGAGCGAGGGTAAGCATAGACAATGGAGCTCTATGAGCCAACATGCAGAATACAATATTTATACATGCAAGTTTTGACAAGGAGAGCTAGGATTCTTTTATTTGCTAAAAACAACCTTTCAATTTACTGTAATTAGAAAATTCCTATGACTTAGCATTTTAACCAACCCTGTTTTATTAAAGAGATCGAAAGTGTGCAATATTTATAGCGGTGTAGGTTTCATTCACCTGTTATATGGTTCCGCCCACCATATGCTTAATTTTGACTACTGGGGTTACATCCATCCTATTAACAACATTGGGTTACATCCATCTAGGAAAAACCAAAGTCAGGGTTACATCTACCTGACAAGTTTTTATCCCACCCACAAATGTTTTTAAAATAGAAACTAACTCGAGTAAGTTACCATCACTACTAGAAAACTGATCATCCCTCACGGTTCGAAACCGTCAGAAAAATACAAAAAACCGTCAGGTTAAATATCCCTGACGGGTTCCCGTCAGGCAAAACCCCTCAGGGCTGGCTGGTCAGGAAAAATAAATTTGGCTGACGGGAACCCGTCAGGGATATATAACCTGACGGTTTTACCCGTGAGGCAAATAATTTAACCTGACGGTACAATTCCCGTGAGGAAAAATGCATTTTACTCACGGGCGAAATGTTACCCGTGAGAAAAATGCATTTTACTCACGGGCGAAATGTTACCCGTGAGAAAAATTGATTTTACTGACAGGTACGGTCACCGTCAGGAAAATTAATCAAACCCAGGGAAAAAAATTTCCTGACGGTTTGACCGTCAGGAAAATGTATGCATACAGACCCAAAAACTGCTACAGCTCACTCCCCTCCCCAGCGCCATGCATGCATACATCTCACTTAGTAGGCAAAACCAATTTCTCGGTGGACGAAACCAATTTCTGGCCATCATGCAACAAAAGGAAGCCCTAAACATTACTAGGCAAACCATCCAACATTGCAATACAAAATAGTAAAGTAAATAGAAATTCTATTTCTGTTTCCAGAGTCAGCCAACCACTCCACATGCTTATTTGGGTTTGCTAGGAAATTCTCAGCAAAAGCTTGGATGTTCTTCATGTTAATGGAAGCTATGTACTCTGAACTCATGTTCTGCAATGACATAATGATATATATTTAATAAATCAAATAAACAAAAACAAAAGCAGTATGCCTTAATAGCAATAGATTTCTCCATGTCCTGTGCAAAAGGAGACAAGTATTTCTCCATGTGGTATACATAGATTTTTGAGTTCAGCTAGATATCCTCCATTATTTCGATATCTTAATCGGATGGCCCAGTGTCATTTGCAGTGCTTTACATGTGAACACTAGCTACAATCTCTTGTGAGTACATGTCCAATCTTAGCAGCTAAGCTATACAAACAAATTTTTGCAGACTACCTTCCACATCAAATCATAAAACTAACTTACAAAGAGGCCAGCAAAATAACAATCAGACATTCAATGAGCATTGCCCACCTTTGTGAATGATGTTGATGCACTTGGTAAGCACATCATCATACGCTTTTAGAAGGTTATCAGGACTGGCAACAGCAGCAAGTCCTTCTATGGATAAGGCAGCTTGAACAACACTTAAATCATCATCATGCAGACTGCGTATTATTGCATCTTGCATATTGATAAATTTCTGCAGTAACTCAAAAATAACAACATAAGCATGCAGAACGTAACTTGAGCAAAGAAAGCTTCAAATACAAAAAGGAACATACACAGCACCATACACATGAATGAAATTGTTTGTAGTGCACCGAAGACCAGAAAGTATAACAAGACAAACTAATTGGGCCACAATGACTAAAAGTAGAAAATTATTTGTCATTCACAAACTATGACATGAACAATGGCAGGCAATTATTCCAGCACATATATGCAGTATAAAATTATCAGAATTTCAATAAAAAATAAAATTTACATCAAATTAACTCTCACATCAGAACATACCTTTGGGTGGTCCAGACTGAACCAAATGTTAGTGTCAGATACTTCAGTTGGCATGCCCTTGCTTTCGTCAAACACTAAGCCCAGCACCTCAGAAGTAGAATCCCCTCCAATTGAGTTAATTTCAGAGTTCTGATGAATTAATGTCTCGAATCAATATCAAAATTCCAAAAAAAGGGAAAAACAAGAACACAAATCTCAACACCCTCTGCACTATATCCGTGTCAAGCTTGGGGATAGCACCCAAGCACTCCACAATCACTGCAGTGCAAAAGCTGATGACTGCCCTTGCAAGATCAAAGGCCGTTCTGAACCGTGAGGGATCAAAATTTGCTATGATTATCTGGTATTCGGCAGTCAACACATCAACAGTCTACAATTCTCCTCTCTCAATCGCTATCGCTGCAACATTCATACACACACCATTGTTTTAGCAATTGTGTGCATTCTATAAATCCAAATAGCATTCAGCTGAAAGCTTCATATTACAATGCATACAAACACTGATAATCAATTCCTGTTTGGACAATGTTTAACATTGATGAAACCATTAATTTTTCAACTAACCAAAATAGTACTGTCTGCCATCAATAGCTTCCCTGTTGTTTTTCATGAGCGATCCTTATATGGAAGAAGAAACACCACATGCCTTTGTTTCAATAACAAACTCAAATCAGTTCATTGATCGGGAAACCCCTACACGGCGATAAACTGATGACTGCAACAATTCACAAATAGAAGTTTACAAGAACTAGTGCTCCCCAATTTGTCCCCAATTCAACTAATCTTTCTTGATCAGAAAAAAATAAAATACAAGACATATCAGGGCAACATACCAATGGGCATCAAGAAGAAAGTTGATCCATAACGATGACCTAATGCCTTGCCACTGCAACTATATGCCGTCTCATCTGCGGCAAAATACAAACCCAAATCAACAACCGATGGAGGATCCAAATCAAAAACTCACTGCAACATTGAAAAGATAAATGCGGGGCGGATTTGGGGCGCCGGGACGGCGAACCGGAGCTGGGCCATCGGGGGGCAGGGCGGATTTGGGGCGGCGGCCGGAGCTGGGGTGTCGGGGCGGCGGGGCAGACCTGGGGAGCCGGGGCGGCGGGGCGGAGCTGGGGAGGCGGGGCGGCGGGGTGAAGCTGGGCCGTTGGGGCAGACCTGGGGAGGAGGGGCGGCGGAGCGGACCTGGGGCCGGCGGATCGGAGGAGGTGGGCGAGGGGATGGGGCAGAGGAGGCGGGCGAGGGGATGGGGCCGGCGGATCGGAGGAGGCGGCCGAGCGGATGGGGCGGAGGAGGTGGGCGAGGGGATGGAGCCGGCGGATCTGAGGCGCGCGGGTGAGCGGATGGGGCGGAGGAGGCGGGCGAGGGGATGCGGCCGGCGGATCGGAGGCGCGCGGGCGAGCGGATGGGGCGGAGGAGGCGGGCGAGGGGATGCGGCCGGCGGATCGGAGGCGCGCGGGCGAGCGGATGGGGCGGAGGAGGCGAACGAGGGGATGCGGCCGGCGGATCGGAGGCGCGCGGGCGAGCGGATGGGGCGGAGGAGGCGGGCGAGGGGATGCGGCCGGCGGATCGGAGGCGCGCGGGCAAGCGGATGGGGCGGAGGAGGGGGCGAGCGGATGGGGCGGAGGAGGCGCGCGGGCGAGGGGATGGGGGCGCGCGGCGGAAAATTGGGGAATAGCTAGGGTTTTCAGTCCGCGCTAGCTGGATGAAATGTTTAGCGGGCGGGCTGGGCATTTAGCCTCACAGGCTGGAGAAGCCTCACGGGTTTATTTGCAATTATCCTCACGGTTCGATTAATACCGTCACAAAAATAGCGTGTTTTCTTGACGGCTTAACGAGCCTGACAGGAAAATGTATTTTTGTGACGGTGATATGTGGGCCCGTCAGAAAAATTGATATCCCTCACGGTCTATGCGGACCCGTCAGGAAAATTAAAGCCCGTGAGGAATGATCCATTTTCTAGTAGTGCATGTCCGCCCTTGATGGTAGGCATGGCTGTTCGAACAGTTTATACTTTGTAGACTATACATTTTTATCTACAAGAGGTAATCAACTTGCTAAGTTTTACATATTTCCTTAGACATGTGAATTAAGGAGGTTATCACAAGGCCTTTACAATGCATCTCACTAGTGATGCTATACCCGCTAAGGTTTCATAGCTGTAGGGTTACATCAGCTCACTCCAAAAGCCCCTCTTGTGCCACACGGAGGCTTCAAGGACAAGAATGTTGCATTTGCCCGTTGTCGTGCTACATATAAAAAATTTATTTATACTACACTGCGCATTAGCAATCTAGTTTCACTTGGTCTTAAAACATAATTCTTTTTTCTTTTCTTTGTTCCTTGTCTATAGGTAATCTATATGTTATTCAAGGCATCAATAGAAACCCCCCAATTTTTTGAGGTCTTGCTTATTTTCAATGGCTTTGGAATAGTAGAATAATTTGAAATAACAACGAAGATCTTGGGAACGTCCAAGTTAATGATCAATAGGTTTTGGATAAAGAATTTAGGAAAGATATTCTCATACTGACACAATACAAGGACAAGTATATGCAAAATCTAACCCTCAAGACAATGCAGCGGTTATCATTGATAAAAAAGGAGCTCGAATTTTTGGGGCAATCACCGAGGAACTGAGAGAATTGAATTTTACTAAAATAGTTTCATTGGTTCCGGAAGTAGCATGAGTCCTTAATTCCAAATCAAGAGATTTCTTTTGGAATCTGTCAGTTGAATAAAGTAATAATATTAAGAGCTAGATCATCTAACCGCATTGAAAAATGAAAATAGATTTTCGAGAGAATTTTAATTTGGAATAAAAAATAAATAAAGAATCGAAACAATCAAATATTCCCCTATTCCTTTTTAGTTTAACTGATTGTATTCCATACGGAATAAGAAACCATAGCTGATAGATGTTAGCTGAAAAACAGAGATAATCACTAGAAATTCTAAAAGTATCTAGCCCATATATGGTAGAGCCTGCTTATGATTAACAAATCGGAGCCAATGATTTCTTTTCTCAATCCGTGGAAGTGTGTACAAAGCAAATACGTTACTTGTGTTGGTTAAGTCTTAAAGGTGGTGTCATGAACGGTTTTGCGTTATGGATATACGTGACTTTTCTTAGTACTCCTGCATCCTGGGAGATAATAAATCACTTGTGTAAGATAACTTCTATTTCTCGGGCTGCAATCAGAGTTAGCAAGATAACTTCTATTTCTCGGGCTGCAATCAGAGTTAGCATGACTTCATTTTCTTTCGAAGTTATCCACTCTGTTAGCAACTATAACGATTGTACTCAAAATTCTTCACGGGCATAGATCTCTCTCTATCCCTGGATTGGAAACAAACTCGAAGCTGACGACCTCGTAGGCAGCGTCGTGGCGTCCTCGACAGACGCACCGCAGGAGGCCATGAAGACCCTAACCGGTCCTTCGTGACAGGGCCACCACATCTGTTTGCTCCACATATAGGAGTTGAGAAAGAAAGTAGAAGTCAAGTGCACAATAGTCATATAATCGAAGCAATGTGAGGAAGAGAGAAAAATAGAAAAGTGGAGTGTTTTGTGCGCCGGAAAAAAGCAATCAATCTGTGTGTTCGCGTTGTGTTGACTCGCATCAAACAGGAAACCCACGCTGCGCATCCCGTGTTACCAACAGAGGGTTTTGGTGCTGCTGAGAGCACGTCCAGTAGAGGTGCTGCTGGCCCATCGTTGGTCACGTCGGGGGAAGGCAAGGATCAGTGAAAAGTTTACTGTTTTAGCTAGCCTCCTCGTGCTATTTTTTTTGGTAGTTTTAGCCTTCGTAGTAATTTTTTTTGTGAATCTAGCATTTCCCCGAACGCGAAAACACGCGATACTGACACATGGCAAAATCCACGGCAAGGTACTGCGGAAATCGAAATTCCACACTACAGTACCATAGAATTGCTACAGTGCTAAAGTACTTTCTGAGGTGTTGGACTCTAAGAGCAATTGGGTAATTTCCCAATTTGTAAAAGAAAAAGAAAAAAAAGAGAGGGGTCCCACTTGTTAGTGGAACGGGAGAGAAGATAAGGCTTCGGTCTTACCTCTCGCGTGAGCATGTGCTGGGTCTTCCGTTTGACCATATTACCTAGCAACTAGGTCTAGCAGGGGTGGCGGCGGCGACGGAGGCATCATCGACCTGGGCGCTTTAGCACAGGTCACGACAACAACCCGCCGGTCTTCTCCCCGCTCCTTTATAAGAGGCGGCCTCTCTCTCCTCTCTTTGGCACCGAAAAAGTGAGTCTTCTTCTCTCCTCCAATCTCCTATCCATCTCGGCTGTGTCTTGATCTTGAGCTTGAAGGGCAGCAGGCTGGGTTCCTCCTCATCACCGGCGGCTGTGTAGCACGAATCGTTGTTCTTTGGGTTTTCCCTATACGGTTTCCTTGTGCGTTTTCTTCGGATCTGGCAGTGAAGGAATATTAGGGGATTTATCTCTACAAGGTTGATTCGGCTGGGTTTTGTGCCGAGTGTTTGGAGGAGAATATGTGGTGTGTTCTTGGTGTTCACGGGTGCACTTGGTCGGAGCTCTTGTCGGTCTTGTGTGGTGTCCACCCGACCCTCGACTTCCAACTTTGGTTACCCAAGGTTTGAAGAGTGGCATTGTATCTCCATCTACCTCATCTCCTTGCGAGGCATAGCGAGCCGCTTAGTATTCTGGGACAATGCTACGTGTGTGCCTTGCCTCATTCGGTTCTTCTCGGTGATTTCAAGTATCACCGTTGTTGTGAGTATACAAGTTGTTTATTCTCTTTACTTGATCTATATCAGATATATGTGATTCATCTCTGATTGGAAGGTACAAAGAGGTTTTGTGGGTTAGATTGCTTGGTGATGAAATGACATATTACTGAAATTATATATGAATTTGAGGGTAGATGGATATTGAGCTTTCGGCTTGCTTGCTATTTCATATGCTCTGATCATTGATATTGCTGTATATTTCTTGATCCTCATTGTGTTATCTCAGTTCTGAAATTAAGCTTTGGTCAATCTATTTGATACCCGTACTTTGTTGCCTTGTTATAATCAATATTGATCAAGTTATTTGAATGTTAGATTGGTTATAGTAGTTAGTTATACTGTGTAGCAAACATTTGTTCATGATCTGAGAGTCTTCTTTAATAGCAAAGCTTGATTTAGAGCTCAAGATCTAATCTATAACTGTCATATATAATTAAGATTAATTTTTGTCATGGCGGAGATGGCCAAGAATAAATCCTGTGTAACTAGTCTTCTAAGAGCAATACATGTCATTCTAAATCTTATTAATATGCTGAATTTGATCATACATGTGTTGGGCATAAGCTTCCGCTTCAATGACTTAGAAAGTTCATATGTTTATATGTTGATTAAGTCATTTATATGCCTTTTGTATCATGTTTGTATCTTTATTAAATATGCTGGAATTAAATATAAATACATGCTTATACCGCATTATTTATAACAATCCAGAAAACCAATTCTTAAAGAAATGGCTTCATCGTCTGACATCGTTAAGTCGGAAATGTTTGACAGTGCCAACTTTAAGTGTTGGCAAGCTAAAATGAAACTTTGGCTGACTGATCTTAAATTATTTTGGGTTATTTCAAATCCTCCAGTATTCCCATTGGAAACCGTTGAAATGTTACGGTGGGAGGATGCGAATAATTCAGTCTTAGCCCATTTGTTAGCCATCTTATCCAGCTGGCTGTTTGACGTGTATGTTATGTTAATTTTAAATAACGAAAAAGTGTTCCATGTAATTTATTGGATTAATTCTAATTATAAAAGATCTAGTATGATGGTTGCTAGATTTAAAGTATTAGAATTATTGGGTTTTAAATCCTTCTTGTCTTTCTTTTGCTAAATAAATTATATGTGTGCACATATATATGAAGCACTGCTCGCTGCAACACATTTACATGGCCAACATTCAACGTTTTGTTTACTAGTAAAGTAGCAGTTGATACCATAACTCAACCTGATACTTCTGCCAAGTGGTACTTCCGCACTTACATCTGCGGTACTTCTGACAAATGGAACAACCACGCTTATAACTGTGGTACTTTTGATTTTTCTGATACTTCCAGAAGACAACCCAAATCACATGCAATATTTGTAAAACCATTTCACCACTTCACAAAACTTGTAATGGTTCATCACAACAGTATTCTAAACCTTCTCACATAGTCCTTCACATGTTGAACTATAAATTGGGTACATTACGAGGTAATTAAGTGCACAACATTACCATGGAACTAATATAACACAATTAGTGGAGTACATGAACATCAGAATTAGCTGGCCTCTCCAACGGTGCCGACGGACGACGTGTAACGAATGTATCCACTGAACCCGGCGTTCGTGGCGGCGGAACGGTGCACATTCGCCGGGAGGGCTGGCAGCGTGGCTTCTCGGGACTGCAGCATGTTCATAGCTTGCACGATGGACGGGCGCTCCCCTGGCACCGGGTGCGAGCACCACAGCCCCACGACCAGCACGCGCTCCATCTGCCACTCATCGAGCTGCCCATCAAACCTCCCGTCAGAGGCTTGGAGCACCGTGCCGCGGTCGTACAGATCCCACACCCACTCCGCCAGCGCCAGCACCTCCTCAGGCTGCTCGTCCACGGCTGGCTTGCCGCAGGCGATCTCCAGCAGCACAATGCCGAAGCTGTACACGTCGGAGCCCCTGTTCGGCTTGTGCGTGTTCACCAGGTCCGGGTCCATATACCCCATCGTGCCCACCACCATCCTCGTCGTCCGCGGCCCAGCACCGTGGTCGATGAGCCGCGCTAGGCCGAAGTCGCCCAGCTTGGCGTTGTGCGAGGAGTCGAGCATGATGTTGCTCGGCTTGATGTCGCCGTGCACCACGTACTGATCCCACTCCTCGTGCAAGTAGACCAACGCCGAGCCAAGCCCGAGCACAATCTTGTACCTACAAAATATGGGATCTTTACGTATTTGATTCAAAGAAGACAAAGTTTAATGAGTTGCAATTTGCATGTCACCTCTCCGGCCATGTCAATAGCCGCTCGGTGCTGCAGTAGAGGTGCTTGTCTAGGCTGCCCTCAGGGACGAGCTCGTAGACGAGTAGGAGGCCCTTCCTGCTGTCGGACCAGCCGACGAGCTGGACGAGGTTGCGGTGCCGCAGCTGGCTGATGATCCTGACCTCGGCCTCGAACTGCTTCCGGCCCTGCGCGGACGACTCCGGGGAGAGCACCTTGACGGCGACGTGGCGGTCCTGGTCGGCAAGGTAGCCGAGCCCGGAGTAGACCGGGCCGAAGCCGCCCCGCCCGAGCTTATTTTCCTCGGCGAAGTTGCTGGTCGCCGCGGCCAGCTCGCGGTAGTAGTAGCGCCTCGGCCCGACCCCCTTCTCGAACTCGGCTTCCACAAACTGCTCGTCGGCATCGGAGTCTACTGAGTTGGTGTTCCGCTGCTGCCGTCTCCTGTTCTGGCGCCGCAACAGGAGCATTACTGCCGTGCTGCAGGTGAGCAAGGCTGACACTGGCGCAACTGTGGCGACCACTGGGACCACCCACCTCCGCCGTTTTTCGGTGGAAATTGCGGCCGGCGATGCTGTGTTCGTTTGCACAGAGGAGCTGAAACGTGAAGAAAATGTCGATTCCAGGGTAAACTTGCTGAGTTGTTCAACAAACTACACAGTGCACAATCTAGTACTACCTTTTCTCCCATACTGCGTAGTCGTTTCCACTCGTAGACACCTGAAATTCCTGAGGGATGACCTTACTGAGATCGAATCTCGTGCCGACCTTGGAAATAACCTTTCCATCGATCTCCGCAACGTATGCGTCGTCTTCAGCGAGGAGAATCCGCAACGAGCTCGCCGGCCCAATGTTGTTCCGCCTCCTGATCGCGATCATCGTAGTGATCGGAATCTTCATGCTCGGATCAAAGAAATGATCGTAGAACTGAAGGAACATCACTCTGTCAATCACAGGGCAGTTCACAACAACGAAGGAAAAGATAGCGCATCAAGTACTGACGAACGACAGAACGTACAACGCAAGGGGAGCCGGGATGCGTGAGGATGTAGGCGTAGCCCTGCAAGATCTTCTCCGGCGGGAACGGCCACGTGTGCAGCGACTTGGGCCCGGTGTCGTGGTTGTCGACGAACGTGACGGCCTGCGCCGGTCGCCACCCGATCAGCCCAGGCGCGCTCCCGTTGCCATCCCTCAGCCGCCACAGCTCGCTGAAGTTCAGCGCGGCCTGGAGGATCCCCTTGGTGGTGTAATCGAACGCGACCGCGGGACGGCCGACCTCGTCCACCCAGCGTGCCAGCACCTGCCGGTGCGTGTCCTGATTGGCGCGGGGCTTGCCGTCGGACTCGTAGGTCAAGTTCGTCCATATCTCGGCGACCGCAAGGTCGGGCGTGGTGTTGTTGATGTACATCTTGGCGACGTCGGAGGAGTAGCCGTTGGCCAAGTCGAGGCGCCACGCGTCAAAGCCGATGTCGTTCTTGAGCCAGTTGAGCCAGTCCGTGAGCTCGGTCCGGACGCGGTGGTTGAGGTGGTCGAGGTCAGGGGCGGGGAGGTAGTCCACGCCGGTATCAGCGTTGCCGGTACCGTCGGAGTAGCTGTCGTTACGGCAGATCATGTGAGGGCCCCAGTCGAGGCGGCTGTCTGGCGTGCCGCCTTCAAAGATGCAGTAGATGCCACGGCCATCTTTGTGCTCCGCCGTGCGGTGATTGATGACGATGTCGGCGATGCACTTCACCTGCTTGGCGTGGAAGGCGGCGATAAGGGCCTTAAGCTGCGTCTCATTACCGTATTTCGACACGTTTAGGTCGTACAGCCGCCCCGGAAGATAACCTGACGTTTGCATGGCTCACAAGTTTTAATGCTTACACAATAATCTACCGTGTACAACTTAAACAAGACATGAATTGTTGAGAACGCTAACAGTCTGACCTTGCGCGTCGACGGAGTGCGCCGGCGGGGGCAGCCACACATGGGTGATACCGGCACCGGCGATGTCGTCGATCTGGCTCTTCAGAAAGTCGTACCATCCAGATCCATCCTTGCTCCATGATTCCCAATTGAAGGCCTACTACCACAAAAGTGCGAGGAATCAAAAAAGGCAATCCCATCTCTAGGAAGTAATCCTACAAGCACGAGGTATTGAAACTTTGTGAGAATGCATTTGCATATGATATTTTACCTCACTTTCAGTAAAATGATATGATATTTTACCTGGAACAGGATTTGGCTAAATGCCGAGTGGGCTGACAAGCCAAGAACCACAAGAAACAACGACAAGCGCAACTGTGATGTGCTAATTCCCATATGCATAGTTATACGTAATGCAAGATTCTTTCATAAGAAAAGTTGCAAGTCACAACTCACAAGTGGAGTAGTTAATGATGTTTAATTTGCTGAGGAAATTTATAGGCAAACTAGCATTCTGGAAGTATAGCCATACTGTTTATTGAACTGGCCTAACTTGTTGCTGAAGTTAGAAACTTAAAAAAGTTCCTAATAGCTAATAAAATAAAGCACGGAAACCACCTCTTAATGGTGTGGTAGGTTATGAATATACACTCAAATCTATTAGAGTTTAAATTTTAGTGCTTCAGTAGGAATTTTATAAAGTCACGAATTTATCCAGGGCTACGTCTTTATAGGTTTGTACTAATTAAGAAGGTGCACTCGTGTTTGTGTGTAGTGGTGTGTGCGTATGTGAGTCTTTTTTGTAATCGTAAAAATAAAATAAAACATTTTCATACTATTTACATGGTATCACATAGGCAGAAAAAAATAGTTGGGCTTAATATAAAACCTAGAAGAAGGTATAGAATATAATTTGCATCTAATTCCCTCGAGCATTATCAAATTACATTAAAATCTAATTTTAATCAGAGCATATAATAAAAAAGGTAAATAAGTAGTTTCCCCTCGGCTGCGCCATGTGCGTGGCAGCAACCATCGGTGGCAATGAGAAGCAGGGTCAACTCCGCGGCGGCTGCGCCCATGTGCGCGGCAGCAACCATTGGTGACGATGAGCAGGGTCAACTCCGCGGAAGGCGAGGGTACGGCCGTTGCTAAGCACAGCCAATTTGGCCCAGGCTAGCTAGCCGCGGCCGGTTGGTCCGAGGAGCACATCGCGTAATTGTTTCGTCTTCCTTCCCCCACCCGTGTTGGTTTCCACGGCCCCGCCAGCAGGCAGCGCCACCTAGAGATGGCAATGGGTACCCGAAACCCGATACCCGGTGGGTTTTTACTTTATTAGGGTATGGGTCTGAGTCAATTTTCTTAACCCATGGGTCTCTTAATGGGCAAAAAGCCCAACCCATCGGGTCTGCTGGGTTCGGGTACGTTACTATAGTACCCAAACCCGTAAACCCATGGGTAATATAAACCCGATCCATAGGAGTTATAAACCCAAGCTCCCAGCCTCCCAGGCAAACCAGCCCAGCCCATAGCCCATTAGCCATTTAGCCCCAAGCCCCCAAATCCAATGCGGCAATGCCCCATTACCCATACGGCTAACCCTAGCTAGCACTCGCCACGGTCACTACTCACTCCTCCCCAGTCCCCACCCCGATTCAACAGCCACCGCAGAGGCGGCGCATTTGGCGCTTCGCGCTCGGTCTCCGGCAGTCTCCACGCTCGTCCTCCCGTCCCGCAGCTCCCGCTCCTGCTCTCGCCACTCTCGCCGCACACTCGTCCTCCCGCACACCCTCGCCGTCGCCTCGCCTTCCAGTTCAGCCCGCTGCCCCCACGGCGACAGCCCGCCGCCCCCACGTCGCAGCCAACACGCATCACAGCAGTAGGCCCTTGGCCATGGCGCTGCCCTCCGGCTCCAACGAAGATGGTCGGTGAATTTATTCCTCCTCTCCATTAACCATTGTTGCAGCTCGCATTACTGACCCGACGGGCGACCCATGGGTACCCGTTAACCCAGTGGGCATGGGTCTGGGCAAAAAAATTGCACCCGTCACGGGCATGGGTTTTTTAGCGGGCACGTCCAACTTTCATGGGGCACGGGTTTAGAATAGCAAAACCCAGCGGATTTATGCCCGTTGCCATCTCTAGCGCCACCTGCCTCTGCCTGCCGGCCGATTTTCTTCCATCTCATACTCCAGTGCCAAAACTGACTCACTACAGTTGAGTACGTACACATGATGTAGCGTTTGCCGGACCCTGCGAAGCACCAGCATCCATCGGCTATCAGAGAGTGAGGTCTGAAATAGACGAAGCCTAAGGTCCTGTGAGTATATTCCTTTGGTTTAAAAGCCTATTCATATTGATTGTGGCTAATAATTTTTGATTAAAAATAAATAGTAGTGACTGAAATAAATAATTTTTGGAAGGAAAGAGCAAGCGGTGGAAAAAATAAGAGATGTGTGTGCGTGAGATGGGAGCGAGAGGAGTAGAGTGCGTAATAAGCCCGTCACCCATATCTTATTCCTGAAGCAAGACTGGAATGAGATGAGTGAAAAGATATTTAAAAAAATCAGATATCCATATTATTTTCTAATTTTTCTAATCAGAAGTCAAAATAGAATTTAATATAAATAAGCTATAAATCTTGGGTCTGCCACTAGTAGCAAGGCTCCGGCCGGGAACGTGCTAGTCTAGATGCTCGGACACGAGATCCGCATTGTGACGACTAGTATCGAGAGTTTAATCAAACTGATTAGTTGGCAAATTAATTAACTTATCCCTGTGGTCGCGCTTGGGTCTTGCTGCTTGCTGCAAACTAAAACGGAACCCTCGCCTCACCTACCGCCCGTTCCGGCACTATTTTTCCCGGGCCGTCACCGTTTGTTGGTTAGTGCGTTCCTCTCACTCCTAGCTAACTCAAAAATCAAGTATCGGTCCTATGTTATAAATTTTAATTATGTATCACTTATATACTACTCCATTGTTGTAAATTAATTGTATATAAGATGTGATCTCGATGTTATAAATACATATAAGTCACTGATCATAGGATTAGTACAGAACACATACGATGATTTCGGGTATTCAACACCCGAAATCCCCACATTCCATTCGATAAGTTGTACTATCCATACTCAAATTCAAATTCAACAATGCAATACATATATAATTTGTTCCAACACGTCCAACCAATCGGAAACTCTTTTCAATGCCGTGTCTATTCATATTCCTTAAGTTTAATTTGTTGTACTACGATTATTTATTATGTTGTATATGGGAATTTAAGCCTATTATTATCTTGTAGTGTACAAACTATGAAGACATCTGAATTCAACCAAATTAAATAGATATTAAATTCGAAATAGATCAATACTTGAATTTGCATTTTTGATCCAAGAATATTCAAATTTGTTATTCCCATTTGGCGTTAAAATGTGGATACGGATATGATATGACCAATATCCAATTCTCATTTGATTTGTTTCCACATACAAATAACCATCCAACGAGTGGTTGGTGGGAATGGAACTCCATGGAAATCGGTGACGCCTTCTTGTCGAGTAGAACCATGTTGGCTCAATCAAGGGTCCCCTTCCCACTGAATGCCCAAAGTCTATCCTGAATGCCCAAACAGCATACCTTTTTATGGTCATCAAACCATCTGCCAGAGTGCTTCAATTCCTAAATAGATGAACATGACAATCTTTTTAGGCCGGATCCAATCAACTAACGGGAGGGAAATGCAAGGTCAGCTGGGACAAGGTGTGCAAACCCACTCACCTAGGTGGGCTCGGCCTCCTGGATCTCCAACTCTTTGCGCGGTCCCTATGAATAAGATGGCTATGGTATGAGTGGGCAACCACAAACAAGCTTGGAAAGGAATGCAGACCCCATGCGATGAGCACGATAATCTCTTATTCGTAGCAGCCACCTCCATTACAATATATGATGGAAAAGCAGTGAGCTTCTGGAACTTAGCTTGGGCTCAGGGGAGACGTTTGCGTGACATTGCTCCGCATGTGTTTGCCACCTCCAAATGAAAGAACCACTCCCTACATGTGGCTTTAACTGCAAACAAATGGCTTTAAGATCTCAGCAGGTGGACCAACCCAACTACTCAACATATCCAAGAACTCATCGCCCTATGGGGCTACATATCTTCCTTAAACATTCAGGAAGGGGTGTGGGATAGTATAACTTAGAGGCTAACTCCGTGTGGAAACTACTATGTGGCCTCAGCCTACAAAGCGCAGTTCTTTGGCACAATAAACACCTTCATGAAACACCAAGTTTTGAAAACTTGGGCACCCCAAAAATGTAAAATCTTCGCATGGCTGGCATTGCAGAATAGGTTGCGGACGACTGACTGCTTCTCTTTGAGAGGATGGCTAAACCAATCGGTTTGCCACCTTTGCAGGAACTCCACGGAAATAGCTATCCACTTCTTCGCAGAATGCCACTACACAAAAAGAATACGGATCCTCATTGCCCACTGGATTGCTTCAGACTTCATAGACCCTCCATCTTGGCACACCGTCGCTTCCATTCACCACTAGTGGGAGTCCGCCATTTTGAAGCCAGATATGCCTCGGAAGCCTCTAGCTTCACTAATGATACTTGTCACTTGGAAAATCTGAAAGGAATAAAATTCTCGCATTTTTTGCTCTATAGTGTCCTCCCCCCACATCCTTGCTCGCCAAAATTAACAGTCTCAGTATTGGATCCCAGCGGGAGAAAATGGACCAACGGAGCTCATTTCTTCCTCTATAACACCTTAATTTCATCTTGGGTGCGGACTTTCCTATGCCTGCAACCCTTTTCCTATATATATATATATATATATATATATATATATATATATATATATATATATATATATATATATATATATATATATATATATATATATATATATATATATATATATATATATATATATATATATATATATATATATATAACTTTTATCTCAACTTTTAGTATATGGCAGTGCTCCTGCCCTGTTCAAAAAAAAGAACCATGTTGGCTACCACATGGATGGCCTTCAATTTTCGATTTTTTCTAGCGTGCGCTACGAGAACGAGCTTGGTCCACCTTTTGTATCTCTCCCTCGTAGCAGAATGCATTAGATCTTTTTTTGGCCATTTTGGTGTTTTTCGGAGCCGTATTTGCAAGAATGACTATCGTTGCATGATATTAGCAAAAATGTCCAATTCATCGCATGGCCACCGCACAGTAGCCCCGTGGGGGCGACACGTGCACTCAGTCGCACGACCACCATGTGGCAGCCCTCGGCCACACAGCCACCGTGCGGCAGGCTCCTCTGCCACATGGCCACCGTGCGGTGGCCGATTAGCTAGGGTAATTAGTGCTAATATAATTATAATTAGGTATTTCGTTTAAGTGAACTGCTTGTTTGACTTTTTACATATAGCAAATAAGCCCTAAAATTATGAATTTTATGTAAAGCCTCCCGATGCAACGTACCTGTGTAATTTTTTCATAATTTTATCTATGTTGAAGTTCACTCTAGAATTCTTTTAAGTAAACTGTTTGTAGCAAATGAGCTCTAAATATTATAATTTTTTATGGTCCTTGCATGGTGGACTTCATTGTGTAATTTTGCCAGAGTTTAGATGTTCAAAATTGTCTAAAGAATCAAGGGTTTAGGTCTCAGAAAATCAAATTTCAAGTATTCGAAATTAGGATTTTGTGATTTCATGTGAATTGGAATGTGGGAAGTTTAGTATGACATGAAGAGACTGTTGAAAGACTAGGCCATCGTGTGGCCTCCCTTGTCCGCACTTATGTTGCCCCATCACTTCGAGCACCCGTTTGAGTTAGAGTTTCATGGTTAATATTTTTAGTTACGGAAGGAATAGACAACCCCAAAACTATTACTTTGCGTGTTACATAAATCTTTCGTACATGAATCTTTCAAGTTTTGTCAACCTCACTACTACTATGGTATAGAGTGACAAAAGCATACCATGTACGAACAAAAGCCTTTAGGAGATACAAAAAATATTGCGGGACTAGGGGCTACTACATAATTGCCTGATCTACTACGTACACCAGGGCTATTTTCCCTTCCTTCTGAGTTTGGCATTATAGTCGTCACTGGCCGCCCTTTCGCACTTTCTCTCGTGCTCCTCCTCACGAGCCTCGTGCTCTCCGCGCCTGGATGCCTCTAGATGATTTTGTGTCTCCCACCAGATATGCTCGTTGTTCTCTTCATTGTGCCGCTACTCCTCCCTCCTCTCACGGTTGGTCTCGGCATCCCACTTCTCACAGGTGAGACGCCACTAGCTGTGTGGATGGATCTCCTAGTCGATTTATTTGCGGAACGCGCATAGCAAATTTGGAGACTACGGATAGAGTGGAGAGGTAGTCAGTGCGTGCTTTCAAAGAGAAATGCAAGGGGAATATACTATAACCGGTCCTTACTAGCTGGCGGTACCACCCTGTGTCTCAATACCAGTCGAGGTAGTCCAAGGCGTAGTTAGGGCAACCCCAATAAAGAAAAGATCCTGTAGTTGATTCTACGGCTAATGTTGTTGCATTGGCTGGTATCCATGTCATTCTAAAAGCGTCATGCCTGCCGATATCCCTTCCTACATGTCTTCAAGTACTTGTTCAAGCCCATTGCACCATGTTCAGCCAAAGATCCTTGTAGTTCATGTCCAAACTGTAGGAGTGAAACTCTACACTCCATGTACCGAAAATGTGTTGCATGTCATAGTACTCGGAGATATATGGTGTAAACATCTATCTCATTTGCGTGCACACTTTGTGCACATGCGAGCATGGCTTGTGCAGTAGCTTTGACTTCTTTCAGGTGCATGTCGCCACAACACCCAGGATGCATGCCTGTTTTATTTCACCCCTAGCATGATTGTCGATATATTTCTGCTAAAGCCTGATCTCATACTTCCTTTTGAGGGCATCGATTACCGAATGTCATGCATTTGGGCCTTCTCCATCTTTTGGTCCATGTACCGCATGTTCTCAGACCACTACTTCCCTTCCTCCATCTGTCATTTGGCTGCTGTGGCTCTATTGATGAAATAGTCAATAGTGCGAGTCCATGTCTCCTCGATGATCACAGTGATAGGGAGGCACCACATGCCTTTGAGGACGCTGTTGTACACCTCGGACATATTAGTCATCATAATCCCATATCTCACACCGTCTGTGTCATCGAGAAGGGACCATTTCTCTAGTTCAGGAGCGTGCTGACGAATCCACTTTAAGAACCTTATGGCACTGCTGGGTAGCTCTCCCTACGTTAACAAGTTAGATGCAAGTTGCTTCATTCACCACTAGGTTTGTACGTCCTTCCACTAGTAAGGGAGTTTCATCCCATGCTGCATGGTGTTGAGCGCTGCCAACAACCCAGCATTGCGGTCCATGATAAGGCATATGTTGTATTGGTCTCCGACCACCACCCGCTTCACATTCACTAGGAACCAGAGCCAACTGGATACGTTCTAACTCTCCACAATGACAAATGCCACCGAAAGAAGCTGGTCGTTCGCATCGATCACCACTGTGGTGAGAATGGTGCCCTTGTATCTCTCTGTGAGGAAAGTGCCATCCATCGTGAGCATAGGACGGTAGAACTTGAAGGCCCCAACAGCCTAGGTGAAAGCCCAGAACACCTAGTCTAGTATGAAGTAGTTCGGTCCTATGTCAGCATCTTCTCTCCAAGGTTGTCACGGTGCTCTGATATGTCACGGTGAGACCAAGGTGCTTGTACGCCTAGTCGACTAGGCACTTACCATGGCGACAGTTAGATGATAGTAATTAAAAAATAGTTGCCTTAAAATTTCTTAACTTTTAGTCAATTTTCATAGTCCTTAGAACTAGATTCAACCATCTAGATCATTCCTCTCATTCCATATAGACCCATCCTAACCGTTATATCTAAATTCAATCATCTAGATCATTCCCCTTATTCTATATAAACACATCCTATCCCTTAGATCTAGATCCAACCATCCAAATCATTCCCCTCATTCCATATAAACCCATCCTAACCCTAACCTTACTCAACTCCCAACCTTACCCCGCCACCAGCCGGTAGCCGCCGTTGCCCCATCCTTCCCAGTGTGGCAGTCTTGGGCTCCTTCCTCTACCCCGCCAACACTGCCTACCTCCTTCTCCTCTCCTCTACCCCACCCTCCGACGCCGAAGCACCAACACTGCCTGCCTCCTTTTCCTTTGCTGGATCCAGGCAGCATAGGCTAGATCCGGTGGTGGCAAGGCTCGAGGATAGCAGATCTAGTGGTGAAGAGGCCGATGACAGAGAGTGATGTGACCACGCTACAAACACATACGACAATAGCGCCCAATATCAAGATTGAACTAAAGGTGAATTTGTTTCTTCGGCTTCAACATATTTTAAATGAGAATATGATGCTACCTAATGATGAAAATATATATTTTGACAGCACCACGTCACTTTTACACCAATTCAAGCAAGAGTTCAAATTGGACACATTTTGGAATCCAATTCGGCCTCCAGATCAATTCGGATTCAACCTGACAGACCTATCTTCAAATGTGCATAACTTTTACATACGAAGTCCGTTTGAGGTCCATGAGTACTTGTTGGAAAGATTTTCTTATCCTCTTTCCAATGGATCTAGTATCACCTCTAAATTCCTTCTGTGCGCATCGAAATCATCAAAAGAGTCCGTGTTGGTCATGTACTGGAATCGGATTCGGACTGCTGCAATGGTGCAAGTTGAAACGGACATAACTTTCTCATACGGACTTCGTTTGGGACGTTCTTGTACTTCATGGAAATATTATGAAGTCTACTTTCCAACGGATCCAACCTCATATTCAAATTCCATCCGAGCCGACCGTAATCATCAAAATAATCCACATTGGTTTCTGAGTCTGAGTCAAAAGGGGCTACGCCACCACCACTTGGGCCCATGGGCCTTGTAACCCTAGAGCATGCACTTTGGACGCCCCTCCTGGTTGTTCTCCCTATAAAGGAGCCGCCGCCTCCCTTGCTAGGACTTGGATTTCGTTGAGTTTAGGTTTAGCCATTGTGCAAACTTTTGTTCTTCAATTGTGTCGGACGACCACCTGTCAAGACAGCCTTCGGAATCCCACCTTTTGATCTCAATTTATATATTTGCAATTTCAGATTTCTTGTTATCTTATTTTTGCGTGTTCTTCGGTTGCATGCAGGAATAGACCTTCGTGGTCAGGTCAACCGTGTTCTTGGCACGGTTGATAACAACTCGGAGTGTGGTTCAGCGATTGCTAAGGCGCAAGCGACGTCGTTCGGTTGTAGTCGGTTCACAAGGGTCACCTCCACCAAAATCGAAGTTATCATCCTATCGGAAGATCGGGACACCATCGCCTCATCAGAGAGGGCCAATGTGGAGATGGAGCCCAGCATGGGGGCCGACATGGTGCGACATTGGAAGAGCACCGATGAGGCAACTACAGCGTGGGAAGAGGTGACCGGCTCTAGATTTGTGCTGACAGTGGCCATATATGTGTAGAAAGAGCTAGAGGTGGCCGGATTCGGCCTGGAGATGGCCACTTAGTTCCTTAGCCCTAGGTGACGAGCCTTGGTGTCCCCCTTCGGCCACGAGGACGACTTGGCATTGACTAGGCTACACTATGACAACCATTCTTTTCTCTCAAGCTTGTTTATGTACGTAGTGGGGTTTGATTTAGCAATCTGGTGTAGCAACCTGGACACAAGGTTGTATACCTTTTCATATGTCCCGTACATAGACTCGATGACCTTCTGCTTGGCTCATCGGACCTTGCTATAGTTGATGGGATAGCCAACTAGATTGGCAACTTTCAACATCATCATCTTTGGGGAGATGGATACATCTGGTGCAACTAGGTGGCTGATGAGGCTTACCACATATGAAGAAGTCACGTTCCGATGCTACCGCACTTGCTAAGCTCGCAAGTGTGGTCGGTCAGTGCTTTCACTGTGAAAACCAAGCCAAAAAAACTTTGCTCGTTGAGCGCTAACTTTTCTAGGATATTCTTCCACTACACACTTCATTGCGTAATGTCCTGGGTTGGACTAGTGTACTCAGTATACCTGGCTGATGGACAAGGTGTACTGTGTTATACTATATTGCACAACCACCATGCTAGGGAAGTGCTGCCCAACTAAGAGGGTGTTGACATAAAACCCCCATTGAGACCCTTCTTGCGGCAGTATAAAGGAACACATCGTAATATCATTGAGTCTAGAGGCCATAAAGGGCACCTCCAATTACACAATTCCCCTGGTTGGACTACCCATCTGGTGTATGTCATCATTGCTACCATCGGAGTCTGGGTTGGCATCCTCATCGAACTCCAACCCGATCTTGTCTATAGATACTCATGGTAGTCAATGCGGGGCCGACCACCATGATTCTGCCCCCTCATTTCACACAAAATTATGTAGGAGTCTTCCCTCCGAGATAGCACATTTCGTGCTACTGTCTTAAAGCTCGCCATACGGTTGACTGATTATATAGGGCCCGGGCTCATCAAGCTTTTCTGATGCCCTGCTTATGAAATTCAGGTACACCATTGGCCTCCTGTAAATGGTCGCCCTGGGCTAGGAGGCAATCTACATATACTGCCTCCATGCTACGCTTTCATTCACCTTGACGAGCTCCCACATGCCATTCGTGCAAGTGATTGTCTCGATTGTAAGTTTCTTCGTCGTTGCTTCCGTGGCGAACTCCCTCTGGATGTAACTTCAAAGCTTGTGAATATTCATCATGTCGAGCCCCTCCGGTGGAACCACCTTGTACTAGCATCTCGATAGGTCCAACCCATCGGGTGTTGCCCGCATGAGACCATGCCATAAAACACTAACAAGTCCTGCATGTTCGACATTACCTGAAGCCACAACAACCCTGTGGTATGCATTAGAACAAATAATGACGATAAATAGCATGCTACTGATCAATTACACATATGTAATTACATACAGATAATTCATTAATTACCAACAATTTGATTACTCCTTTGAAAATTAATTACAAATAATTCATTACCGTCATCCTTACCACTATTAAACCATAGCTTCATTACCACTTAATAACTTACTACTAACTCATTACTTTACCCTAACTAATTGGCACTAAACTAATTATGATTGATTAATTACCACTAAATTAATTATGACTAATTAATCCCCACAAAAGTACCATGCACTAATAAATTATAGATACCGTACCTACGACTATACTATAAACCGTACAAAACTATAGCTAAATTACTATGACATACTCGCAATACAAGCTACATTAATTACGATTGGCTAACATTGATTAACTATGACTACGGGAATAATAACAAACGCATGTGAGAAAAATTATCTGCCCTTTGGGGAAACAGTCAGAACTGCTACTATCATGATGACTGCTATAATATTTACTCTCCAAAAAACTTAATTGTGTTATGCTCTCTTAATTCTCAGTGACAAGCACAAGAATGAGAAGCGAAACACAATTGAGATGAGTGATGAGCGACTGTAAAAGCTTGATATTTATAGCCGAGTGAAAAGAGAACCCGCTGCATTGCCACTAGGAATTCTGGAGTCGTTGTCGACGCGCGCCACTGTGGGCAAGGGGGACAGCACGGATGGGGTGACATATGTGCGGAGGAGGGAGGATGCAAGGGGGTCAACATGGACAAGGCGACATATGTACGGAGGAGGGAGGGGGCAAGGGGTTATAGCAATGAGGGGGGCAACATATGTATGGAGGAGGGAGGTCAGGCACTGCAAAAGATGGCCACCGCACGGTGGCCTTGCTAATTATGATTTAAAAGACAAATTAAATGAGCACCACATGTTGATAATTATGATTAAATTAACATAAATTAACATGTCAAATCTGGAGTGCATAAAATTCTTAAAAAATTACATAATTAGATTAACTGTGTCGGGAGGCTCCACAAAAAAAATGTAATTTTTTGAGCTCTTTTGCTACATGCAATAATCCATACAAACATCAAAAGTAATGAATTCTTGAGTAAAATTTAGGAAGGACAAAATTACGTAAGCATGTACACTGCATCGAGAGGCTGTACATAAAATTTTGTAATTTTTGGAGTTCATTTGCTATATCAAAAAAATCGAACAAGTAGTGCACTTAAATAAAATCCCTAATTATGGTTAGATTAGCATTAATTACCCTAATTAATCAGCCCACCGCATGATTTTTTTTGTTGTCGTTTCAAAAGGGTTTATTAGAATAATCATTCAAAACAGCTTGTTAATATTTGATTTATTCGTATAAATATTTATGTTAGGACAAAAACCATTGACCGCAGAAAAAAGAAAAAATCACCATAGTTTTGTCCACTGGTGGGTGAGGCCATGCTAGTACTAGCGACTAGCGAGTCCAGGTGCATGACACAGCCACGGAACGATGATCATTAGTTTTTAAATTACCAGCACAATTCTCCAGGCACAGATGGAAATAATTAAAAAACCAGTCCATGGACCGAGAATTTTTATTAAATAATCAATTCTTTATTCTGAATTACAATTTGTACCTGTTTTTTTATTTTTTCATAGCTTTGACTATATATCGCTCTACGATTGGACGACTTGAACTAGTCGTCCAACCGTTAGGCAATACATGGCCAAGTCGCTCAACCATTGAGAAATTAGTCCCTGTCACTCAATGGTTGGACGATAATACCCCTAGTCGCCCAATGGTTAGGCGACAAGCCCCTAGTCGTCCAACCGTTGGGTAACTAGGGGGTATTACCTGAAACACCGTGCGGCTAGCTAAGCACTGTGCTCTCATTTCGCCCGAGAGAAAGAAAGGAAGGGGGAGAAAGGGAGAAGAGAAAGAGAGGAGAGGAGGAAAGAAAAGGAGGAGATGTAGAGGAAGAGAGAAGATATCTGCGCATCGACGGCAGTGAGTTCCTTGTATTTGTTTTTATATTTATTTTTAAAATATGGTAGGATAGCAACTAAAATCATTATATATGCATTTAGCAACTAACACCAATTTAGTTGTTAATAGTTGAATGCCATTTAGGATAATTAATAAGTGTTCTTAATTATTAGAATAATTAATAGCTATCAAGAAGTTTAAAATTGTTCATGACGATTAGAATAGCACGCGTTGATTTAAAATAGTACACGACGATTTAATATTATGTGTAGCGATTAAAATTGTACGCGACGATTTAAATAGCATTTGAATCGTAAAAATCCGCAAATGACTAAAATAAAATTCAGAGATCCCACAGGGATGCCTTAGTATAAATCATTTAATTATTATTTAAGATTTACTTTATGTTATATCTGTAAGTAAATCGTCACGCATGTACTAATTATGGGAAAGAATCGGTACGAAGATGAAAGAATTTAATAGAGTGACTCTCAGATCTAAAATTATTTAGAGAGATAGATAAATGTGTATGAACCAATGAGAAATTAAATAGGCATAATAGCATACATTAAATTGTCTAGTAATTATTTGAAGAATTTTTGGAGCTACGCTATTAATAATTAAACTGACAATTTCAACCTCAACCTCAAATTAACTCATTTAATTAGTATACAACATTAACTAAATTTACCATTAACTTATAATGGAGGGAGTAAATTCTACAATCTTCCCTTTGGTAATTCATGACAATCACAACAACCAATGTGATAAAGATTGATTTTTGATTATACAGTATGTACACAACAATTATACTCTAATATAAGCTTTTAAAGTAAAGTTTACTTATCCAGTTGTCATTAATCATCCAACCATTAATACATAATGGAGAAGTTAAATTACAACCCGATTGAATATATGTAAACTACACAAGCTATATATACTCAAGGGATATGTTTTAAAGTAAAGATCCTAAATATGTGCATTAAAGGAAATATGTATCAATACTTATGAAATCTCAAAACATAGAGTAAACTCCTATTAAATGTGTGCATACAAGCATGTGTATTGAAGACATATGCACAGATTCATTTTGGACTATTTGTGGAGTTCAATCTACACTTTGAATCGAAGGAATGCATTAATATAATATAATGTGATATCGAATGCATACCTCTTTGATTTCACCTTTTCATCCAAATGAGACTAAGCATTAATATACTTAAATAAACATATTAGTCTTACATATAGATTTGTCATTATCACCAAAATATCATAATAGCATTGTCATTATCGTCAAAACCAACTTAAATGGAGCTTGATCTTTCACATGTCCAGTATGGGATAGACCTAGCTAATTAATTTGTGATATTCCAATTTTGATTTCGCCATTATGATGAACATGGATACTGATTTCCATGAGACGCAAGAGGGGGCTGGATGGCAAAACCTTAGCCGATGGAATTGAGGTTGAGATTGAGTATTGTAAAGGCCTTGTGTTAATCACGCCTAAGGAAGCGTGTATTGGCCGACATGATAAGTGCATTATCTCATGTGGGTAAAGTTGTGCAATCTCTGCAGAGTGTAAAACTATTTGAATAGCCATGCACCTGGTTATGGACAATGCTTAATGATTTCACACGAGGAGTAGAGTTTTCATAAAACCTAGTTGGATTATGTTGGGAAGTGAATGGTTAGTTCACGGATGGTTCATTGGGTGAATGGTCAGTTCTCTTGAGGTTACTCTCAATTCCTTTGATTATTTACTTATTAATCATTTTCAAAGTTCGTTTTCAATCTATCTAGTGTATTTACTTTAAATTATTGCTTTCTACAAATTAATCTCCTCGCTATCCTTTGGTAAATCTTGCATATTATATTGTATTTTTTGTTACAAACAACTTGCTAAATACTTTATGTAGTCACGGCTATATCCATACTTGCTCAGTTGAAGAAGGAGAACCATACCAGTCAGAGGTGTGTGAAGGAGGATACTTTGACGACTTCATGGATTAGGACTTTGCTCACCAGTCAATTGCTTGTGGGCATGTTGAATAGCAACTATGCTTTTCCATGTTTTTCACTGCTATTTTCTTAAGCCTTTTATGCTATTATTTTGTAAGATTGACCATAAGATCGCAACTCTGATAATTAATAATATTTTAGTATTTTCTTAGTAAATCATGATGTGGTTGATATTTTATCTATATTTATGATGTGTGCACTAGCGTGATCCTGAGCTAGTGCAGAATATACAGGAGAGATCGGATTAGTATATGTGGGTCTTGATAATATTCTTGTTTGGTCAGATCTTATGCAACTTTTTTTTATGTGCTACTCTTTTTTTTCTTCTTTTTAGGAACATCATATGTTAATCAGAACGATTGTAGACAAAAGGGATGATTTGGGCTACAAGCCTAGGGGTGAACCGAAGGTGAAATTTGGACCGATTTGGCACTGTAGAGCAGAAGAATTCCAGATATAGCCCCTGCGGAAAAACAATTCCATTTTTAGCCCCCCCGCCGATCGCACAATTAACCGGAGCGCAACACGTGGCCTAGTCGTGCGGTCGGGGACCACACGACTACTGTTCATCCAAGTCGTGCGGTCGCCGACCGCACGACCAGAGTAAATAGTGCTAGCGGTGCGGTAGCCGACTGCACCACTCCCTCCGGTCACTGTTGCCATCGCGTCGAACCGCCGAAAGGCACTAGATTCCCTCCGTTCGTGAGAGCTTTGGCTGGCTTTTTTGTTCACTGCCATGCGCCTCTGCTGCTCTTTTAATTTTGTTTTGCATGGCATGCACACGCACCAACTCTTCACGTATGGTCTGACCGTCCCCCACCAAATGAGTGAGCTGAGTGTGTGGCATAAAACGGTTCAAGCAGCTACATTTTAGGGTTTGCACGATAGAGCTTCTTAGCCAGAGCAGCAAAATAGCAAAGCAAGAGAGGGAGGGAAGTGAAGGAAGAAAGAAGCACGAGCACAAGATTTTGAGTTATTTTTGTTTGGAATCAGAAGTTTTGGCAAGAGTGAAAGTTGTAGATCGTGTCGTGAGCTTCAAGAAAAGGTAAATATCATCTGCATGTGCCTATAATCTTATCGTACTGATTAGTATGTAATTAGCGTAAACGTTCTTTATGGAGTTGCTGCATGTCATTTTTTGATAAAATGTTTGTAGTTGTAGTGTATTATATTTTATATTTTATGTGAAGAAATTTTGTAGTGCTGTTGCAAACTGTAATGTAAAATGTTTGTAGTTGTTTGTAGTGGTAGTGTATTGTATTTTTTGATAAAATGTTTGTAGTTGTAGTGTGTTGTATTTTATATTTTATGTGAAGAATTTTTGTACTGCTATTGGGAACAGTAATGTTTTTGTTTTGTAAAACTTTGTGTTCAGATTTATTCATTAAATACATGTACTAATTACAGGATAGAAGCATTTGAAGTGGCATATTTTTCCTCAATTTACTCAGTGCTGTGGAGCGTGAAGTTGTGAATTGTAGTCTTGTAACCGAAGGAGGAAAATGTTAATGTCTCATGTCTCTGATGCTCCTAGAAATTTCCCTAGTCCCCCATTGTACTTATTGCATTCTATCCTTATATGTAACAACTTTTTGTATTCATGTTTGCTCATCCTTGTAGCCAAAATCACTGAACTGAGTAACAGTATGGCATACATATTAGATCTTGCTGTGCATGTTTGTGAGAGCTTGCTTCTGTAAATGAAAGATTAGGAAAAAAATGTATTTATTTCATTTACATAAGAATTCATAAGTTCAAAATGATGAAAAATGAGTAGTTGGATTGGTGAATTAAGTAAAACAATAATAATACTAATTAGGAGAGAATTTTGGAGAAATTGTAATTTATTTATCACAGAAATTAGCAAGTAAGATGCGTAAATTAGAGAATTGGGAAAAATAAGTACATTGCAGTACTAATTTATTAATATAGGAATTTGTTAGGGCACTCCATAAATCAATTTAAAATTAGATTTACAAATAAAAAAGTACCATTCATATTTGTATGGAATAGGTAGAACAATGAAATTGAGATGAAAATATTATGCTTGTATCTGCTAGGCGGTACCTGCTGTATGATGGTACACTTGTTGCATGTTATATATATTAATAGGGTTCACTATGGACTTATGTTAGGTACGCCATGGGTGACATCCAAGACTTGTTCGTGTTCTATGGAAGTGGTCTCGTACACGACGGGCCGTACGGGCGGACCTGTCTAATTGTGACCGGACCGTGATCCGGGCACCTAATCTGAGCACCATGAGCCTGTCTGAGCTACGGAGATGCGTGCGTTCCGCATTCGATCGGGACACTGCAAGGAACAAATTACGGATCGAGGCAGTGTATGCCGCAGTGGTAGGTGCTGCAGGGGAGATAGTGTGGCAACTTACAAAGGTGACGAGTAACGCTTCATGGGCCAACTACATGGAGGTCGTGTGCATCCCTGCCGCATAACAAATGCATATAGGTGACAATCTACAAAAATATTTCCTAAATGTATCATCTGCAATGCATAACAAATTTTCAAATTATATTTAATAATTTTTTGCATCTCCTCTTCTATATTATAAATTTGCTGCAGACTCCAAATAAACTAAATTACATATAAATATACGTAATATTTATAATTATAAAAAATTTTGCGCAACTAAATACAGTCACTACTAGATTTTCGGCCTAATGCCACGAAAGAAATTGCAACGCCACCAATTTGGTTGTAATAGGTAGGACTTATTGCAACGTTTTTCCAAAACGGTGGCAATAGGTGGACTTTATTGCCACTATTATATTGCATTGCGATATTCGTGACTGTCGTTGCAATAGGTAGGTGTTGTCGCAACCATTTTGAACAAGTGTTGCAATAGGTTGGATATATTGCCACGGCACTCTTTGGTTGCGTTAGTGTTGACTTTCGTTGCAATTATTTGCTCCTATTGCAACCATATTTAATTTCGTTGCTATTGGGTGATACTATTGGCACGATGTTTTTTCGTTGGGATAATCTTCAGCGGCGTTGCAGTAGGTAGGTGCGTATTGCAACGAAAAAATAAATCGATGTAATAACATATTTATATTGCCACATGTAAATTTTGTTGCTATAGAGTAGTGTGTTTCGTTGCAATATGGTATTCTATTGCAACTCTTTTGTTTCGTGGGCTTTTGTTTAGCTATCCAGTCATGCAGCAAAAAAATTATGAAAATTGAAAAAATGGGAAGCCACCTAGGAATCGAACTAGGGACCTCTTGATTGGCAGCCAACGCTCATACCACTAGGACACGACCACAGTTGTGATTATACGTGTTAGACCATATGGCATGGTCTAGGTTATTCTAGATGATGAATAATTGACAACGTTGGTTATGGTATTACTGTATTATTTATGGTGTGTTGCTTCTTTATATGGTTGTGATAGCATGGTGATATGATAGGTTGCATGATACGCTCGTGTGAGGTATTGTGCGGATTGACTTGAGTCAAGTCGTGGACTTGTGCTCGTACGTGGTTGTTTATTTATTCATGTGCAGGTGTTACTTGAGGCGGAACATGGTCGATGACGGGACTGAAACTAGGTTCGGGTGGAACTGAGGTTTCGGGACTAAGTTCATGGAGGAACTGAGGTTCTATCAGTCAAGGATGTCATGCGGGATGTTCAGGCTAGAGAACAATGCGCATGGAGATGATGCCTGGAGAAGATACAGGAGGTGCGGTCCTGGAGGCTTCGACACGTGGAAGGCTGAAAAATCGGAAGCATAAAAATAATTAAAAAAACCCATGTTATGTAGGATTTTCGGTCTCTTGAAAAGTAGTGGGCTAAAAAGCCTGGTTGAGGCGAAAAGGCCCAGGATGAGTTGTATTATGACTGAGAGTTTGTATTGAAGTAGGTTAAAGATTGAAGGACGACTAGATAAATAGAAAGAGCGGCGGCTATTAATAAGCCGTGATCGAGCAAACAGTTGATTGAGAAAAAAAAAGCGGCAGCGTCGTGTGTCGCGTTTGATCCAAAAAAATACCCTACATGTATGGTTTTTGGTGGCCGAGACTTCTAGCGACAAGATATTTCTTAGCTGTCAAGTGCAGCTTTTGAGGGAAGAAAATCAAGTTGATTGAGATGGGAGTGTTTGGCTTGCATGCATGATGGCTAAGTGCTGATGGATATTTATCTCTCGTGGGCATGCATGTGCTTATAGTTTTTGCCGAGACTATTGATTGAAGCAAGCAGGCTGCCGTGATTTTCCTTTTTGTGTTCGGATGCTGTGGGCGGCGGCATTTTTCTCTCTCTTCGGATCGTTTCGCTGGAGTCTCAAATTCGTCAGGTTTGCATGCTACTTTGCACTTCTTTGTCAAATAGTGACATTACATCTGAAATATCTTGCGCACACATTATCATGCATAGACTGCGGTGCCAAGAACTTAGTAACGACGTGGATTACAAATGCAACTTTGAATACTTTTATGTCTTCCTCAGACATTAGATTTGCATGTTCTTTTTGAAATATTCCATACAGGAATTTTCTGTTGATATGCTTTACATCTGGTACTTTTAACAACTTGCAGATAAATTCTTTTGCATATATTAACTCTATACCTTCTGGTTCCACAAAATCTCTTCCATAATAGGGTATCCCAAGTACCTTGTTCACATCTTTTTCCGAGAAGCGCAGCAGGTTGCCGTTGCTTACTCTAATAGCCTGAGCTACACAATCAATTTGCGATAAAAGCCACAAATTAAATTCACGATAATTTGTTATGATAGGCACCTCGAGAAGTCCTCCAAAACCCATTTGCCGAATGACCTCTTTCTTCGCTTCACTGAGCATGTTAAAAACTGACCAGACTACTAATGGGATGCATCGCGATGTTGGAGGTGTGAACTTGCCATCTACAAAAACAAAGACAGGAATGCGTCAGTGAATTATATTACTACAAAAACACTAAAGGCTGCTGTTGCTACTAAACGTGCACGCATAAGGAGTCAACAGGTATGCATTGCAGAGGGATTTTTTTATAGCTGTAATGCCTTTCTACTACAACATTGCAAATTGTTAATTAGTGCGAGTTTTTCACTGTTGTATGGTATGCTTTGAATGACAAAATTCTGTGGAGAATGTCTCTTGTTAGTGCACTTCACATCATTTTGCAGTGGAGAACTGCAGATCCCAGCGACATACTTTTGCATACAACCCAAGTCTGATTATAGCCACAACCATTTATTTTGCTTTATCTGCATGCTTATCTCCTAGTTTATCATGTCATCCATAGGGATTCCTTATCCCTTTCTACACACATTTCAAGGAAACACTTTATGCTAGCTACAGACAGGGCTAATGCGAGTAAAGGGGTTTGTTTACTACATTTCTTTTTTTTAGTACAACAGCAGCTCACTGTTAAGTTCATATATTAAATTAATCTTAAGAAAATAGGAGAAACTATCAATGTGATGTTTAACATCCGAAAGAGAATGGTTATGGTACACACATATGTAATTTATTTATTTTTGCACACCATCCACTAGTAATCGATTGCATTGTGTTTGAAATTAAGATGACGCCGAAAACACTATATTCTGTTGTCAGGGTAGTTAGGAGAAACAAAAGAAAGTTACATACTTTTGCATATGAAAAGTAAACTGCACTTATCTGGATTGATTTTCTCCTTGAGTTCACTATATTAACTCTCTTTTGATTGCTTGGCTTGCTTGATCCAATTCTGTTACAGTTTCCCATTTCTGTATATTAGAGTTCTCTTATCCTTTTCCTAATTCTGTACATCTTCGTTCTCATGGTCTCAATCAAAGCCTCAAGGACTTCAGATAACACCATGTTCAGTATCTAAGTTGCCCATGAATCCGTCTTTGGAACTTCATGGGTTGTTGGCAGTATCAAGTGATAGAACTAGCCTGACTGCCTGAGTGTTTTCAATTCCAATTGGCAGATAGATTGGTGGTATCGTTGTCGAATGTTCAGAGTTATCTGGTTCTGGGTACTGGGTATAGTTCTCCTGTCTCTGCGGGTGTTCAAGATCGGACGATGTGTATCATTTTCTTACAGAATCTGTGGCTCCCTCCTTACTACAATGCACACCCTCGAAACTTGAGAGCATGGATAAAAGGAGTTACCAAGAGCTCAGTCAGATAGTACGCAATTTATGGTTGATGCAAATTTAGATCTGTTTGTACGTCCGTTGTATGGTGTCAAATGATAAGAGGCATGTTTTGGTCTAATCTTTGATATCTGTAGTGTGATCGAAACAGTACCATAATTCTTTTAGTCTATATGTTTACTTGGTGCACCATAGTTGAGACATTATTTTCCACAATTAGTTGTGTACATCAATCCTATCAGTCGTTTGTACTTTTCTCTGCAAATTTGAAGTGCGGGTGCATACAGATTATGATGTCCTGGTTTATGGATTGGGGGGTTTATTTATGCCAGTTTGAATTCTGGAGTACTGGGATTCTGAGTTAAATATACTACTCTCTTCCTAGACAATTGCTGTCATGTTTATACTGCAATTTTTTAATATTTGTGCAACGTATTTCTGAAAGGACAAATGGTGCCTTTGTGATTACTGATCACGTACTGTATGCTGCAATACCTGCCTTGAGCCAGGTGGGATTACTATAGGCAGAATGTCAAGAAATTTCCTGTTGTCCCAAACAATTAAATTAGCTAACTGCTGCTAGTTTTCCTTTTTCTTTGAAAAATGCACCATTTCTTCTAGATCTGCCGTTCGAGGTATATTGGTTTAAGACAAGGACATACCGGAATTGTATTACAGATCCTCTAAAATGTTTTTCTTCATGGTCAGCTAACATTTTCTTTAAAATGAATTTAATGTGCTAGCAACCAACCATGGTTGGGAAAAGAGAATTGGTCATATGCCCCATGTTACATGTGCATTTGAAAATATGGGTATAAGTTCTTGCTAATTGATTATTTGTCCTATCAGTACATGTCTCGGCCAGCAATTATTGTCTCATTTTGATTGGCCGAATGATGTGTGTATCTTGCTGTTCTATTCTTGTTTGCTCATGTTTTCTTTTGGCATTTACTTCTTTCGGCAGCAGTAGTACTCATTTCGGCCATGCATGCTTAATCAACCTCCTTGCCGAGAGTACAGGTAGCAGATTTTTGTTTGGGAATTGCTCTTGAGCATCTCTTCCCAATCAGCATTTATTGTTTCCGAATGCATTTCTGGCTTTGGGTCTACTGCAGCTATCAGTTTCTTGTACTTTCTTTTGGCCCTTGGTGTTGTTTGCCAAACCGAACAGCAGTGCAGTACCATTTTTCTGGTGGTTCTTGAGCTCTACATATTTTGACAATCATGTCTATATCTCTAGACAGTTGCATTGATGCAGTAATGAACATATGTATTCATGTTATGAAAATTTATTCCATTTATAATGTGTTACTGTCGTGATGAGCTGAACAACTGATGCATATGCCATTTTGAATGATTTTATTCAGGAGGAAGGAATAAATTGAGTGCAGTGCTCGAGCCATGGGAAGCTAAGGTCAATTTAAGCTATTCAGCGAGGTCAAGCCAAGCTTCAATGCAGTGATAGCTAGGGACATTTTAGTGATGCTTGTAATACAACTTCAAATTATTGTCACAAACAAAGTTGGTTTCATTTCAGATATGTGTAGCAGCAACTTCTATTTTTGATATAATGATTTTACTACATCAGTTGATTCTTGTTGTGACAAACATTAATGGCGTTGCAATAATTCTTGTTGCTACTAAAGCAATGCGTTGCAATATACACTATTCCCTTCAACTTTTGGCGTGGCAATATATGCTATAGCAACGAAAAACAGCGGACCAAAAGAGTCTATAGCAACAAAAGATCAAGCGTGGCATTAGAAGCTATGGCAACGAAAATATCAAGCGTGGCAATAGAGGCCGTTGCAACCATAGTATGTGCGTGGCAATTGAATCTATTACCACGAATTTTTTGCGTGGCAATATCACTATGTTCTATTACCACATTCTTTGCGTGGCAATAGCACTCTGTCCTATTACCACGAATTCTTTGCGTGGCAATTGAATCTATTACCACGAATTTTTTACGTGGCAATTGAATCTATTACCACGAATTCTTTGTGTGGCAATATAGTCTATTGCTACCACCAGTTTTCGTTGCAATTTACCTTATAACCACGAAATCGGTATGTTGCAAATGCTATCTACAGCAACGCCTAATTGCGTGGCAATAGTTGTTATTGCCACGCAATACATTGTTGCATAAACTATGTATTGCAATGCTTTATTGCGTTGCAATAGGTAAACGTTATTGCAACGAACCGAAATACCGTGGCCCAAACTTTAGACCACGCAACTTCTTGCCACGCCTCCCAACGAAAAGTTACCGTTGCAATAGGTGCTATTGCAACCATTTTGGGCCTATTGCAACGTTTCGGCGCCGTTGCAATAGGCCCAAAAATTAGTAGTGAGTCTTATCAAAACAAAAATACAAAACTTCATTTTCTACTTCATCGTCGGCCGGCCGTGCGTACAAACCCTAACCCTAAACAGTACCCGCCAAGTCATGCGGTCGGGCACCGCACCACTCGGCTCTACAGTGGTCATTATTAGAATATGTTGGTTGTAACGGTGTAGCCGAAACCTCAGGATTATGGGAATCATTCACGATCAGGAGTGGCGGTAATTCTGGATCTAATTGTAACGCTCTATATATATGTGAGGCAGGTCCTCAGCAATGAATTGAGCCTTTGAGCCATATCAATTGATCTGAGTTCTCCTTTATGGTATCAGAGCCTAGATCCAATCTCCACTAATATCTTCCGCTTTCGCCATGTCGACGACCGGCAGCGCGCAACACAGCGGCAGCGCCGGCGCCATCGTCTCCAGTGTCATGGCGTCAACTCAAGCTGGAATCATACCGGCCTTCAACCAAATGATCACCGTCAAGCTCTCCGGTGACAACTATCTGTTGTGGACTGCACAACTCTTCCCCTACTTGAGGAGTCAGCGACTCATGGGGTACATTGACGGTACCATCGCACGACCAGTGGCCGTCATCACGCAGAGCGGCGCCGACGGCATTGCACAACCGGTTGCCAATCCAGAGTACAATACTTGGTACCAGCAGGATCAACTTGTGATGAGTGCAATCCTATCTTCTCTTACAGAAGGAGTGCTGGCTCAGGTTGTTGGGTGCAGTACCGCGCGGGAAGTTTGGTGTGCCATCGAGCGCGCATTTGCCGCTGGCTCTCGCGCTCAGATTATGCAGCTAAGGATGCAACTTGCCACTATCCAGAAGAAAGATCTCAGTGTGGTTGATTATTTTTGCAAGGTGAAGAACATCACAGATACACTTGCTGCAATTGGCAAACGACTCGAAGATGATGAACTCATCGCCTACATGCTACGAGGACTTGGATCTGAGTATGATCCACTCGTCACCAGTCTGACGACGCGCACCGACGCCCTAACAATCAATGATGTCTATGCACATATGCCGAACTTCGAGTTAAGGCTCGAACACAATTACTCCAGTCATCAAATCAACCAGGTGAGCAAAGTTCAGGGCCGAAGCAACAATCGTGGTCGCGCCCGCGGACGCAGCAACAATGGTGGACGCTTTTCCTCTTCTGGTGGACGTGGAGGTGGCGCTAAGAACATCACCGGTTCAGGAAATTTGAGTCAAGGCGAACAGAAGCAACTTTGTCAGATCTGCTATCGTGACAATCATGATGCTTCTCGATGCTATCATCGATTTGATCAGAATTACGTAGCCAGTGATGCAAGAGTTGTCGCTGTAGCCTCCATGGTGAACAGCTACACCGTCGACTCAAATTGGTATGCAGACACCGGCGCCACTGATCATATAACCAATGATCTTGAACACCTGTCAACCAGAGAACACTACACCGGCAATGATCGCGTGCAAGTCGCCAACGGTGCAGGTTTGTCCATTGCTCATATTGGTAATTCATCAATTACTGCTGCTCATCGTCCATTACTGTTGAACAATATCCTTCATGTTCCTAGAGTCAACAGACATCTTTTATCCGTTCACAAACTTGTGTCTGATAATAATGCATATATGGAATTCTATCCTGACTGTTTCTTTGTTAAGGATCAAGCCACGAAGACCGTTCTACTTAAAGGTTCCTGTGAAGAAGGCCTCTACTGCATTCCAAATAAATCAACCAGCAAAGCCTTTCTTTCTGCCAAGGTTTCCTCTGAAATCTGGCATCGCCAGTTGGGACATCCAGCTCCTTCGATTGTCAATCAAATTCTAGATGAAAACAAACTGGCTGTAGTTTCTAATAACGAGTCTAGAGTTTGTGACGCTTGTCAACAAGCAAAGGCTCACCAGCTACCTTTTGTTGCTTCAAATCATATGTCATCTAGTCCACTTGAGTTGGTCCATACTGATGTTTGGGGACCAGCCAAGATTTCTGTTAATGGTTTTCGATATTATGACTATAGCCGGTTTGTTTGGATTTACTTTCTCAAGAACAAATCTGATGTGGAATCTATTTTCCTTCAGTTTCAAAATCATGTCGAACATCTTCTAAACAAAAAGATTATAGCCATCCAGTCAGACTGGGGTGGTGAGTACCACAGATTACACAAATACTTCTCTCGAGTAGGCATAACACACCGAATTTCCAGTCCACATACACATCAGCAGAATGGTTTGGTAGAAAGAAAACACAGGCATATAGTTGAGACCGGTTTATCTCTTTTGGCTCATTCATTCATGCCGATCCGATTCTGGGATGAAGCCTTCAATTCTGCATGTTTTCTGATCAACAGAATGCCTAGTCGGGTGATTCATGGAGACAATCCTTTGCATCGTCTTCTTGGTGTTAACCCTGATTACAAATTCCTAAAAGTGTTTGGCTCGGCATGCTGTCCCAATCTGAGAGCCTACAACTCAGCTAAACTCAGTTTTCGGTCAAAGGTGTGTGTATTTGTCGGCTACAGCTCTAGTCACAAAGGATATAAGTGCCTTGATCGTCAAACGGGGAGAATTTACATCTCAAGAGATGTCATTTTTGATGAGGGAGTATTTCCCTTCCAAACGCTACCAGAACAGTCTACACTCACCACTCGAACAGCCCATCATCCAACTCTTATTCCTTTAGTCCAATACACTGAAAGTTTTCTCACTGACATAAATCCGACAACAGGAAATTTTGTTGATATTCCCCCCTGTGATCCTCCGAGCAGTCCAGTAATTGATAATTTACCTACTGACAATGGATGACCTCATGTTAGCCCTGATCATGCTGCTGTAGATGTGTCTGAACATGCAGGTGTCTCTGAGAGCCCAGAAGTGGATCTAAGTACAACCGAGTCTTCTTCGGATACCCAGCAGAACACTGCACTTCAGTCGACTCATCCCATGCAGACCAGGCTTAAAAACAATATTGTGAAGCCAAAGGTATACACAGATGGAACGATGAGATATGCAGCACCTGCAATGGCATATTTTTCTACATCAGTACCTGAAGAACCCAAGTCATTTTCAGAGGCAAACAAGTACAAGGAATGGAAAGAGGCTATGGACTCTGAGTATGCTGCACTTCTGAAAAACCAAACTTGGACAATTGTTCCTCCAAAGAAAGGGGTCAATCTGATTGATAACAAATGGGTGTTCAAAATCAAACGAAGAGCAGATGGTTCTATTGAGCGCTATAAAGCTCGATTAGTGGCCAAGGGGTTTAAACAAAGGTATGGTGTTGATTACTTGGACACTTATAGCCCTGTGGTTAAGCCAACTACTGTCAGGACCATTTTGTCACTTGCTGTTTCGCGAGGGTGGAACATGAGGCAGATTGACATCCAAAATGCCTTTCTTCATGGGTTGCTTCAAGAGGAAGTGTATATGCGCCAACCTCCTGGGTATGAAAGTCAAGACGCTCCTCAAGAATACATCTGCAAACTGAACAAGGCAATCTATGGTTTAAAACAGGCACCACGCGCCTGGCATTCTCGGTTGGCTCAGAAGTTGCAAAACCTGGGATTCCTGCCATCCAGAGCAGATGCATCATTGTTTATTTTGCACAAGACAGAGATCATCATGTATATGCTCATTTATGTGGACGATATTATTATCGTAAGCTCCTCATCTGCTGCAACTGACAGACTCATACATGAACTTCACAAGGACTTTGCAGTAAAAGATTTAGGACAGTTTAGCTATTTTCTGGGCATTGAAGTTGCATCTGAAGAACAAGGGATTGTGTTATCCTAGAAGAGGTATGCGCAAGATCTCCTGACAATGGCTAGAATGGAAACCTGCAGACCTATTGCAACACCCATGGCAGCTACTGAAAAGCTGACCAAAGAATCAGGCAATGCTTTGTCGGGGGATGAACAGTTTCAGTACCGAAGTGTCGTTGGTGGGTTGCAGTATCTAACTATTACAAGACCAGACCTTGCTTTTGCAGTGAACCGTGTTTGTCAGTATATTCAATCACCTACTGACAAACACTGGGCGGCAGTGAAACGGATTCTACGATATGTGAAAGGAATACTGAATCACGGTTTGGTTTTTCGGAAATCTGACAACGAAGCATTGCAAGCCTTTTCGGACGCCGATTGGGCCGGATGTTCTGATGATCGGCGTTCAACCAGTGGCTTTGCCGTCTTTCTGGGATCAAACCTGATCTCATGGAGCTCCAGGAAACAGGCAACCGTGTCAAGATCGAGCACCGAGGCTGAATACAAGGCGATTGCAAATGTGGCTGCAGAACTGATCCGGGTTCAATCTCTGCTGAAGGAATTGGGCATTTCTCAGACCTGTGCACCGGTGTTATGGTGTGATAATCTCGGAGCTACTTACTTAACTACAAATCCGGTCTTTCACGCTCGTACAAAACACATAGAAGTGGATTTCCATTTCGTTCGAGAACAAGTGGCTCGGAAAGCTTTGAAGGTACAGTTCATCTCGTCAAAGGATCAACTAGCCGATGCTTTCACCAAGGCACTTCCAAAGGCACCGTTCAACATGATTTGTAACAATCTCAACCTAGTTTATAAAGGTTGTGATTGAGGGGGACTATTAGAATATGTTGGTTGTAACGGTGTAGCCGAAACCTCAGGATTATGGGAATCATTCACGATCAGGAGTGGCGGTAATTCCGCATCTAATTGTAACGCTCTATATATATGTGAGACAGGTCCTCAGCAATGAATTGAGCCTTTGAGCCATATCAATTGATCTGAGTTCTCCTTTAATTGTGCGGTCCCCGACCGCACGATCAGAATAGCTACAGTAGTCATGGGGTCGGGGACCGCACGATTCCGGTGTGGTGCGGTCCCCGACCGCACGATTGCCAGGTGTCGCCTTCACAAAAATCGTACAGTCGGGAGAGGGCTAGATATGAAATTCTTGCTATCTGAGGGCTATATTTGAAATTCTTATGATGTACAGTGCTATATCTGTCCAAAATTCACCGAAGGTCCAGTACCCCAGCGGCCCTAGAGGCGGCTGAAGCCCAGGTTTCCCTACACCTGGTGGCTGTATCATGACGATTTGGAAAACTCGAATGACAAAAACCTGGATTAATCTAAGCCCTACGTAGGCCGACACAGCACATCCACGCATTGCAATAGAGCGGCATCTCGATGCGCGCAAAATGACACAACCGCACATGGCAATGGATTATGGAGCGACGTCGGGGCCACGGGGGTGACGACGCGTGTGCAGTGATGGGCAGACACACAGAGAGAGAGAGACTTGCTCGACTTCAACGTGTGCGTGCACGATTCGTCTCCAAACTACAAACCTACCGTTGTTTTACTTTAAACAGTTCACTTGTCCTCGTCAGGTTCTGCTGCCGGGGCTCCGGCACCCCGGGGGGTGGGGGGGAGGAGGCTGGGTATTGTGAACCATACGACAACTGTTGCACAATGTGGCGAGTAATATAGTAAATTATTGTACATTACTAATCTGCGCTGTTGATTTTGGATCGAACGATGGAAGAGAGTCCATAATGCACAGGTACTTTAGATCCCTAAGTCACTTCAATGATTGCAAGTGATCCCAATCTGCTGAGCTACTACATGGGCAACATTAGGCAATGATATGACAATCATGGTCATTCTGAGTTTCTCCAAAAATAAATTTGTCCTTGTTGTCTGTGAATTGGATGCAGTTTAGCAACGGAATACGGATTTATTCCCAACAACACCATGATACCTACGATCACCCAATTAGAGCCTAGAGACATGATTATATCACGTCGTGGTTCAATAAGAAGATCAGGTCATTCGGGGCTGTCAGATCCACATTTAGTCAATCTAAAATCCTCTATGAATACTATTACACTATCACTACTACAAAAGAGGCTATACTAGACGGCTACATCACAGACGGTTTGACAAAACCGTCTGTGATTGACACTAACACAAACGGTTTTAATTTGGACACCGTCTGTGTTAGTGGTCGAGTATCACAGACGGTCCTTACCAATGAACCGTCTGTGATACTTTAGTATCACAGGCGGTTTAAAATAAAAAACCGTCTGTGATAATCTGAAATTATCACAGACGGTTTTTTATTAAAAACCGCCTGTGTTGTGTAGACTATCACAGCCGGTTGTTGTTAAGAACCGTCTGGGAATGTTCACAGACGGTTTTTTACAAGAACCGGCTGTGATGTCCCTTTGTCTGTCATATTCTAGATCAGAGGTTAATATATAAGTACACATTGCTTCTAATAACTTAACTACAGAACTACTGAGACAAGAGGTCACAAATTAAAGGCAAATTTATTAATTTCAATTAGAGGGAAATTCATTACATAAGTCGCACAGGTAAAGAGTTTCCCAGATTGTAATCTTTTGGGCTTCGTACGCTTCTTCTTCGACTTTGGGACTTGGAGGATCAGCCGCTGAATTCTCGAACGCTGTTAAGATTGCCCTTGTCCTCTGCACTTCCTCGTGCAGCCTGGGCAAATGATCAGCAGCATCCATCATGTCGTACATGATAGCATTAAAACATTCCTCACAATCTGCTGTTTCTGCATGAGCGGCAAGGCTATCCATCAGTCTGTGCAATGCGAGTAGAGCTTCTTCCGCATTGCGCACATTGTGGAGAAGAACCAGGGTGAGAGCTGTTTCCCTTTCTTGAGCGGCAGCGAGACGCCTCCGTCGACGGCGGAGGATCAGGTCAAGCTGACGGATGCAAGAAAGTCGGGGAAGGAGAGCAGGGCGGGTGCGGAGAAGCTGCTCCAGATGCAAATTGCTGGCCGCCTGTGTAAGGTTCCGGCCGAACAATTCGTGATGAACAGATGAGAGGAAGGAGATGATCACAAGAACAGTAGTAGAAGCCATGTTGTATTGTATATTGTATTGTACGTACGTAGAAGACCTGGATTAGGAGCGCATATTTAACCTTTAGCATAAACGGTTCGTATACCCAAACATTAATGATATAGACGCTTCGTATAACGATCGAGAGACGTTAATTAGACGATCGAAACACGAAGCGTTCTGGCATCGAAACACGCGCGAAGCAGTTCTGGTATGAAGCTTATGACAGACGGTTTTTCATAAAAAACCGTCTGTGATAATATACTGGACGGCTACATCACAGACGGTTTAAACTGGCAACCGTCGGTGATATTTTCACAGACGGTTATTATCACGAACGGTCTGTGATAATTGAGACATCACAGACGGTTCTTATTAATAACCGTCTGTGATAACTAACATCACAGACGGCTCGTATTAAGAACCGTCTGTGATATTTATTATCACACACGGTTCGCGTTAATAACCGTCTGTGATAATTACATACCACCAATAATTGGCGTGTGATATCACGTGTCACCAATAATTGGCGTATACCCAGGATTTCGATCTCACCCGTCCATTCTCTCCACATCGAATGGCTGGCACCAGTTCCTCCCACGGCCAGGCCCTTATTAATAACTCCCCATCAACCTTTCCACCGGTACTAGTCACGCGTGAGTTCATCCACTATCTAGCTTCCTGCATGCATCTCCCCTCCGCTGTGAGCTAGCACCTCCATCGCGGCACGTTCGGTTCATACTAAACAACACACTCTTGCCGTAAGTGTCGTAAGTGTGTCTTGTTTAGTGTGGACCGTCGTGCCGCGAAGGGTTTGTTAGCTTGATATCCTGTAATAGATCGATCTGAATGTGTTGTTGAGTTTTTGTGCTTGCCTCTATATTTGCATGTTCCTCGACGATGCCGACTACTGTCGAGATGTTGCCTGAAGCTAGCTTCCTGCATGCATCTCCCCTCCGCTGTGAGCTAGCACCTCCATATCGCGACACGTTCGGTGCATACTAAACAACACACTCTTGCCGTAAGTGTCGTAAGTGTGTCTTGTTTAGTGTGGACCGTCGTGCCGCGAAGGGTTTGTTAGCTTGTTATCCTGTAATAGATCGATCTGAATGTGTTGTTGAGTTTTTGTGCTTGCCTCTGTATTTGCATGTTCCTCGACGATGCCGACTATTGTCGAGATGTGATGTCCACTCCGACAATCCTTCTTTTTCCTGCAAAATTCAAGGCAATTTTATTACAAAGTTCAAAAAAAGACATTTCCAGATTTTTCAGCAGCCGACGTTGCCGACTTCTTCTCTGAGCGACTATCCATCTGCTTTTTCCCACTTCTTTTCTTCATCCGAGGCCTGCATCATCGAAGGTTATACAACAGAAGAGGTCATTGAATTCTGCATCGGCTACATTTCTCAGGTAGAGCCGATAGGTGTACCTCTATCTCGTCACGAGGGGAGGTTAGAGGGTATAGGGACTATCGGGAGGAAAGCAATAACTCCGGATCAAAATACGTATGCTCAAGCCCATTTCATGGTTTTACAACACATGACTGAAGTGACCCCATATATTGAAGAGCACAAGGACATGCTACGTCAGGAGAATGCAGGCCGATCAGAAGTTTGGATCACGAGACAACACAACCGTCAGTTCAACGAATGGTTGAAGGCGCAATTGACTAGGAGGTCGTCAAATGAAACACTACAATGGTTGGCAAAAGGGCCAAAATTTACAATTGTGACATGGCAAGGATACGACATTAATGGCTACACATTTTATACAACAGATCAAGATAGAAAGAGCACAGTGCAGAACTCAGGTGTCCGCATAGATGCCTATGATTCGCACGGCAGTACCGCTGGCCGAAGCTCGTACTACGGGCTTGTAGAGGAGATTTGGGAGCTTGACTACGTAATTTTCAAAATTCCTCTATTTCGGTGCCGTTGGGTCCAACTCCCACGGGGTGTAAAGGTTGACAAGTACGGCGTCACTACCGTGGACCTCGAATGTGTAGGATACAAAGACGAACCATTCGTACTCGCGAGGCAAGTTGTTCAAGTATTTTATGTAACCGACCCGGCAAATAAGAAGCGCCATGTAGTTCTTCAGGGAAAAAGAAGGATTGTCGGGGTTGAGAATGTTGTGGATGAGGAAGAGTACAATCAATTTGATGATTTGCCTCCATTCGGAGACGGCATCAGGCTCGATGAAGAACAAGGCGATGAAGCAAGCTATATGCGTATCGATCATCGTGAAGGGCTTTATTTAAAATGATATAGCCAAAGTGTAATAAATGATATAGGTTATGCATGTGTTTTTCATAAATGTATGTATGTTCCATTGTAATTGTAAAATGACTAAGGAACCCATGCATTGTAATTGTAAAATGACTAAGGAACTATATGAAATAGTTATATTTATGGTTATGCTTGCGTTTTTCATAAATGTATCTATGTTCCATATTGTAATTGTAAAATGACATAGGAACCTAGCTAGCTGCGGGTATTTATAGTGAACTATCACAGGCGGTTTATCAAAAGAAACCGTCTGTGATAACACATCACAGACGGTTCTATCGGCATAACCGTCTGTGATATTCCTTATCACAGACGGTTCTATATATAGAACCGTCTGTGATAATGATATCACAGACGGTTATATTGATAGCACCGTCTGTGATAATGCATATCACAGACGGTTATATTGATAGAACCGTCTGTGATAGATCATCTTTAAATACCCGCAGCTAGGTCTGCGCGCGGAGTCCGCTCTGCCGCAGTCTCTTGTCTCCACTCTGCAGCGCCCCTGCTAGCTAGGTTTTGCTCCCTCCCTCCCGACGCCGCCGCTCCCTCCCTACGCCGCTCCCTCCCGAAGCCGGCGGTCCCCCCCGACGCCGGTCCCTCCCTCCCGACGCCGCCTCTCCCTCCCTACGCCGCCCCCTCCCGAAGCCGGCGGTCCCCCCCGACGCCGGTCCCTCCCTCCCGACGCCGCCTCTCCCTCCCTACGCCGCCCCCTCCCGAAGCCGGCGGTCCCCCCCGACGCCTGTCCCTCCCTCCCGACGCCGCCGCTCCCTCCCGACGCCGCTCCCTCCAGAAGCCGGCGGTCCCCCCGACGCCGGTCCCTCCCTCCCGACGCCGCCGCTCCCTCCCTACGCCGCCCCCTCCCGAAGCCGGCGGTCCCCCCCGACGCCGGTCCCTCCCTCCCTACGCCGCTCCCTCCCGAAGCCGGCGGTCCCCCCCGACGCCGGTCCCTCCCTGTGCTTCACATGTTAGCTTTATGATATATATATGCTTCACATGTTATATGCTTCACATGTATATATATATATATGCTTCACATGTTATATGCTTCACATGTATATGCTTCACATGTATATATATATATGATTCACATGTTATATGCTTCACATGTATATGCTTCACATGTATATATATATATGCTTCACATGTATATGCTTCACATGTATATATATATATGATTCACATGTTATATGCTTCACATGTATATGCTTCACATGTATATATATATGCTTCACATGTATATGCTTCACATGTATATATATATATGATTCACATGTTATATGCTTCACATGTATATGCTTCACATGTATATATATATATGCTTCACATGTTATATGCTTCACATGTATATATATATATGCTTCACATGTTATATGCTTCACATGTTATATGCTTCACATGTATATATATATATATGCTTCACATGTTATATGCTTCACATGTATATGCTTCACATGTATATATATGCTTCACATGTTATATGCTTCGCAAGGTCTATTTGGAAGGGCATAAAGCAAGTGACACTGCAGTGTATCTTGTTCAATGAACTTGACGCACTGGTTTGTGTCACTTGATTCATAGAACTTTGACAAGCTGGGTCCATAGCTCACTTCAGTTAGTTTTTTCTTAGAAGAGAGATGGCGTCCACACAGTCTTCGTCGTCGTCATCTGGGTCTCACGCTACCAAGACTGCGAAATCTAAACGTGGCCGAGGAGTATCGAAAAGGCCAGAGGGCCGAATGACCATCACGGTGGTCTCTCCGGATGGGGTCCCTCTGGAACCGTCGAAAGCAGCGTCATCATTTCGGACTACCTGCGGGATAATTGGAAGGCAACGGGTCCCCATCACCATAGCAAGCTGGAAAGATTTGACAAAGGATCACAAAAATCAGCTATGGGAGGAACTTACAAATTCGTTCGAGTTCCCAGCAGAAGCACAGGGACTCGTGCAACGGCAAGCGCTCCTCGCGATGGGAAAAGCATGGAAGAATTTTAAGAGCACTCTTGTGACGAAGTACGTGGCCGAGGATGTCACGCCCTTCACGAAGTATCCTTTCGTGTCGCCGGAAACATGGGAGGCCTTTGTGCAGATGAAGACGACGCCCGAATTTGTACAACAAAGTGCGGCGCACAAGGATCTCCAGTCACAAAACACGCACCCTCACAGACTCGGCACTGCTGGGTACGCGGGTAAAATCCCGCAATGGAGGATGCAGGATGAGGTCGCAATCCGATCGGAGGCCTCTCCGCCATTTGCCGGGATCGCAAACGAGCGCGCTCGAAACTGGTTAAGAGCGAGGTCATCAACCACATCTTCGGGTGTCTCTTTCAAAAACCCCGCAGATGAGGAAGTGTCCCAACGCATGGTAAAATATGTTAAACAACATACTTGTTAACACCTCTTGAACTTCATGGGTTCAAAAATAACATGATTAATTGCCTCTTGCAGCAATCATTGACTACCGAATCTTCTCGTGGCTCCTTTGAAGAATATAGGGAGATAGATTTACTATCACAGGCCTTGGGAAACAAGGAGCACCCAGGTCGCACACGAGGCATGGGGGTTTATGTACCTTGGAGGCACGGATTTCCAGATTACTCCGAGACATATAGGAGTAGGAAGAGATCCAAGGCGTACCGCAGCGAACAAATAAAACAGGAGCTTCGTGCTCAACTTGAGGAACAACTATCTGCCTCACTTCAAGAGCAGACTGCCTCACTTCGAGGAGAGATAGATTCGTTGCGGGAAGAACTGAGACAAGTCCGCAACCAATCGCAACCCACTCCTAGTACTGCGGTACCCAGTCCCCCTCAACGTCGCAGTAGCTGCGCGTCCACACCAATTTCTGAACATAGCGACGACCACTTACGTATTGATGACATTCAGGTAATGTACCTCTTTAGAATGGTACATAGATCTCTCTGGTGGACGCCTTAACTCATCTTGTATCGTTATGTAGGAGCCCATGCCTTGCACCCTCACAGTCAGGCTTGTTGGCTCTATTCCCGTTGATGCTGGGCGCGGCATGGTGTATCCATTGCTGCCAGGGACGCTCGTGCACGGTGTACAAGTAGACACCGGTTTCATGAAGGTCCAGGTGGACATGATTAATGATATTTTTAAGCCCGTCCCTCTTGAGAAGCCCCCAAACGAAGAGATTAAGACATACGGGGATGCCGTCCACACATTCATTCAGTGGCCCAAGAGGGACATCGTCCTCGACATGTCTGTGCCACAATCTTCACATCCAGTGGCCCAAGAGGGACATCGCCCTGGACCTGGCACATCGGCTCCGGTGGCTTCACCTCCACCTCCAAATCCAGTAAAGTCTGTTGCATCGGCTCCCGCCGAGACGCCACCGAGAACATATCATAAGCGAGGCTCCAAGGCCTCCAAGGCTCATGCGACGAAAGTTAAGCCGCGTCCCGTGCCATGGAAGTTTGTTCTAGGAGTGTCGTTATTGCCCGATTCACAATTACGCCAGGTTGGTATGATTTGCAATAGTTTGCATGCCTGGTACATGGAGAAGTCCAACATGAAGCCAAACCGGCAGAGTGCATTGACTCTGAAATATAACGACACGCATTTCCTCAACGACTTGGGCTACATCGTCGTGACATTCGAAGATTTATTCTTACTATTCAATCTCGACGAACTCGACGCCTCACTTCTACGATGCTGGACACTGTAAGTGTACTGCACAATGAAGTTCTACATTCACGTTATACAGATAAATGTCATTACTCTTTCTTTATGTATAGATACATGATCCAAGAAGTCCGGCGATTGCGACGACCGGTGGGTTTCCTCGACCCTCACTTGGTCTCCGAGCAATCTATCAATGAAGATGCATCCTTCGTGCAAGGATACATAACGAGGGGATTGATTGCTCACACCGACAAGGAATACATCATGGTACCCTTCAACCAAGGGTAAGTGCTTCGCTAGTTGCCACACATATGTTTCATTTGTACTTTACATGCGGCATGAACTTAGGATTAATCACTATGGCGACACACATGACTAGGCATCACTGGATTTTGCTTGTGATTGTACCAAAGTGGAGCAAGGTAATATACCTTGATTCCCTCCTTAGGAGCAACCACGACTTCAGTCTTGTGCAAGAAGTACTTAACAGGTAAACTCATTTCCTCCATACGTAACTCTATTGTAATATTTCTTTTGTTTGCCACGGCCGAGGATAAGTTTTTTGAATCACGTAGGGCGTTTGCCGATTATGTTGCTCAAGGAGGAAGACACGACAAATCCAGTGACACGCTACGACACAACACGCGATTTCCGGTACCCGCTACAACACAACAATCCTATATCATACTTTGTTATAATGCCTCTAGAATTGACAATACCGATGTATGTAATTCTATTTTTGCAGTGCCACCAGCAGCTACAGGGCAACGTATGTGGATTCTACGTTTGCCGCCATATGAAGGAAATCATTGCTACTAAGATCAATGATCCAGAGGTTTGTCAGGTCCTTCCAATAATTATTACTTTCTGATTATATATATGTATTTGTATTACACACACATGCTAATTAATGACTTAACATTGCTCCTAGCGACAGCGGGTGCACTTGGACGAAAGTGCATATGATCTTGACAATCTCATGGAGATTCGTGCAATCATCTCCCAATTCTTGCTAGGAGAGGTCATAAGTAGGAAGGGAGAGTTCTACGCCGGCAATGGTGATAATTAGATGTTGAAACATTGGATTCAACTGTACAAATCAAACAATTCCTTCAAATGATTTCATTTGTCAGATTTTGTGTAACGATTTTCATTCTATATATATATGTATGTGATCTGCTGTGTACGAATTTTGTTGTAATTTACTATGAGTTGCAATTAACTTATATCTGTCATTTATCTGTAATCTGCTTGCTTGCTTGCGTTCAGAGGGCATGGCTAGCATATCCTGAGGCTAGCCAAAAAATATCAAATAAAATGGATGATGCACTTGGTATCACAGACGGTTCGTTGTTAAAATCCGTCTGTGATACAATATCACAGACGGTTTCAAAGAGTGCCGTCTGTGGTGTGAATGATATCACAGACGGCCTTTACTACTGACCGTCTGTGATACACAAATATCACAGACGGTTAGTAATGAAAACCGTCTGTGATATACAAAATATCACAAACGGTTAGTAATAACAACCGTCTGTGATATTGTATATATCACAGACGGTCTTTATTACTAACCGTCTGTGATAGTCTTGTATCACAGACGGTTTTTTATAAAAAACCGTCTGTGATAGTCTCGTATCACAGACGGTTTTTTTAAAACCGTCTGTGATACAAGACTATCACCGACGGTTTTTTACAAAAAAACCGTCTGTGATACTCGAATATCACAGACGGTTAGTAATAAAGACCGTCTGTAATGTTTTTATCACAGACGGCTTGGGAACCGTCTGTGATAACCACAACTATCACTGACACCTAGACACTGACGGTTCAAGAACCGTCTGTGATGATGGTTCCGAACCGTCTGTGATAGGGCTGTCTGTAGCAGTGTATTATTTAGATTAGTAGATAGTGCTCACAGATACATCATTGAATCATCTCATACATGACGTAAACCATACCAAACATTAACATTACAATATATCAGAGTTCACATAGACTGCATCGGGTCAAGTTTACAGTAAGGTTGTTCAGGTTAAATGATTGCATTACACAAAAGCTGAAGCAGTAGTTGAAGCAAAAGGGGAAGGTATATCTCCATATGCAAGTGACTGAGAAGACCTGAGTGCAACCAATATTACACAAGAACTGGGATAATATTGGTGCACACCATAGTCAACTTGGTCGGCCAGATTGGAGTGAGGCCCAAACTACCAAAGCCTAAACTACTCTCCATCATCTTCACCACTGTCAGCTCCTTGATTTTCGTAGTAGACATAGTGACCTTGATCCATGGGCTCTAAAGAGGTTTGGAAAGATAGGGTGAGCATAGACAACGGAGCTCCGTGAGCCAACACACAGAATTCAATATTTATACATGTAAGTTTTGACAAGGAGGGCTAGGGTTCTTTTATTTGCTAAAAACAACCTTTCAATTTACTGTAATTAGAAAATTCCTATGACTTAGCATTTTAACAAACCCTATTTCATTAAAGAGATTGAAAGTGTGCAATATTTATAGCAGTGTAGGTTTCATTCATCTGTTATATGGTTCCATTCACCATATGCTTAATTTTGACTACTGGGGTTACATCTACCCTATTAACAACACTAGGTTACATCCATATAGGAAAAACCAAAGTCAAGGTTACTTCTACATGACAAGTTTTTATCCCACCCACAAAGGTTTTTGAAATAGAAACTAACTTGAGTAAGTTACCATGTCCACCCTTGATGGTAGGCATGGTTGTTCGAATAGTTATACTTTGCAAACTGTACACTTTTATTTACAAGAGGTAATCAACTTGCTAAGTTTTACATATTTCCTTAGACATGTGAATTAAGGAGAACATCACAAGACCTTAACTATGCGTCTCACTAGTAAGGCTATACCTGCTAAGGTTTTCACAGCTGTAGGGTTACATCCGCCCACTCTAGAAGCCCCTCTTGTACCACACGGAGGCTTCAAGGACAAGAATGTTGCATTTGCCCATTGTCGTGCTACATATAAGAAATTTATTTATGCTACACTGCGCATTAGCAATCTAGTTTCACTTGGTCTTAAAACATAATTCTTTTTTCTTTTCTTTGTTCCTTGTCTATAGGTAATGTATATGTTATTCAAGGCTTCAGTAGAAACCCTCCAATTATTTGAGGTCTTACATATTTTCAATGGCTTCGGAATAGTAGAATAATTCGAAATAACAACAAAGATCTTGGGAACGTCCAAGTTAATGATCAATAGGGTTTGGACAAAGAATTTAGGAAAGATATTCTCATACTGACACAATACAAGGATAAGTATATGCAAAATCTAACCCTCAAGACAATGTAGCGGTTATCATTGATAAAAAAGGAGCTCGACTTTTTGGGGCGATCATCATGGAACAAAGAGAATTGAATTTTACTAAAATAGTTTCATTGGTTCCTGAAGTACCATGAGTCCTTAATTCCAAATCAAGAGATCTGTTGTGGAATGAGCAAGATCATCTAACCCCACTGAAAAATGAAAATAAATTTTCGAGTGAATTTTAATTTGGAATAAAAGATAAAAAAAGAATCGAAACAATCAAATATTCCCCTATTCCTTTTTATTTTAACTTAAATGTTAGCTGAAAAACAGAGATAATCACTAGAAATTCTAAAAGTATGAAGCCTGCTTGTGATTAACAAATCAGAGCCAATGATTTCTTTTCTCAATCCATGGAAGTGTGTACGAACTAAATATGTTACTTGTGTTGGTTAGAGCCTTAAAGGTGGTGTAATGGACGGTTTTAAGTTATGGATATACGTGACTTTTCTTAGTACTCCTGCCAGTGGCGGATGCAGGAATTTTAGAATGAATATTCGAAGTTATACAAAAAATTTTCAGTACAAAATATAAAGATCTACAGTAGCAATAGTTAACATACAATTGTTCGTACTTCAGATAATATATCAAATAATATAAAGAAATTACAAAACAATTGCAAAAGTTCACAAATTAACTCGGCGATGCTTCATTCCTTTTGTTGTTTTGAGTTTGAAGCAAAAGATTCCTCAGTTGATGCTTTAGGTTTAATGAATAAATTGTATTTCTCTTGAGCTTCATTGTGGGCCCTAGTAATTGCTCCAACATGTTTGTCAAACCTATTTTTATGGTTCCAATTTCTAAATCCTCCATTCACAAAACTATCTCCACTAGTACAATTAGTTTTATCCGTGAACAGATAACAAACGAAGCAGAAAGCAGCATCTCGTTCCACACTATACTTAAGCCAATTATATTGGTCAAACCAACTAGCTAAGAAGCAACGCATACCTCCAATATTTCCTTTTGGTGCTCCCGAGTATCTAAGCAGTGCTAAGTATGGCGTATAATTATGGACTTATTTTCAAAAGGTTACCATTATAATTTTGCCAGGGTGACAAGACTCAGATATTCAAATATTTCAAAGGAGGTGTAATACTAACAAGTCAAGTAATGGGCATATAACTAGAATCTTAAATCAAACATATATTTGCATATGAAATAACAGCATGCAATTTCATAATTTAAATAGAAGTAATTCGTATAAAATGTAGGTTCAACATGATCAAAGTATTGAGTCGCCTTGCATGGTTTACCGCCATCTTGAGCTCACTTAAAGCTTTCTCATTCGTTGGTCTTGAATTTCTGGTCTTTATCTTCACCTCGATCTTGGTCACGCTTGACAATTTCAGGGATCTTCAGGGATCCAATTTCTAATTACGCGTTAAACAACTGAATCCAAATAAAGGCAATTAACTCAAAAGATCCAAATAAATCCAATTTGAACTTGATTAATTTATATTATGATTAAATGGGTGATTTGAGGTTGGGTTGATTGGACACGGAGTGTTGACGGAGTCAAACAGGGTTGGAGCGAAGCGATAAATGGCTAAGGGAAATCCGTCGAGACGGGTGCAAAGGAAGGTTTATAGTGAAGGAATATTCACGGAAATATTCCTCTTTAGGTTCAAGGATAGCTAGGCATAGCTGATGGTGGAATAGCATGGCTTGAACCTTTTAATTTGATAATTTCTTTTTAGTATTTTTATACTTATTGAGGAGATTCCATGAATCAAGTTAGACCTATGAACCAGTGTATAAGTCACCAAAAGTACTAAATATTTATTTTTCGAATGTTAGCATTTTGAGAGTTAGGACTTGAGTTCTACACAAAATGTGTACATTTTTACTTTATCGAATAAATCCTATAGCTTATATTTCTAACATTTCGAGATGTAGTATTTTATAGGGTTCTAATGGGCAATTGTTTGAATTATTGACTTTTCTTGCTTAGCTTAATAATCTGTTAGAGCGCAGGATCATTTAATTGTCCAAGTAATATTTAGCTTGATAGACTTAAGGAAATTATCGACCTTTTTACATACGCTTACTTACAATATTCTAAATGAGTCTTTGAATCATTTTAAGGCTGGCAAATTTCATTTATTTATAAAAAGAATTTTATTTTAGCTTCATACGGGCACAATTTAAGCAATGGTTGAGTTTTATGTACATATACCATTCTATCCCAAAGAGCATTATTAATTTAACCTACTGCTAAGCTTCAATTACCAATGGCATGTTACTAGCAAGAATTAGGCTTTTATAGAGCCTATGACTGTCATGCGAGTTTCTCGCACAATTATTGGCTGGCTTCTTATATCACCTCTATTTCTATCAAATTTGTATTTTGGTCAAGATTGCCAATTAAAAGGAACACTTCAAATTAAACTCTAGTAACACAAAACTAATTCGGTTGTCCTACTTTGTTTGCCATTTACCCTTAGCAACCTTGATTATTGTTTACAAATATAGAATTATATTTTTTCCACTACCTCTAATTAAACTTGTGTTTTAATTTACATTCTAACTAATTATTTAAACTTCACCTAATTATTTCCCTTAATCACTTAATTATCCATATGCATATAACTCTATATTTTGATGTATATATAAATTTTATTTGAACCCAAATCAATTATCTTAGCTTTCTTGATTTATTTCCTAAATATTTTCTAATTAAAATGGCTAAAAAAATAGAAACAAAATGTTGCAGAATGTGGATTTGAACCCGAACCTATGTGTTGAACGCTCACTCGGCTAACCAACTGGATGTTTGCTCGTTTATGACTGGAAGGGGGAGTTAATTTAGAAGAGGCGAGTGTTGAGATCAGGCTCAAAATAGAACTCTCAGCGGTGCCGGTGACAGAGGTGGTGGTCGGATGTGAGTACCCGCAAAATGGATTGCTCACGCCTGTGCCCACCCATAGACGGAGCCTCGCCAGCCAATTTGGCTAGGGCAATGGCTAGCGGCTTCCATGGCCTCAGCAAAACAGGGGAAGAATGGACGTGGCGATGCTAGTACTATAGTCCAATTAACCGATAGGGGAGTATCTAGGTGGGCTCAGGAAGCTACCTTGGGGTCGGCACGGCTCGGGGGGGGGGTGGTGGTTTGGCGGCGTGAGGCGACGACGAGTAGAGGAGGCGCGTGGTGCTGACGAGGTACAAGTGGGGAGGGGTCCGGGCGACGGCGGGGATGGAGTCATGGTGCTCCAAGGATGCTCCGATAGGATGGAATCGACTCGGTGTGGCTCCAATATGTGGCTACCCTTTTGGCCAGAGTTGGAGAAGATGTCGCTGCTGGCGAGCTAGAGGCAAGGGACGGTCGATTCCTTGGGGTGGGAGGAAGAGTAGAGGATGGCAGTGCTACCAGGGGGTTGAGCCAGGCTTTATAGGAGGCGAAACGAGCTGGCGATGTGGGGGGTGGTTGGCCGGTCATGGCGAAGGCATGGCATCAGTGTGGCTACAGGGCATGGCATCAGTGTGGATGCAGCGGCGTAGGTGCGGGTCAGCTCAGGTGTGCGCGTGACATGGGCGCTATGGCTGACGAAGGCGGCGTGGGAGGCACACGGCCTATTGGGCCAGAGCAGAGAAGCAAGGGAGAGAAGAGGGAGAAGGAGGGTGGGAGAGGGGAAGAAGATAGGGGAGGCACATGGGCGGCGTGGGATGCGACGGAGGTGACATGCAACGTGATGCGACGTGGGCGTAGTCGTGGAGACAGGTGTAAAGGAGCAGCAGGGCCGTCTTGGTCGAGCGAAGATAGAGAGCGGATGGGGAAAGAAGAAATAACGGGGACGAGGAAGGAGAAAGAAGAGAGAGGGGAGGAGGCTGGGCCCGGCTACAGGAGAGAGGAAAGACAATGAGAAGGAAGAGAAGAAAAGAGGGAGGGCCCACATGGAGGAGAAAGAAGAAAGAGGAAAAAGAATGAGAGGAAAATGGAAAATTTAAGCAAATCTTGAATTTTTGGATTTTTAATTTAAATTTCTAATTCATATTAAGATTACTGATTTCCAGTTTTGCATGATATTAAAATTCCAAAATTGAATTTTCAGTTCAATTATTTAGATGCAAGTTTTTAATATTTCTTTAGCCATTGCTTTTCTTTACCTAGTTAAGTTGAGTTTCAAACTTTTATTTCCATTCTCTAATACTTGAATTTTAATTTGTGTGTAGATCCTCAGATTTTCCATTTCTTTTATTAACACCATTATTGTTTTTACTTGGATATTATTTCTCAATATATTAATTTGCATGTCACAAAGCTCAAAAGATTTCAAATAAATATTCAGAAGAAATTTGAATGCCATCATAATGCAAGAAAAAGGTTTAAAAATTCCATATTTTTGAACATCCGAATTTTGGGATGTTACAGGCTCCGAGTTGTGTACAAACCTTGGTTGTCTAGAAGTCAAGGTAACCATTCAGGCAGTGGAGTTTTTCGCTAATGTTGTCGTGTTGGATACCCAATCTTTGGATGTAATTTTAGGAATGGATCAACTTAAGAAACACTAGGTAGTGTTGGATTGAGTCAGCCAGAGAAAGTTTTGGTGTGGTAGAGTAAAGGGATCATGTTAGAGGATGTGTCAGTTGTCAGAGAATATCTTGACGTGTTCCCAGATGATCTGCCCAGAATGCCACCTGACAGGGACGTGGAGTTCACGATTGAACTAGTACCTGGTACTTCGTCGATTTCCAAAAGACCATATCGTATGCCTACTAATGAGTTAGTAGAGTTGAAGAAAAAATATAGGAATTGTTGGACAAAGGATATGTTAGACCTAGCACATCTCTGCGGAGAGCGCTAGTGTTGTTCGTCAAAAAGAAAGTGGCAGTTAGCGTATGTGTGTGGATTATTAAGCTATCAATGAAGCTACTATCAAGAACAAGTATCCTTTGTCTAGGATCAATGATTCGTTCAATCAGCTTAGAGGAGCCGAAATGTTCTCCATGGTTGATTTTAGGTCAGGGTACCATCAGATGAAAATTCGTCAAGAGGATATACCCAAGACAACATTCTCAACTTGTTACGGTCTGTATGAAATTACAGTGATGTCCTTTAGTTTAACCAATTCCCCAGCTTATTTCATGTACCTGATGAACAATGTGTTCATGGAGTATTTGGACAAGTTTGTCGTTATGTTCATTGATGACATTTTGATTTACTCCAAGGATGAGAAAGAGGATGAAGAGCATTTGAGGTTAGTGATGCAAAAGCTGAGAGAGTATAAGCTATATGCCAAGTTAAGCAAATATGAATTCTGGATGAAGGAAGTTGTATTTCTAGGTCACGTCATGTCAACAGAAGGAATCATAGTCGACCCTGGGAAAGTGAAGGATGTGCTCAATTGGAATGTGCCAACGTCAGTAATGCAAGTCAGAAGTTTTCTTGGAATGGCTGGTCAGCGTCGAAGGTTTTGGACAATGGCTGCTATGGTTCTGTTCTTGTGTTCGACTACTACGGTTCCCTTTACAAGTTTGGCTAGTTCTCTTCTTGACTTCTATAACTTTAGTTCTCTTTTGAACTTCGATTATTTTAGTTTTGTTGCCGGTTTCAATTACTTTAGTTCTCTTTTCAACTACGATTACTCTTTTCAACTTAAGTACTCTATGAGGTAGGTGAAGCTCACCAAAGATGATGGTAGCTCACAACATGGAGTGGGAGGAGCTGGCGTTGGAGACCTCATTGGTGGCGAAGGGGGTCCACGTTGACAATGATGTCTAGTAATAGAGAAGCTACAAAAGACGTGCGCATGAGCTTGCACATGCATGCGGAAGTACAGGTGATAGGAATCGAGGTAGGGCTCACCAGAGAAGGGAAGTCTTGCCGTGGCGTCCAGGTCAAAGATGAAGGAGAAGGCCTAGTTCGAGTAATCCATTGTATGGAAGGTCAAACAAATGAGTAGGGTGCACTAGAAAGAGATAAGACATGTTGTGATGGAGCTGAGGAATAGAGAAGCTTACCAGGTAAGTTAACACATGGTGGCATGCTCGTCAGCGTCGCGTACAACTTTGGTTTTCTTGACATTCCAGAGAGTGGAGTGCTCAAGGATCATACTCAAGAGACTGAGAGGGTGAGCTGAGGAGGAAATGGTACGGTCAGAGGGGCTTTATAGGCATAGAAAGGCTGAGGCAAAGCACGAGTACTCATGAGGGTGACAAAATGACATGCTTGATTTCTCATCATGGGCTGCAAGGTGATGAAGACGACAATGGGGAAGAGAACTATTGCGTCAGAGCGACGGGTTAGGCAAGAGTGGGCAACAATAGAGAGGAAACCATGGGCGTGGTGTCTAAAACCAAGGGTAGCTCGGGCCACGACCTCGGCAAAGCAGGCGCATGCGTGCGAGGTGGAAGACGAACCTTGTCAGTGGGCCCGATTCATCAACGAGCACAGAGAGGCACCCTGATGGAATTTATCTTGACACACAAAAGGTTTAGGAGTTGTGTATCCATGTACTCGTGTGTTTGAGCACTTGTGGCAAAACTTGCTAGCTGGTCAAAGCTCTTTGGAGCCAACTTAGCGGTCATGATGCAAAGCTAGGCTCAAGGCTGGGATGCACGGAGGAAAGGTGTGGCGCAAAGCATGGCCACGTCGTTGCAACGTAGTGGCAGGATGGGCAGCATAGCATAGCACATTGCGTATGGGCTGTCAGCAGAAAATGATGAGCATGGCGACAAAATCAGTGGCTGGTGCTCATGCAGGCTAGAGGTGGAAGAAGGGTATTGCAAGTAGGCCACACTTGGCGGTGAGAGAGAGAGAGAAAGGGTGAGGTGAGAGATTTGGGAAAAAATTAGACACATCATATGAGCTCAAAGGATTATCAAAATCTTTGTGAATGCTCCTAACAGAGAGTTGATGATTGTGTATGTTTTTCAGAGTTTCATCTTCTCTTGATTTTTTTAGAAAAATCTGAGAAGACTCATTGATGAATTTAAATCACTCCTGACAGAGAGTTGATGATTGTGTATATTTTTCAGAGTTTCATCTTCTTTTGACTTTTTAGAAAATTCTGAGAAGACTCCTTGTTGAATTTAAATATACTTATCCGATTTGAATTCAATTTGATTTATATTTCATGCACTTGTGATTTTTGGGAATCAAACTTTTCAAAGAAACTCCAGTAAAGAGCCAACAATACAAAATGTATTAAAAAAGTTTAAAATTTTTCACATTTTTGCATACCCTAGAATTTGGGATGTTACACATATCGGCTCCCACGAAGACCACACCACGCAGTGATCAACAGTGTGCCTAGTCCTCTTCCGTGAAGAGCACATACAAGTGTGGTAGGAAGACTAAATCAAAGGACATCAAGGCACCACAAGTGCCCTGAACATTCTCACTCGGAATACCGTTGATCCTGGAAACGCTCTTACCCAGTCTTGGAATGGGTTGCGTGAGTTTACATGCATGGTACATTGGAGAGACTAACAAGACGAGGACACAACGCCTTATGGGTTTCACCATCAAGTGAATGATGGACCGTTTTCTCTACAATCAGAGCTACTTTGTGGTGGGCTTCGATGATTTGTCCTTGATGCCATCGACACCTCACTTTTAAGATGCTAGACACTATAAGTGTGTACAATTATAGCGTACATTAATGTCATACTGATAAATGCCATAACTCCTTGCTTTATGTATAAACAAATGATGGTGCAAGCCAGATAATCACAAGAACCGGTAGGTTTCCTCGACCTACACTTGGTCTCTGAGCAAAGCATCCAACATAATGCATCCTACGTTTATAATTACGTAACAAATGGATTGCGTGCTCACAATGACAAGGAGTACATTCTTGTACCCTACAACTAGAAGTAAGTGCTTCACTTATTGCTATACTTGTTGATTCATACTTCATACGTAACATGAACTTAGTTTTAAGGATTATGACGATATATATGTGTAGGTTGCACTGGATTTTAATTGTCATTGTACCAAAGTAGAACAAGGTAATATATCTTGATTCCCTATACAAAATGGAGCACAACTTCACAATTGTCCAGCAATTAATCGACTGGTAAACTTATTTCATCTATTGATAACTCTATGTACCCCTACTTTGCAATGGCTGAGGCTATTTTTTTTGAATCACGTAGGCCGTTCGAGGCATGCGTTGGTAGAGGAGGGAGACACATGGAAGGGAACACCACACTGCGACATGTGACACAATTTTCGCTACCCTCTACTACACAACAGTTCTATATTACACTTCGTAATGATGCATCCCAAACTAAACAATCCTATATATGTAATTATATTTTTGTAGTGCCACCAATAGCTACAAGACAACGTATGTGGATACTACATTTTTACTCTTCCTAGAACAAGGCATGAAAATCATTTCAAGTACAGTCTATATGAATTAACTCTCTGAAATTCAAGGACGGCTCACCACCTTCTTAATGACAGATGTCATTCACCGAAAAAGAGAGTTTCACTCGGATGGAGGTAAATGAAATCTCTTATGTTTAGTGACAAATGATGTTTTGTTATGGTATCTGTAAACATGTTATAGTTGTATTATCACAATTCATCTATAATTAATCAGTAAGTTTGTGTATCTATGATATATTTGTCTATTAGTGATCGATAGTTGTGTATATGTGATATCTGTGTGCGGTGTGATATATCTGTGATATCTGTGTATTTGCTTGTTTTCAGAGGGCTATCATATACGGTTTATGATATAAACCGTCTGTGAAAGTCCCTATTATCACATACGGCTGCAATCAAAATCTATCTATGGTATGTGAGACATTATAGATGGTTCTTTGTACCAATTGTCTATGATATATTGTCTATCACAGAACTGTCTGTGATGTCCTAAATATCACAGATGAGTGTTTGGTCGAAGCCATTTGTGATAGTTGGCCTTTATAGGTGGTACACAAACCATTTGTGATAGCTGCTTGTTATCGTCTATTATCATAGACACAAAAATTTGGATGGTTCAGAAATTGTCTGTGATGAGCGTTATGATCCGTCTGTGATTACCTTCTCTGTAGTAGTGCGCAGTTCAAAAGGATGAAAAGCAAAAGATTGCTGGATTGGAATAAAGAACACGACAATAATCTCAGTGCAAAAGATTACCTAGGATCCTTTCCTGCTGTTAATTTTCCTTTAAAAACAAGATTACCTACGATGCCAATGCAAAGTCTATTCCTAGATTCTGATGAGAAGAGATATAGTAATATATCCATCACACCGCCTGTTCTTTTCGGCTGTGGCTTATGGCTTTTGGCTGAAATTTTTGAATTTCGGCTGTTTATGGTACAGATTACGAAGAGACAGATACTCACTTGCGATTTTGGCTGGTACAAATGTTGGGCTTTTTAACGTGTTGATCGTTTAACTTATAGACCCCGTCTTGATAAAATACTTCGTTTGAAAATTAGATACTGTAGCAGAAACCAAAAGCCAATTTCAAAAGCCCAAAAGAACAGGCCCTACATCTCCAACAAATTCAGGGAGAAGATCAGTGCAGCATTGCTACACAAACATACATTTTTACATGCTTCATAATGTCGGATTAGTGTTGAAATTACATTCTTCAGTCCAGTATCAAATTTCAATTCTCTCTCCTCTCAAGTTAAGTGAATTGAAACAATCTGAAAATTCCAAAAGGATTTTGAATTTTTGTTTGAATTTGGTTGAGTTGATTTCTTGCCAGATTGGGAATCTTTTCCTTTGTTGAGCTTTCCAATTTGGTAACCCGTTTTGTTCTCCGGTTGGCGGCCTCGCCATTTCCGCCTCCTCCCTCCTGTAGCGCCGAGCCGGGCTGGCCGCCGCCGCCGCAACCTTTTCCTCCGTTCACACCACGCCGCGCCTCCTCAGCGCCAGCTCGCCTGCGCCTGCCACTGCTGCGTCAATTCCCTGCCAACTCCGTCAGACAGCGCTAGCTCACCTTGCCCCGCGCGCCGCCGCAATGTCGCTCGCTTCTCGGCCGACGCGCGTATGAGCTCCGTACTCCCTCCGTCACTCCTTTGCAGCATCGCCTAAGGACGCAGCGTCCAGTGCCGTCAATCAAGCCACCTTGCCTACCAATCTCCTCGCCGAGCGCGCTTCGTCAGTTCGTCTCCGCTCCGCGCGCCAGAATGAGCCTACTGTTCCCACCGCCTCCGCTCGGCTTTAAAGCGCCTTGAGCGTCGCAGAGAACCCCGCCTCACTCCTAGACACTCCACCAAACCAACCAATTGGTCTGCTCTTCACCGCAGCGCTCCCACCTTGCTCCCCTGCGCTGGTGAGACTCTCCATTCAATCCTCTTATACACTTCATAAAAATCCAATTCACTGAGGATAGAGCATCTCTTAGCCACCCTTATCACCCAGCCAATCTCGCTGGACCTCCTCCATAGCTCTACCATGCCCGCACAGTGAGCCATGGCCACTCAGAAGGGGGTCGCCGTGGACAGCCCTCCTGGAGACCTTTCCGTTCAAACAAGTGCTACTCGTTAGATTATTGTGAACTTAAGATGGTGAAAACGCCTTCAATCGTGCCAGAAATCTGCCGGAGAGGACCTCCGTCTTCTCTCCAACCATTAGCCTTCCACCTTGCCGCTCTAGCTCCACCAAGTGCCAAAATGAGCTTCCTAGGGCTCAAGGAACTTCTCCGTGTCCTCTTTGGCCATTTCCGCTCGCCGGTGGTGCCGTTTCGGCCGAAATCGCCACGCTCTGTATCGCCGCCAAGGAAGCAGCTGAAGGTAGACGAAGGGCGACGCGGCGTGATCCTGACCGCCCGCGTGTCGGCCATCGGAGAGCAGCACGCGCGCGCGCTCGTGCGTCGGGCCATTTCAGCCGCGCGCATGGGCCATGACCAATGGCCCATTCGTTGTTCGCCCGCTCGGGTTGGGCCAGGCCGAAGAGGCGCAGGTCAACACTGCTCTTGTGGGACGGCCCGTTATTGTTGTGCCCTGTAGCAAAATTCACTGTTTATCTACAAAGCCCAAAAAACAAAAAAAAATACTCATCTTGCCCGGTTCAATCCCACGAATCCAGTTTTGACCTCTATTCCGCCAAACAAAGTCCTGATAAAATTCAATCCTTCCAATTTGGCAATTTTTGCATTTTACTTCTTTTTATTTTAGTTTGTTTTCTTAGCTTGATTAGTATCAAGCGCCAGCAGATATTATTTTATCTGTTTGCTATAGTTCCGGAGTACTCCAAGGCAACAATTCGAGGACGAGATCCAGAAGACCAGGTCTACGAACCAGTTGAGCATTTCGAGTATCAAAGCAAGTTACAGTTTTTTATCATATTAAAATCCATTTCAATTAATTACTTAAATACAATATTTTCATTACAGTTATTTATGCACTGTTATTTTCTTATAATAAATATTTAGAATGACATGAGATATAGTTACACTACCACAAAAAAGGGTCATAGATGGTTCGGAACTGTTATCACATGCAGTTTTCTGAACCGTTTGAATTTATGTGTCAGTGATAATTGGAGGTTATTACAGACAGTTTGTGAGCCATCTGTGATAAATACAATACAGATAGTTTATAACTAGAATCATATGTGAAGAATACTATCAAAGATGGCTCGAACCAAAAATAGTCTGTGATACTCACACATCACAGACGGTTCTAGTTACTAACCGTTTGTATAGAACCGTTTATGATATTCACCTATCAGAGACAATTGGTAAATAGAATCGTGCATGATATGAGAGTATCAAAAACGGTTTTTGGTTCGAGCCGTCAATGATAGTTCTTCACAGATGGTTTATGCTACAAAATTGTCTGTGATAGTTTATTCTATACCTAAATTTTTTTATTTTTTGGCTAGCCTCAAGAAATGTTTGCTATGCCCTTTGAAAACAAGCAAATACAATAGCGCATTCTATTTCTATTAAGATTAGAGTCCACCATTATAGCATAACAAGATAATGAGCAAGCAAGTTACCTATCTAACACAGCAAGGACATGGTAAGAACATATCTCTTAATCTTACGAACCCAACTCTTAAACATGGGAAGAACATAGAAGAAGTAGAAATCCTAGCCACGTTAACGAGGCCTCTATGCCTAGGCCCTCTCGCCCCTGATATAGTGTGTGAGCTAGATGTCCTTGACACCCGCCGTCACCGACGTCGACTTGAGTGCCATCTTGGTAGCTAACTGCTTCCACGACACCTTGCTATCTGTAGACTTGTGTGTCGTCTACTTCGTAAGGACCATCAGTGTCGAGATCGAGGAGGACAATGAAGAGGCTGGAGATATTTTGAGCGTGGTAGAGGATGGGTTTGGGTGAGTACATATAAGAGAGGGAGAGGCGAGAGTGGGAATTTTTTTGGCAGAATGGACATGGGGATGAAGAGGTGGAGCTACAATCCGTGGGGTGGGGGTTGGTGGATTTCTATTGGCTGGAATTGGATTGGGGAGGATCGACGGGCCCAACGATCAGAGATACATAATTATCAAAGATGGTTTGAACCATAAGCCATCTGTGATATGTAATTATCACAGACGGTTTGAACCATAAACCGTTTGTGATACATAAGAAGACAATATATGTATATATAGTTGCAATGTAAACAGCTAGTCTCAAAAGATAAAATAGGAAAGTTCTATGTGACTTGTATATGCTTGTTTGAAATGTTTCGACGAGATCTACGACTTTGCAGTTGAGGTGAATCCCATATTCCGAACGGAAGATCAAAAATGTTGGCAAAAACAGAAATTGAAAACTTACGATGTAAATTTGGGGCTAAGGATGGCCAATTTTGGTGGTCTTAGAGGGTGACAAGTGCAAGCTAGTCATTTGTTTTTGGATCGGGCTCATCGTTAGCTTTCCAACGAGTACAAGAATATCAAAAACAGACACCGTATGCAAAAATTATGTTCATTTTACTAAAGGTGTCTCGGAATGGAATTCTACTCAGACTCAGGTGGGATATTATGAAATTTTAGAGGATTGTGAGGCAGGAAACATATCACAGATGGTTTGTAATACAAACTGTCTGTGAAGTATCACAGATGGTTTAAATAAAACACCGTCTGTGATATTATCTCTTCATATACAGTTTTTAGTGCTGGTAGCAACACAGACAATATCTAAACCTAAATCTTCTTTGATTGCATTTAAAACTAACGGTTTTAGTGAACCATCTGTGATGAGGTGTGTAATATAAGCCTTTTTGTAGTAGTGTTATGTCCTACAACTGGAAAATACCATGTTTATTTGAAAGCCATATTCACCTTGACAACCTAAGTAATATTTATCTATTATTTAATTAATTGTCAAAAAGTTCACATAAAATGTTACACTACTAAGTGACATTGGCACTTTGCCGATAGAGTTCTAAAATCAATTCTAGGGTAGGATTGACTTGTGAAAAGCCATAGGGATAGTCGGAGTTCACGACCTTACCCTAGAGTGGAGGCTTGGTTGGGTTGGTGCCAGTGTCTCGGAGCACTGGACTGATAGGTTGTGGATGGATACCTCATGGAAAAATGTAAGGACTAGAACCTTATGCTAAGAAAAGAACACAGAAACCGCTCGACCATAAGGGTGACTTGTTAAACCTGGTTTTAGTAGCTGCTTGAATCAATCGAAAATATACAGGGTGTTGGTGTTCCAAAAATGGAATGGCTTGTGTAAAAAGGGGTGGTTTGGTTCAGTAGGGCCATGCTTAACAACGGTAGGTGCGCACGTAATCGGAAAGCGACTTTCCATGTTGGTCAGTGGATTGCCGGTTTGCTTGTGATCTCAGCCCTACCGGGTAGAGACTAGAAAAAGGAGAGCAACGAAACACCTTGTTTTGTCGACTTAGTTGCATGCCACCTGGCGCGTGTCTATTGCATAACATTGAGAGTTTGAGAAATCTTGTGGGTAAAGTCGGGCAACTCTGCAGAGTGTAATTAATGGTATTCGAATATACCGTGCTTCTGATTAATGGAGCTATGTTTCTTGGGTGATTCCAGTAACGAGGCATAAGTAGATTTTATGGTGATTGAATCTAAGTAATTAGTCAAATAAGATTTCAATGCTATTAAGAAATTTATGATTTATTAGTTTTATGTTTGCAAATGTTTATAAATAAAATTGCATCCACCTTCACATTAAAAAAACCAATATACTCCCTTCCTTGAAAACCTGAGCAAATAGCTAATTTAGATATTTCCCTGTAACTTGTTGAGTACGGTGGTACTTACTACTTGCTAAACACCAAATACATAAGAAACTTGGGACATAGTTGAAGAAGCTGCAGAAGAGGACCCAGAAGTTGCTTACTTTGTCGATGATCAGTGGTTTTAGGCCTTAGCCTCGCTCAAGTTTGCCTATGTGGTTGTCTTTTGTGATGTATTATATCTCGGGCTTGTACACCCGTTGCGTTCAAAACTGGCTACTAAGCACTATCTTATAATAAAATGTAGACCTTGTTGTGAAGCATGTGTTTGTTTGATGCGTACTCATGTACGGTAAACCTGCAACTGAACAGGTCTAAGCGGTTGTGGGACTTTCCCACACTCCCGGAAACGGGCCGTTACATGAATCCTCTACAGCAAGAGGTTTTCCCGGATCTATAAAATGAAAAAAAAACCAAAGACACCATGTATGAACACTTTCTCGTGACTTTGCGACGTGGAATTCTTGCTGCTGGTCCATTGGATCCCCGGCATTACCCCTGCTTAAGTTGGATGCTTTTGGCTTTTTGTTTTTATCTTCTTAATTTCGTTTTTTTCTAATTTATTGGATTTTTTGTCTTTTCTTTTTTGTATTCCTTGCATTATCTGTTATGAGAGAACTTGTTTTTTCTATTTAAAAAATTTTAAATTTAATTACATTGAAAAACTACGCGTAGATACAATAAAAAAATTTAAACAGTAAAAAAAGTTAAAAGCCAAAGGCCTAAAAGAGCACCCTTCACGTGGGTCTCCTATTCATACAATCATTTAAGAACGACCTCTGCACGTGCACATTGTTTTTAGTCCTGCTTATTGTAACATCCTGAAAATTTCAGATTTGAAAATATGAATTTCTTGAGATATTTTTGCAATATATTCAATTGGAATTTGGATTTCATGGTGTTTTCCAGAATTTGGTTGAGAGTTCCAAAAAAAAAATTTAAGAGAGAAAAAAAATATATTTATTAATAAGAAATGTCACAAGGAGAATATGTAAATAATGGAAACTCAAAATTTTTAAATACGAATATGAGAAGATGATCCAGAGAAAGCTGAGGTAACAAAATATGAATGTTTCATTATGAAAATAATAAGTGTAAAAGGGCAACAAAAATAAATATATAAATTATAAGCAAATAGGTATACAAAAGAAATGTGCAAATGAATAAAAATATATATATACAAGAATACATATACAAATAAAATAAATATAGAAATACCTATACAAAATTAGACATAAACAAAAATATATATACATGTGTACATATATCTATACATAAATACATATGCAAATAGATGCAATAATAAAATGAAAAAAAGGGAAAGCCATGGGGGCCAGACCGGCCGATTGACTCGGCCCAACCCCACCCCCACGCGCAGAGCTCCTCCCTCCCGTCTTCTCTTCTTTTCCCCAGCGCCTAGCTTCCCCTTTCTAATCTCCGCTCCATGGCCGACATTGAGCCGCGTCGCCTTCTTCTCTCCGCTCTGCACCGAATCCCGCCCGGATCTTGCCACCCTGTTCCCTTCTGCTCTGCAAGCGCCGCTCGAGCCCCGCGCCTGCGCATCGAGCCCCACACCGGGTCCTTACCCGGTGGATCTCCATGCCGCCGTCCCCGCCCGGCGCCTGCCTCCTCCACCGCCTATAAAGGCCACTGGAGCGTACCAGCATCTTCCTCGTGCTCCCCTCGTCCTTCCACCACGAGTAATTGTTCCGATTCCTCCCGAGCTCGCCGGAATCCCCTTTTTCTCAAACGCCGGCCGCCGCCGCCATTACTACCGTCGCCCCCTCTTTGGCGAATCCCGGCCCGATTCCTCTCGGTGGGAGCATCACCTCGGCGTCCCGACTCCACCCCGACCGCCAGCCGAAGCCTCCGCTGCCCGTGCATCGTCGGCACCGTGTGTATGCCGCACCGCCATGGAGCTCCGCCGCCGGCACAACTCGGCCTCCCGCCGGTCACCCCAACCACTCCGGTAAACTCCTGTACCATCATGCAAGCTCATGCGCGCCCCATCTCTTTCTTTCTCCTTTCCGGTCACCGACGCCCAATGTACCCTCACCGCCGGCCGCCTAGAGTCGCCACTCACCCGCCTTGGCGCCACCTCGACCGAAGCCCTGCCACCCTGAGCCTCCTCGTCGCCAGGGCATTCCATTTCACTTGACTCCGGTGCCTCCCCTACTGCCCTTCGCCGGCGCCGCCGCTCTCTTCTCCCTGGGCGAGCACCTCCCCGGTTCCCTTCGCTCCTGCCCCCTCGGTTCAGCCAGCCACAGTGGACTTCTTCTCTGTGCTTCTATTATGACATATGGGCCCCACTACAGAATTAGCATCTACCAAATGGGTATCACCTGCATCCTCTCAATTTACTTCATGGAGCAATTTTAGAATATGTATTGTAAATGAAAATGGGAGTAAAATTTGATTGTGTGATTAAACTAAAAAGATCATGAATAAAGTTACAAATTTAAGTCTGATTAATGGCATGTAAAGACACATTGTAAGAGTAGGGAGATTACTTATAAAATTTCATAATGAGAAAGTAGTTGCAAATGGTAATGGGGACTTACACTTATAAATTTATCTTTAATGAATTTCTTGATAACAAAAACATAATAACAAACTAACATATATAATTATACTCATCTTACGTATCCGCATCCTAAAATCATAAAATCATGTTTCTCTGTACTACCCCGATACTTTCTTTTATCTGCCCATAAGTGCGGCCCGACTCATGGAACTTCCTTGATAAATATAAAAATAATAAAAGAAACTATTACTAAAAGATTGATTCATCGTCGTCTACCACCGGCCTTGCCTCAAATAACCCAAATCATCTATTAACTCATAATAATACAAAAGATGAGTTTATTTGGATTTATTGGGATCTCCTGAGTTATCTGCTTTTATTTGGATTCAGTCGCTTGTCGCGTAATTAGAAATTGGGAGTCGTGAAGAATCAGTGGATCAAGCAAGATCAAGCCCGAAGTGAAGATAGAGACCCAAAAAGCTCAAGGGAAAGCATTATGTGAGCTCAAGACCGCCGTAGACCGCGCCAGGCGAGTCAATACTTTGATCATGTTGAACCTATGTTTTCTGCAAATTACTTTGATTTAAATTATCAAATTGCATGCTGTTAGTTTATATGCAAATACATGTTTAATTTACGATTCTAGTTATATGTCCATTGTTTACCTTGAATAAAATTACCCTCCTTTGGAATATTTGAATGTGTGATCCTTGTCGCCCTAGCAAAATTATAATAGTAACATTTCAAAAATAAGTCCCTAATTATATACTATGCTTAGTACTGCGTAGATACTCAGGGGCGCTGAAATGCCCCAAACATCATTGTCGTTTTTAATCATGAAAAGTTGGTTGGGCAGTCATGGTGGGAATGACTGGTATATTTGATATGATTATTTTACACTCCCAAAACCCCCAACTTGCTTGAATATCTGGGCGGATTGGTTCGAGGGTGTGTATGTGTGGTGCAGTGGAAGCACAAAGTGGGTTAGTGGTAGACCGCCCAGATACCAATAAGGACTGAATCTTGTCATGACCTTCTGTGTAAAACAGTGCAACCACAAGTCTGCAAAGTGCAACTTGGCTAAGTAAAATTATCGAAATCTCCAGACTCATCTCACTGGTAGTGGATAGAAGTGGATATGCTATGGCAAGGGGGCCTGAAGGGACACCAGTGTAGGGTGAAGTTTTTCCCAGATGTTCTAAGCGTTGCGGGGACGAGAAGCCCGGCTGCGTTAGTAACTGTAGGGGAAAAACATCCCGCGCATAGATGGGACCCACCGCAAATGGGCAGTTTCCCATAAGGTGAATGAGAAAAGGGACTAGATACTTTGAAAAGTCACTGTGATGGTCTGCTCAACCACACGTCTAAGGAATCGTGTGGGGCAACGAGTTGATTGTCTCTTGTGGGGAAGGTGTACAAACTCTGCAGAGTCAAAACTATTCGAATAGCCGTGCCCACGGTCAAGGGCGGACATGGGAACTTAACCAGATATAGTTCTATTTCAAAAACTTTGTGGGTGGGAATGGAAAAGTGGAGGGCAGTGGAAAGCCCTGATTTGAATTGTCTTGGGTGTCGTCCCAGTGGTAAGATAAGCGGCTATAACGCTGAAAGATGCTATATGGTGCGGATGCCATGTAACGGTGGATGGAATCTGGATCGCTATTATTATTGCATATTCTTGAACATTATGCTTTTGTTCAAAACTGCTAGGTCTCAGGAAATTTCTATGTATTATATTTTTAAACATTGGTAACATTTCTCACAAATAAAATATCAGAAAGAATAAATAGAGTCGTAAGAAAGGAAGATGACTGTTTATGGTAATCACATAAAGAAGTTGGTGGATTCATGATTGATCATATGAGGGTTAATGATAGTGTGGAGTCTAGGAGAAATAAATGGGTGGAACCCAAACGGATTTATAGACTAGATAGAGGAATTATATGATTTTTGGAGTATTAGAAAATGCGAAGGTAATGGTTGGATTACAACACCGATATGAGCTATAAATTCTTGGGGGATGTTGACAATATTGGGATTAATAGGATTTGAACAATTTCTAGATGGATGAATTGATTTTCTGGAAATTTGGAGGTATGAAAATAACTATAGGAGATTAGATTTGATCAATGATATTCTTGGTGGATTTATATATTAGTGAATCATAGACCTGATCAAAGATATTCTTGGAGGATATTTAATAGAGAATCCTAGATCTGATCAATGATATTCTTGGTGGAAGTACAATAGTGAAGTAGTTAGAGATGGATAATGGATAATAAAATTGATAATTGGGAGAGCAAATTATGGTTGTGGATCAATAACAAAAAGGATTGGATTGTTAGGGATTAGGATACAAAAGATATTGGTAGATTTATTAAGTGATATTAGATAAAGGATGACATTACCCGTTTGGGGTTCTAGGCAGCAATCGATCGGTGGATTATATAGATCATGACACTCGCTGATTGGTGATTTGGCAGAAATTGATTGGTGGGTTGTATAATTAATGAATGTCACTGTTTAGAGTTTTAGACGGCAAACCACATAGAGATTGTATGATAGGTGGAATAATTAAATGATGTCGCTCACTGTTTCGAGGGACAGATAGTAATCAATATAGAAAGAAAGAGAACAGTGGTATTTTGGTGGATTAAGTCAATCATGGCAATTGTTGTGTGGAGTTTAGGTATCAACAATAATACCATAACTAAATCATGATAATGCTACCAAAAGCGATTTTTGGCAAATAAACCAACCCGAGCCTCTCCTTTGTTAAGCCATGCATACTATTTATTTGCATTCTGTGTATTGGCTCGCGGAGCACGGGGTCGAAGTGCTCACGCTCGCTTTTGCGACAAAATTCAGAATCAGGAATCAAATCACCTCGCCTCAGTAACCAGATTGGACAAGCTGGCAAAGAAGATGAAGATGTCAAGGGCTAGGTCGCAAACCTCCAGTTGGCTGCCTGTGGGCATGTCCTGAAGGTCCCACTCGTGTGCTTCGTTCTTCCGCTGCTGCAATTTAATGATTTCGGCCTAATCGGCCCATGAGTAAGTCTACTATTTTATTTACGTTTCCGCATGATATGTATTTTGATATTCATTACTGTAACTGTGAGCACTATCTACTGATCCAGGGAATAGTGCGGAAAAATCACAGAGGAATCCGGATTATAAAATCTGGGTCCTTACACTTATCTTTCCGTGCTGCGAGAGGCAAAGAACATGTTCCATACAGCCTAGTATAAAAAAGGAACCACAGCGACAACCTGGCCTTATGATAATAATGGCTTCTAACAAGACTGATCATTCATAATCTCCTGGAATCACACGGGAGTAAAACATCATACGATATAATAAAAAGGTGATATAATCATGTAATGACACAGGCTATCACTTGGTGAGATAATCATGTAATGACACAGGCTATCACTTGAACTCCACACAGTATGATATCGTGTCGGCGTAAAAATGTTTGGCTACATCACTACTAGAAAACGGATCATCCCTCACGGGTTTTAATTTTCCTGACGGGCGCGCATAGACCGTGAGGGATATCAATTTTTGTGACAGGTCCACGCATCACCGTCGCAAAAAAATTTTTTCCTGTCGGGCCCACGTATCCCTGTGAGGTTAATTGGAAACCCTAACACCCCACCTTTTCCCCTCGCCCGCGTCTCCATCCCCTCGCGCCCCTATCCCCTCGCCCACGCCTCCTCCGCCCCGCGCGCCGCGCCCCCATCCCCTCGCCCCTCGCCCGCGCCTCCTCCGCCCCATCCCCTCGCCCCTCGCCCGCGCCTCCATCCCCTCGCCCGCGCCTCCTCCGCCCCATCCCCTCGACCGCGCCTCCTCTACCCCATCCTCTCGCGCGCCCGCCTCCTCCTCCCCATCCCCGGCCTCGGCTGCCTCCTCCTCCCTAACCCCTCACCAGCCAGATTCCGGCTCCCCGCCGCCGACCCGCGCCAGATCCGGCGTCCCCGCCGCCGGATCTGCTCGCCCCTCTCCGGATCCACCTCGGCCCGTGCCGGATCCGGCTAGATCCGGTCGTCGCGTCTTGAGCCGTCGCCACCTCCCGGCCGCCGCGCTCACAGCGCCGCCTCCCGACCGCCGTGCTCGCGCCTCCTTCGGACGACGCCACCGCCCTAGGTCACCACCACCGTCGTCGCATTCGGCCTCCCCCACCACGACGCCATCGGATCGGGCCTCCCTCGCCGTGACTCCACTGGATGAATGATGGTATATATATATCTTGTGTGATGGATGAATGATGGTCTGGTTTGTGCAATGTTAGAGCTATTATTTGATATGCAGGTTTACATATTGTCCTTTGTTTAAGTCTATATGCAATGTTGATATGCAATGTTAGAGCTGGCTCTTCATATTTGTTGCCTATTGGTTGGTGGATTACGGATAATTGTAAATACTTCTAGGATAGTGTGTTCTCTGTGCATCTATTACAACATTTCATACAAATTTGCTTATTCTTAAACATCTAATTGCAGGGGAGAGGTTGGAAAATGGATTTGTATTTGTATTTGTTACGCTATTTCTGTTATGTAAGCCCACTTAGCTCAGAGGTTAGAGCATCGCATTTGTAATGCGAGGGTCATTGGTTCAAATCCGATAGTCGGCTTTTTTCTATACTGCATCTCAGTTTTTCTTTTTGGATGATATACAAATATTTGCCAAGAGATTGCTGTTTATTAATCATATGAACTCTTTTTTTAGGCTATAGGATGGGTAGCTTCAGGATGTTGGTTCATTAGTGGATAAATTTAGTATGAGTAGAATGTAGTCATCAACTAATATTTAAGACTTAGAAACCCACAGCAGCTAGATTAATGAAACAAACATGAGTTATCAATTTCGGCTTGAACCAAGCAAAAATTAGTTTTGAGGTTATCAATTTCGTAGCTGAACAAATCTGTCATTTGCCAGGTGGTCCTTGTTCCTGTTACATCGAGGGCAATTATACCGATTGATTATGTCAAAGTGCAGTGCAATTCTTTTTCTGTAACCATAGACAAGATTTGCTAAATATCGTATAATCCTCTTCTCAACAACAGATAAGAGACTTGCATATTGCAAAAACAGTAGAATCAATGTCATACTCTCCATCTGTGAAAAAGGACTCTGAAGAGCTTATTGAGCAACATATTAGTTCAACTACAAACAAGAACTTGTTTAAAAATTGGCCATTGATGTCATCTATTGTTCTCTACTGTATTGTCAACTTTGATGATGCGGCTTATACAGACGTATCCTCTCCCGAATCTACTGGCTATGTATCCTTGAGGTGAGTTATCTCACGATCGTTCTTATTGTTACTTAATCCATGCTATGTAGTTTGTTTAATATAGGTTACTTAGACCTTGTGTCATAACTGGAGAATCTAAATGATAAATTTGTGCGTATGAAGCTGTCTGGAGAATGCAGAGTTATGATCAAATTCTACAGCTGTTAGAACGATTCTACAGCCTAATTTGTCTGAATATATTATGCAGTGTAGGTCTTTTCAGTCTTCACTTTCTAGATTGCAAGAAGCTGAGAACTTTATGTATTCATTTAACCTGATATTACTATTTTTTTTGGCATTTGTGCCAATTTTCCTCACGGTTAGTACCGTCAGGTTAAATCAATTTTTCTCACGGTCGGTTAGTACCGTCAGGTTAAATCAATTTTCCTCACGGGCGGTTAGTACCGTCAGGTTAAATCAATTTTCCTCACGGGCGGTTAGTACCGTCAGGTTAAATCAATTTTCCTCACGGTCGGTTAACCGACCGTCAGGTTAAATTTCCCTGACGGTATTACCCGTCAGGTTAATATTCCCTGACGGGTAACCGTCAGCCAAATTTAATTTTCCTTACCAGCCAGCCCTGAGGGGATTTGCCTGACGGGAACCCGTCAGGGAAAATTAACCTGACGGTTTTTGCTATTTTTCTGACGGTTTTCAACCGTGAGGGATGATGTGTTTTCTAGTAGTGCATGACACCATAAAATATTCGCATTTGCTTAGTGACACATCAAAATCATAGTTTGTCTAGAAGACACCCTAATATGGTGGACCTTTGCCATGACACACTAGACTGATTAAAATTATATTTTCCTATATTTAGGAGAGAATATCTTACATATGTCCATATCGCCTCTTTTATCCTTAATCCGTAAATATGTCAAATTAACTCCATAACTTTGGAAAAAACAAGAGATTTCAAATAAAACATTTTCAATATAAATAAATTATTTATATATGTCTTTAATTGGAAAATTGGAAAAGGCATTTAAAATAATAATAATAATCGTACAAAATTCTCCAAAATTAAGAAATTACGTTTGAAATTAAGTTAGAAAAACTTGAAAATTTTGGGGTGTAATGGAACATGGAGAAGCGAGGAGGAAGAGAAATACTTCTCTCTTCTACTTATTGAGGTAATATTGTTTTAATGGCCGCAGTGGGTTGTGGCAAATGGCGTTGTAGAGTATCTTCTAGCCAAATCACGATTTTGGAGTGTCCTAGAGCAAATGCTAACACTTTATGATGTCCTTCTACATTGCTTGGCTACTTTTACATTGTAGGATTTGGTGACGATGACCCTGCTTTCTAGGGTGCTAACCTAGTCAATTGCTTATGTGATGAGGCATATCACAAGAGTCCATAATCTTTCATTATCATTTATTTACGCTACAAGTATTCTTTAATTTGAACTATTTGGTAATTGGTTCCTTTTGTGTAAAACTTGGTCATAATCGGCTATGTACGGCTGCCTATTACTATGTGATAATCTAGATCTACTTTAGTTACTTGTGTGTAAATATGATGTAATGACATAATATATGCGCTAGCTACTAGTCGTGGGACTAGTACGGTAAACATATAAGTTTCAGAATTAATTTTTGGGTCCGGTAATCATCCATGACCCTGGCATCTTTGCAGAATTGTTAAGGAAAGAGTGAGAGACCTTAGGAAGTGCCTTCCCCTTCACAAAATCATATGTCCACTGCATTTCCAGCATCTTCACAAAAGCAATAAAGAAAGACATTAGCTGGTGCTCTGATTGTGTATGGAACAATTTTTTGTGCTTATTGTCTTAGATGCAAAGAACCTATATAAAGCAGTAATAAAAGACCTCTAACCGTGTGGCATGTGCACTACTACAAAAAGAGTTATCACAGACAATTTGGAATTATCATCACAGACGATTTTCTGAACCGTATAAATTTATATGTCAGTGATAATCGGAGGTTATCACAGATGGTTTGTGAGCCATCTGTGATAAATACAAGACAAACGGTTTGTAACTAGAACCGTCTGTTAAGAACACTATCACAGATGGCTCGAACCAAAAATATTCTGTGACACTCACATATCACAGACGGTTCTAGCTACCAACTATCTGTGACGGACGAGTATCACAAACGGTTGGTATATAGAACTGTCTGTGATAATTTTCCATCACAGACAGTTCGTAGATAGAACCGTCTGTGATGTGCAGGAATCATACAGGGTTTTTAGTTTGAGCCATCTTTGATAGCCTTCATAGATGGTTTATACCATAAAACCGTCTGTAATAGTTCATTCTATACCTAATTTTTTCTGTTTTTTGGCTGGCCTCAAGAAATGTTAGCTATGCCATTTGAAAACAAGCAAATACAGCAGCAAAAATAACAACACATTCTATTTCTATTAAGATTAGAATCCACCATTACAACATAATAAGATAACGAGTAGGTTACCCAAATAACACAGTAAGAACATAGTAAGAACACATCTCCTAATTCTATGAACCGAACTCTTAAACATGGCATGCAAGAACATAGAAGAAGAAGCGCACGAGCTGTATTTGATGCTTGTCATCACCATCGCTGACTTGAGCACCATCTTGGTAGCTAGCTACTTCTGCGGCGCCTTACTGCCCATAGACTTGTATGTCCTCTACTTCATAAGGGCCACCAAAAGGTCAGGGTCGAGGAGGAGGACAGTGTGGAGAGATTGCATTGAAATTTTGAATGCCGATCCACCACAATCTCATCCAAATTCGGAGACCTCGATGAAAAGTGGCGGTGGCGGTGAGAGCGAGACAACGAGCTCGCTGATCCACTACACTTTAGAAAGGCGGTAGTTGTGGCACTAGGAGACAAAAAGAGGAGGAAGGTGAGGGAGTAGCGTGGCTATGGGTGAGTATGTATAGTGGAGGGAGAGGCGGGAATGGAAAACTTTTTTGGCAAAATGGGTGCTACAATCTGTGGGGGTAAGGATTGGTGGATTTCTATTCGGTGGGATTGGGTTGTGGAGGATTGACAGGCCCAACGATCAGAGATACATAATTATCACAGATGAGTTGAACCACAAACCGTCTGTGATACGTAATTATCGAAGACAAATATGTATATACCGGTGAAATGTAAACAGTTAGTCTCAAAAGATAAAATAGCAATGTTCTATATGGCTTATATATGCTCATTTGAAAGGTTTCAATGAGATCTATAACTTTGCGGTTGAGGCAAACCCCAAATTCTGAATGGAAGATCGAAAATTTTGGCAAAAATAGAAACTAAAAACTTATGATGCAAATTTAAGGCTAAAGATGGGTGATTTTTGGGGTCTCAGAGGGCAATTGGCAAAAGCTAGTCATTTGTTTTGGATTAGGCTCGTCGTTAGATTTTCAACGAGTACAAGAACATTGAAAATGGACACTGTATGCAAAACTTATGCCTATTTTAGTAAAGGTGTCTTGGAACGGAATCCTACTTGAACTCAAATTCATCTCGGGGAGAAGTGGGCGGGAGATTATGAAATTTTAGGGGATTGCAAGGAAGGAAACATGTCACAAATGATTTTTCATACAAACCATCTGTGATAACTTCATTATCACAGGTGGTTTGTAAGAAAAACTGTCTGTGAAGTATTATAGGCAGTTTAAATAAATAACCATCTGTGATGTTTGCTATTATCATAGACCGTTTTTATCAATAACCATCTATGAATTATTACAGACGGGTATTAGTAAGAACTATCTGTGATGTCTTGTATTATCACACATGGTTTGTATGAATAACAAGCTGTCAAAATACCATAGACGGTTATTCGTATGAACCGCCTGTGATAAGTACTGCACAAATGGATCCTAGGAACCGTCCATGATGTAACTGTCCAGTATAACCTCTTTTGTAGTAGTGGCACTCGCGTGCTAGGATTTGTTAGTAAAAATAAAAGTTGCATTCATTGTGGATTCCAACCATCCTAATTTGTCCTTTTTTCCTACCGATGTGCGACTTTACAGCCTTTAGTGAACTTGTGGCTCTAGTTAACATGATTTTGTATAACAGATTCATACACTACTACAAAAAACTAATACTAGACAGCTCATCATAGACAGTTGACCAAAAGCATTAGTATTAAATATAATCATATACGGTTTTGATTTAGAGGTCGCCTGTGTTACTGTCAGTGCTAAAAACCATTTGTGAATAGGTAATATCACAGATGGTTCATGTTGAAAACTGTATGTGATACTTCACAGATGGTTCTTAATAAGAACTGTCTATGATATTGCCAAAAATCACAGGCGGTTTTTTCTTTAAAGCATTTGTGATACTTCATAGATAGTTTGTATTAAAAAACTATCTTTGATAATTAAGTCATCACAGACGGTTTGTAAAAACAAACTTTCTGTGATAATTCACTTATTAATTGCAGACCCGTTGACCCTCACAGATCTGTCTTAAATTTCAAATTTGTTCTCACAGGCTATTACTTTGAGGAGATGGGGCTTTGAGGCCATTTGGTGAATGGAGACCGTGGATTTGGCAAGAGTGATTGTAGATCCATTTGTTTTTGACTATTTATGGTTAGTAATTTGCTCATAATTGCATTATATTCTAGATCTATCTTTTGGTAAAAAGAGAATCGAAGATGGTTTAGATCTTGCTTGATGTAGAGAGGATTATTTACATCTAGCATGGTTTAGGGTTTAGCCAATTCATAGTCTATTTCTATTTAATTTAATTCAATTTAATTAATTATTCTTGCTACATATAGCTACTTTAAATCCTATATAGCTAGTATAATAATTAATTAATCCAATATTTAATACTAAATTGTTATATGCGTAACATAGGACCGAAGTTGGATGTGCGCTGATAACCGTGTGAGTGAGGAGTACATTAATGGCATATCTACTTTTAAAAGAGCTACAAAGGAGGATTTGAATAAGGGGTGGAATATATGCATTATCTATGCATTGACTGCGAGAATCTGAAGATGTTTAAAAACCAAGTGTAGATCGAAGCGCACTTGATTCAAAGGGGTTTCAAAAAGGGGTATGCACGTTGGACTAGTCATGGTGAAGAGCAGATTACACAAGAAAGTAGTAATAATGACATCACTGACGAAGTCAACGATATGCCACCGGACGTTGTCGATTGTGGTTTTGATTTGGATAGGCTGCATGATGACAATCTGGATCAGATGCTTTACGATACAGAAGGGAACTATGATGAGAAAGAGTATGTTAAATTCTAGGGCTTGATGGAGGACTCAAAGAAACCTTTGTTCACGTGCTACAAGTCAAAGTACACGAGATTGCCAGCCGTGCTTAAACAGCTAAATTGAAGGCAAGCTAGTTGGTCTGACAAGAGTTTCATGGCGCTGTTAGGTCTCCTAGCGGATATACTTTCAGAGGGAAATGAGTTGCTCAAAACCACCTGCAAAACCAAGAAGGTTCTTTGTCCATTGGGAATGAAAGTAGAAAGAATACATGCATGTCCGAACAACTGTGTCCTTTACCGTAAAGAGTATGCAAACATGCATATATGTCCGGTGTGCAACTTTTCCTGATACAAGCATAGAAATCAATCAAATGACGGCGAGAGAATAGAGGTGAAGAAAGGATCTCCTACTAAGGTGGTATGTTATCTTTATATAATTCCCCGTTTGAAGTTATTTTTGCCAACCTGAAGGAGGTAAAACTATTGCATTGGCACTTAGAGGAGTGTAAGAAGGACGGAATGCTAAGACACCTTGCTGATTCTACCTAGTAGAGAAACATCAATTGGTGGTTTGCATACTTTGGTGCAAAATCAAGGAATATAAGGTTTGGATTGAGTACGGATGAAATGAATACTTTCGGTAACATGAGCAGTCGACATAGCAAAAGTATGACGCGAAAGTATATTTTGCTGTTGATACACATCCAAGGACTGAAGCAATGTAGAACTGTTGTTGGAAGATCTAAAAATACTATGGATCGAAGGGGTACAGGTATGAGATGCGTACAAATGAGAGAACTTCACTTTACTATCATTGTTATTCTACACCATAAATGATTATTCTGCCCTTGCTAACATATCGGGCCAGAGTACAAAAGGGGTCAAAGCCTGCACACACTACTTAGATGATATCGAGAGTGTGTGGCTGAAGCACTGATGCAAAAAATATGTAGATGGGTCACCGTAGGTTCCTTCGAAGGACTCATTCATACCGCAGGATGAAGAGACAATTTGATATAGAGGAGGACAGTTTAGCTCTAAGACATGTAAATCAAGGATCCATGAGAAGAACATCTGGAAAAAGAACAATATTTTGGGAATTACCTTATTGGAAGCACATAGAAGTTCACCACTGCATCGACATCGTGCATGTAGAGAAGAATATATGTGACAGCTTGATTGGTCTCTTACTAATCATTAATGACAAAACAAAGGATGGTGTTAACGCCTATCTTGACCTGGTTGATATGGACATTAGATTTAAGTTAGCATCGACAAAGACTGATAAAGAATGAACATACCATTCTCCTGCTTGTTACACTATGTCCAAGGCCGAGAGAACTGAGCTATGCTAGTGCTTTTGTGTGTGTGTGTATATATATATATATATATATATATATACACACACACATATGGTAAGTGAAGCTATATTTACAAAATCATCGGTAGGTTTCCTTGACGCATGCTTGATCTCCGTGGACACAATCAACGAGGATGCATCCTTCTCAAGGATTACACGACGACATCATTTGTGGCTCACTGTGATAAGGAATTCATATTTTTGCCCTACAACCATGGGTAAGTGCTGCACTAGTGGCTATACTTGTTGATTTGTACTTTATAAACAACACGAACTTAGGTTTAATAACCATGATGATGTACCTGTGTAGGTTCCACTTGATTCTAATTGTACTTATACCAAAATAGAACAATGCAATATACCTTGATTCCCTAAAGGGTATCAAAACCAACTTCACAGTTATCCAACAATTAATCGATAGGTAAACACGTTTCCTCCATAGATAACTCTATTGTAGTCTTTCCTTTCTTCGCAATGGCTAAGGATAACTTTTTAGAATCATGTAGGTCATTCGCTGAGTATGTTGCTACTATACGAAAATCCAAGGGAGGTATCAATGCCCTGTGACACGATCTAGATTTCCCATATTCGCTAGGGTACATTAATCCTATATAATACTTTATAGTAATGCCTCTCAAACTAATAAATTCCATTTTTGCAGTGCCACCAGCAGCCGCCGGGCAACACCTGTGGATTCTATGTCTACCACGACATGGAACTACTCCTCGGTTTCGCGAAGACCAATTATCCTCAAATTTGTCAATCTTGGAATAATTATTTCATATCTATCAATTTATATGTATGCAAGACATTGATCTTCCTACCGATAGGTTGCGACCATCACTACAACTGTGTTGGAATAGACCGACTTTCAAAACATTTGAGGATAGTGTACGTACTTCTTGATGTCTCAAGTCATAAAAATCGATGGGGGAGTTCCACAATGTAGAATTAACTTGATTGCAATAAGATTGAACTTAATTGTACATGTGTGTATTTGTTCATGAATATGGTTAATTTATTTCAATTGAGTTAATTGATTTGTGAAATAGATGTTCTTGTTTCTAAAATAAATGTGAATTGGATGTATACATGTACTTGTTATGTTTCTGCTTGTTTGAAAGGTAATGGCTAGCATTTCTAGAGGCAAGCCAATAAACATAAATAGATTTGAGAATACAAAATAATATCACAGAGGGTTATTAATGCATAACCGTCTGTGATAATTGACTACAATAGATGGTTTATAGTTGAAATCGTCTGTGATATTTGATGTGTTATAGATGGTTTCTACTATAAACTGTTGACTATCATAGACGATTTGTAGTAGAAATCGGTTGTGATACATCAGATATCACAGATGGTTTTTACTACAAACTATCTATGATAGTTAACTATCACAGAAGATTATGAATTGATAACCATCTATGTTAGTATGTATCACAGACAGTTCGAAAACCGTCGATGATGCCTTATGTCGTTAGTGACCCATAAACTCAGATGGTTCATAAAACCGTCTGTGATGACATTTTTGAAACGTCTGTAATGACCTTTTCTACAGTAGTGATAGGTTAATGTTTTCCATCCATTGTTCCTACAATATGCAGCTCCCGAAAGTTTAAGCTCCAAATACAGTATATAGCCTTAGAAAAGTAACATTTAGATCGATATGCATTCAAGGAATAGTGACTCACATCCTATAACATCGACATTGATCCTAAGAAATATATGCCTGTAATATAAATTGATATTGGAGATGAATGTTTATAGCTACTCCCTAACCATATGCAAAGCTTAAGGATGACAAAAAGCTCAACCACAAGAACCTCTCACATCTTCCACAAGTTCACTCCAAGAACCCTAACTCTCCTCAAAGGCTTATACTACTACAAAAAAGCTCATCACAGATGGTTCAGAAATGTCATCACAGACGGATTTCTGAACCATCTATGCTTATGGGTCAGTAATACTCTATGTGCATTACAGAAGGTTTTTGAACCATCTTTGATAACTATTATCATAGACGGTTTGTAATAAGAATTGTTTGTGATAACTATTATTACAAACGGTTCTTATTATGATCCGTCTATGATAAGTTTCTTCTGACCTCAAAATATGCCTCTTTCAGTTCATTAACATTCTCTGATTGCGCTGTTTACACTAATTGCACTATGAAACAATACAATAAGAGAATGTAGATAAACCAAAGTAGGCCTACAAGAGCATTCTAGCCATATGCATCCAAGCATCACATGCAAGAACAGAGGCATCAATAAATAATTTTCATACGCATCATGTCCATGCATAGGAACTGAGGTATCAAGGGAGAGAGGGGATGGGATCGGAGCTCAGGGGAGGCATTGGAGCTCAGGGGAGGTGGAGGAGCTCAGCGGAGGCGAAGGAGCTCAGGGGAGGTGGAGGAGCTCGGCTGAGGAGCTCGGGGGAGGTGGAGGAGCACAGGGGGAAGTGGAGGAGCTCGGTGGAGGAGCTAGCAGGCGAATTGGTTTGGAGTGTTTGGGGAAGGCATGTGGGAAGGCATTGTGTAATGGCATTTGGGTAGCGGAACCGAGAAGCCATGATGCTTCAGTTTCAATGTTTGAAGGGGGCGGAAAATATCTTTGTGAGGAGATAAAATCACAAACGGTTTTACTACAAACCATTTGTGAAGTATCACAGACCATTTTAAGAAAAAAAACTATCTATGATAATCAGTAATATCATAGACAGTTTTTGTTCAGAACCGTCTATGAAGTATCATAGACAGTTTTAAGAAAAAAACCATCTGTGATAATTAGTAATATCATAGAGATGGTTCTTGTTCAAAACCGTCTGTGAAGCAATATAGATGGTCTCTAAACAAAAATCATCTATAATTGTATTTAATAATGATGGTTTTTGTTAACCGTTTATGATGAAGCATCTAGTATTAGCCTTTTTGTAGTAGTGTTAGCCTAAACTCTCCCAAGCATAGCCCTACACTACTGTAGAATAGGTCATCACATACAGTTCAAAAAATCATCACACACTATTTCGTGAACCATTGAGTTTATGGGTAAGTAATAATATTAGATCATCACAGATGACTTTCGAACCATCTATGATGTAGTATTTCACAGACGGTTTCAACTATAAACTGTCTGTGATAATCGAATATCACAGATAGTTTGTAGTTGAAACCGTCTGTGATATAAGATTTATCACAGACGGTTTCAACTTCAAACCATTTGTGATATTTAAATATCACGGACAGTTCATTCTTGAAACCATCTGTGATAAATCTTATATCACAGATGGTTTCAAATATAAACTGTCTGTGATAGTTGACTATCACAGATGGTTTGTAGTTGAAACCATCTATCATATTCTTTTCTATTCAGAAATCTATTTCTATTAGTTGGCTAGCCTCAGGAAATGCTAGCCATGTCGTCTGAAACAAACATATCAACATAGTATATATACATCTAATTCACATTCATTCATCTCAGAAAGAAGAACATCTATTTCACAAATCAATTAACTGAAATGAAATAAATTGTCCATTCATGAACAAATACATGTACATATGAATAATTAAGCTCAATCTTATCTTAGTGAAATTTGTTATACATTGTGGAATTCCCCATCTTTTTTATGACTTTAGACCACAAGAAGTACACACACTATCCTTAAATCTCTCAGAGGTCGGGCTGTTCCAATGGAGTTATAGCGATGGACACAACCTGTTGGTAGGAAGATCAATGTCGTGCATACATATGTAAAATAGTAAGTATGATATAATTATTGCAAGATTGACAAATTAACCTGCGGATCAATATTGATCTTCGTGGAATTGATGAGTAGTTGCATGTTGTGGCAAACATAGAATCCACAGGTGTTGCCCAGCGGCTGCTGGTGGTACTGCAAAAATAGAAATTATTAGTTTGACATGCATTACTACGAAGTGTTATATAGGATTAATGTGTACAAGTGAATACCGAGAAATGTAGATCGTGTTGCAGGGTATCCATCCTTTTGGATTTCCGTAGCTTTGCAACGTACGTGGCGAACAACCTATGTGATTCTAAGAAGATAGCCTTAGTCATTGGGAAGGAAAGACTACAATAGAGTTATCTATGGAGAAAATGTTTTTACCCATCGATAATTGTTGGACAAGTATGAAGTAGGTTTTGGTCCTCTTTAGGGAATCACAAGTATATTACCTTATTCTGTTTTAGTATAATTACAATTAGAATCCAGTGGAACCTACGAAGGTATGTCATGGTCATTAAACCTAAGTTCATGTTGCTTATAAAGTACAAATCAATAAGTATAGCCACTAGTGCAGTACTTACCCCAGGTTATAGGGCATAAGTATGAATTCCTTATTGTGATAAGCCTCCAATGCCTTCGTGATGTAATTCTCAATGAATGATGCATCCTCATTGATGATATCCATGGAGACCAAGCGTGGGTCAAGAAAACCAATCGATGATTTCTTTACTCTAGCTTTAGTCACTATGTGTATACACACACACACAAAATCAATGAGATATATATGACATTTATCAGTATTACATGAACGTAGACTGTGATTGTACACACTTATTGTGTCCAGCATCGAATGAGTGAGGCATCGAGGGCGTTGAGTGTGTAGAGATCGAATAAGTCCTCGAAAGTCATTGTGAAGACATAGTCATGAATATTGTGCTGAAAATGATTCGGTGTGAACTTGACGGTGAAACTCGAACACTGTTATTCCTCTGGCTTGTTGGCATGTTCCATGTATCATACATGCAATCTCTGGCAAGCCAGTCCTAGGGTTAGGAGGCACTCTTTTGGGACAACCAATGTTTCACCTAACACAAATTTTCGGGCCAACGGCAAGTAGGAGATATCATCATCGATCTTCTTCAGTTTGCCCTTGCCGCCTCGGCTGTAGGTTGACTTCAGAGTAGTTGACCGGGCATGAGATGTAGATGCACGGCACCCTTGCTGTGTCTGTGCAAGCAGCTCCAGTGTGGATAGCCCAGTAGACTTGGCACCGGTGCAGGTAGCTCCTGTGGACTTGGCACCAGTGCAGATAGCTCGAGTGGACTTGACACCTGTGCAGGAGCCTCCAGGTAGATGTTCTTCTTGGGCCATTGGATGAATGTTCCAATGGCTTGCCTTAGAGTCACAACCTTGTTGTTTGGGGGCATCTGCAGTGGGACGACCTCGCAACTGGCATGAACACTATCCACATTCACTTTTGCGAAACCTAGAGCTAGAAATACACTGTGCACCAAGGCCCCAGGCCCAGATGGATACGCTTGGCCCAAACAGCCCACAGGGCAACAGAGGCATATCTCGCTTGGAGCATGCACTTCGTAGCCACCTACATAACGATACAAAATTAGTTACTCCAACAAGCCTCTTAGTGGATCGACCATTCTAGAGATAATAATTATTACTAGGATGTCATCGACAGGAAATCGGTGGTCGCTCTCAGAGGTAGGGTTGGACGTGCAGCTACTCCAACGGTTGGGGGCTGCCTAGCACAGGAGCGGCAGGGGCTTCCTTTTGATTTTCTGAGATGATGTATCTTTCCATCTAATCTCTAAAATACCATTGCATCTCATCTCTAAGGGATGTCATAATGTCTCATAGCCGTGCCTTGCGCTTGGCTTTAGTTCTCTTCCTACTCCAGTACGCTTAGGAGTCCTCTAAGAAACCATGTTTCCAAGGAACATAAAGACCAAGGCCTCTCAGGCGACCTGGGTGCTTTTTGTTTCTTAGGGCCGCGGAGCGTATATCTCTCTCCCTGACTGCCTGGAATGAGCCTGACATACCATTTCACTTCCTGTGAAGTTATGAAGTAATTACAAACTAGGTAGTTAGATATCTTACCAGGCAGTGAGACACTTCCTCGTCGGTGGGGTTTTGAAAGGAGATGGCCCCCGATGACATGGTAGATGACCTTGCTCTTATCCAGTTTCGGACATGCTCATCAGGGATCCTAGCAAATGGCGGGAAGGTGTCCTGCAAGATTGCCTGCTTGTCCTCCTTCGTTCATTGCAGGATTTTACCCACATACCCAGCGGTGCCAAGTCTGTATGGGTGCATGTATTTTGCCTGAAAGGCCCAGTGTGCTGCACTTTCACTCCTAAAATTATATGTCGTCTTATTCTGCACAAACTTTTGCCATTGCTGTTCTAGGAATAGATACTTGTGGAAGGGCGTCAGATTCTTCTTCACGGTCTTGAAGTTCTTTCACGCTTGGCATGCTGCTAGCAACGCATGTCGTTGCATGGAGGCCTGTTGTTCATCCGGGATCTCGAATGATCAAAAAACTTCTGTCAGCAGCTCACTTTTTCGAGCTCTGGTCACCTTCTTCCATGAATTGAATGTGATCTCAATCTGTTTCCGTGCAACTATTTCGACTATTTTTCGGAATGCGGACATTGCTTAGCGAGAATTGAGGGGTCCCAGACGGATTGATGTCTATGATGGTAAATCGGCCCTCGAGCTTTTTCGATAGTTCTCTTCCTTTTCGAGATTTTCTAGAGGACGGTACATCACACGCATCTAGCGACGATGTCAAAGAATGAGCTGACAACATCTTCAAAAGATAATAGAATTGAGCAATATGAAAATTACATGAATATATATATATATATATATGTATGTATTATCTCTCGAAACATATAAACTATTTAGGTCGTTAACATACGATAATATGCTGAATAGTACGTAAAATAAGCATTCAAAATCTACATAATGCACAGATTAAAAAGTGTGTTTTTGCTCTCAGGTGAGGAGTTGCGCAAGTTCTAAACTTGGCCTTCTTCCACTCTTATCAATATTTCAATGATCATAGTGAAAATTTCTCAAAAATTCTGCTAGATTGTCTAATTGAATATTACCTCAGTGTAGTATCAATGTCAAGAGCATGCAGAACCAACATATATTCGACAAATCCAAAGGACAGCAGTAAGCAATACTGAGTAGTAGAATAAGGACTAGCTATTGACTACACTGCACAGAAGTATACAATTAGCAAATATGAATTCAAACTAGTAGAATAATCCTAGATTGTCACTAAGATTTCAATCATGACAAATTTCCTCATTGAGTAATCAAAAAGCCACAATCTATCATACAATAGTTCTCCCACTGCCAGCCGACAATCAAGAACATAAAGTAAAGCTCACTGTGCAGCTCGGGGAGGCGGCATGCTCAGGGGAGGAGGAGAGCTCGAGGGAGGAGGAGTGCTCGGGGGAGGCGATGCGCTTAAGGAGGCGGTGTGCTCGAAGAGGCAGCGTGCTCGGGGGAGGTGGAGAGCTTGGGGGAGGAGGAGTGCTCGGGGGAGGCGGTGCCCTCAGGGGAGGAGGAGAGCTCGGTGAGGAGGCACGCTTGGGGGAGGTGGTGCGCTCGGGGAGGCAGTGTGCTTAGGGGAGGAGGAGAGCTTGGGGGAGGAGTGCTCGGGGAGGCAATGCACTCGGGAGGCGGTGTGCTCGGGGATGCGGCGCACTCGAGGGAGGAGGAGAGCTTAGGGAGGCGGCGTCCTCTGGGAGGCAGTGTGCTCTGAAAGGTGACATGCTCGGGGGAGGAGGAGAGCTTGGGTGTAACGTTCGTACAGTGGTGAAGACCCTAGAGCACAATATATATAGGGGAATAATCACAGACTGTTCTATTTCAGAATCATCTGTGATAGATATTATCATAAACGGTTCTAAATAAAAACCATCTATGATAATCAAGTATCATAGATGGTTTAGAAATGGAACCGTCTGTGATAGTAATCGTCACAGACGGTTCTAAATAAAAACCATCTATGATGATCCTCATAGCCTCGTATATATCACACATTCTCATATACATAAATGCAAATTCACATATATATCACACATGCTCATACATAAATGTAAATTCACATATATATCACACATTCTTATATACATATATGCAAATTCACATATATATCACCCATTTTCATACACATATATAAATGCAAATACAGAACATATGGCACATAAACATTTCATTCATCATTCGACTTGCTTATTTCCTTTAAAAATTAGCCCTTCGTGATGATCGACGTGCATGTAGCTAGTTTCATCATGTTGTTCTTCTTCGACCCTTATGCCATTTCTGAAATGAGGAAACTCATCAAATTGATTGCATTCTTTCTCATCCACTACATTCTCAACTCCGACAATCCTCCTTTTTCCATGAAGAACTACGTGGCGCTTCTTATTTGCCTGGTCGGTTACATAGAAAACTTGAACAACTTGGTTAGCTAGTATGAATGGTTTATCTTTGTATCCGACACGTTTAAGGTCAATGGTAGTGACACCATACTTGTCGACCTTCACCTGTGGGAGATGGACCAACGGCACCGAAACGAGGGGATCTAGAAAAACACGCAGTCGAACTCGCAAATCTCCTCTATGAACCTATAGTAGGAGTTTCTCAACCCATCGATACTGAATGCATCTATACGGACACCACTATTCTGGTTAGTACTCTTTCCATCCTGAGCCTGTGTATAGAATGTGTGTCCATTTATGTCATATCCTTGCCATGTCACAACTATAAATATTGGCCCTTTTGCCAACCATGTAAGTATATCACTTGATGAGCTCCTAGCGAGTCGCTCCTTTAACAATTGGTTGAACCGACTATTGTGTTGTCTCGTGATCTAAACATCCGGTCACTCTGGATTCTATTGCCAAAGCACATCCTTGTGCTGGTCCATATATAGGGACACTTCAGTCATGTATTGCATGATTGTGAAATGGGCTTGACCATATGCATCCATATCTAGAGTGATTACTTTCCTCCCAATGGTCCTAATACCCTTGAGCGTCCCCTCATGGTGAGATTGAGGTACACCTATCGGTTCAATCTGAGCCATGTAATCGATATAGAACTCAATGAGCTCTTTGGTTGCATAACCTTCGATGATGCTGCCCTCCAGCCGATATCGATTTCGTACATAGGACTTGAGAATTCCCATGAACCTTTCGAATGTGTACATGCTACATAAGAACATGGGCCCACACATTTTTATCTTCCGCACAATGTGAACTATGAGATGGACCATGATATTGAAAAACGATGGAGGGAAATACATCTCAAGATGACATAGAGTCTTCACCATCTCATCCTACAAAGCATCTAGTCCTTCGGGGTCGATGACCTTTTGAGCAATTATGTTAAAGAAATAACACATCCTCATGATTGTCTCTCAGACCTTGATCGGCAAAATACTTCTAATTGCAATAGGGAGCATCTGTGTCATCAGCACATGATAATTATGAGGCTTCATGCCATCTAACTTCAAATCTTCCATCGAAATAAGTTTCTTCATGTTGGCAGAGTAACCAGATAAAACTTTCACACTATGTAAGCACTGGCATAGTTCAGTTCTCTCAGCCTTGGACAGAGTGTAACAAGAAGGGGGAGATAAGTTCGTCCTTTATCAGTTTTTGTCGGTGCTAACTTAGGCTTGATGTCCCAAGTCAAGTTGTGCATTGGCACTGTCCTTTGTTTTGTCAGGAATCTTCAGTAAGAAACCAATCAAGCTGTCACGAATGTTCAATAAGAGACCAATTAAGCTATCGCATATGTTCTTCTCTACACGCTTGACATGGATGTAGTGGTGAGCTTCTAGGTGCTCCCAATAAGGTAAGTACCAAAATATTGGTCTCTTCTTCTAGACATTCTTCTCACGGGTCATCGATTTACGCCCCTTTCCAAGCACAACATCTAAATCCTTAACCATATCATAGATCTCTTTTTCGCTTAAATGCCTTGGAGCTAAACCGTCCTCCTTCTCTTCATTGAATTATTTCTTCATCCTGCGGTATGGGTGAGCCCTTAGAAGGAACCTACGGTGACACATGTATACAGTTTTGTGTGAGTGCTTCAGCCACACATTCATGGTATCATCTAAGTAGTGAGTACAAGCTTTGGCCCCTTTTGTACTCTGGCCCGATAGGTTAGCAAGGGTAGGATAATCATTTATGGTGCAAAACAACAACGAGCATAAGGTGAAGTTCTCTCCTTTGTATGCATACTTGTACCCCCTTCAATCCACAATATTTTTAGATCTTTCACCAATGGTGCTAGGTACATATCAATATCATTTCTAGGTTTCTTCAACTCTTGGATAAGTATTGATAACAAAAATATACTTTCGCTTCATATATAACCAAGGAGGAATGTTGTACATGCAGAGAGTCACAGGCCAAGTGCTATGTCAGCTGCTCATGTTACCGAAGAATTCATTCCATCTGTACTCAATCCAAGCCTTATATTCCTCGGTTTTGCACCGAATTATGCAAACCTCCTATCGTTTCTCCACTGGGTGGAATCAGCAAGGTGTCTTAGCATTCCATCATTCTTACGCTCCTCCGAGTGCCAACGTAGTAGTTTTGCCTCCTTTGGGTTTGCAAAAAATCACTTCAAATGGGAAATTACTGGAAGATAACATACCACCTTAGCAGGATGTCTTCTCTTCACCTCTATTCCCTCACCATCATCTGATTGATTCTTATGCTTGTATCTGGAGGTGTTGCATACCGGACATGCATGCATATTTGCATACTCTTTATGGTAGAAGATATAGTCATTCAGATATGCATGTATTCTTTCTACTTCCATTTCCAATGGACAAAGAACCTTCTTGGCTTTGTACGTGGTTTTGGGCAACTCGTTTCCCTTCGGAAGCATGTCCGCTAAAAGACCTAACAGTATCGTGAAACTCTTGTTGGACCAATCATTGCTTGCCTTCAATTTTAGCTGTTCAAGCACGGCTGACAACTTCGTGTATTTTGTCTTACAGCATGTGAACAAAGATTTCTCCAAGTTGTCCATCAAGCTCCAGAATTTAACATACTCTCTCTCATCATTGTTCCCTTCAGCATCGTGAAGCATCTGATCCAGATTGTCATCATGCAACCTATCTAAATTAGAACCATAATCGACATCATTCGGTGGCATATCATTGACTTCATCAATGATATCATTATTACTACCTTCCTGTGTAATCTGCACTTCACCATGACTTGTCCAATGTGTATACCTCTTTTTGAAACCCGTTCGAATCAAGTGTGCTTCAATATGCACTCGATTCTTAAACATCTTTAGATTATCGCAGTCAATGCATGGACAGTACATATATTCCACCTCCTTATTCAACATATCTTCTTCAGCAGCTCTTGTGAAAACAGATACGCCATTAATGTACTCTTCACTCACAAGGTTCCCAGCGTACATCTAGCTTCGATCCCACGTTACGCATATAATTAATAGTTTAGGAAGAATAATTAATTAAATTAAATTAAGTAGAAATAAACTATGAATTGACTAAGCCCTACACCATGCTAGATGTAAATAAACTTCTCTCTAGATCAAGCTAGCTCAATTTAAACCATCTTCAATTCTTCTTTCACCAATAGCTATAGATCTAAATTATAATGCAATTAGGAATAAATTACTAACCATAGGTAGTCAAGAAATAAATAGATCTATAATCACTCTTACCAAATAGTCTCCTTTCACCAAATGGTTGCCTCAAAGCCCCTGCCTCCAGCTGAAAAAGTAGCTAGATCTAGAACTTAAAATAGAGGGTTGATGGGTTTGTACACAATTAATATAGTGGAATTATCACAGGCGATTTTAATACAAACCGTCTGTGATAACTTTATTATCATAGATGATTTGTAACACAAACCATCTGTGACTATGATATTTAGCAATATCACAGTACAGGCGGTTCTTACCAAGAACCGTCTATTATATTATCTATTCATAGATGGTTTTTTGGTGCTGGTAGCAACACAGATGGTCTTTAAACTAAAACCATCTGTACTTGTATTTAACACTGATGGTTTTAGGGTACCGTCTGTGATGTGCCGTCTAATATTAGGCTTTTTGTAGTAGTGCTAGCCACCTCTCTCCCTCCTTATATATGGAGGCCTACAATTGAAATCCTAACCAACACCTCTAGTTGGGTTCCATCCACTTACATGGGCTAACCAGCTAACCCAACACTATATCGGATTTTACACACATAGGCATGCTTCTCAAAGCACACGTACCCATTAGCCCACTAGTGAATCAATACTTGATCCATTTAACATTTTTAGCACATCCTTGATCCAATCCACTTAGGCCACCACTGTGGTTTTGCACATTGCCACTTTTCTAGTATTGGGAAATTTACTAAAATGCCCATATATCACCTTCCACGAAGATTTGCGCTTCCTACGCCTTAAATCAACTCCATGCTTCATTTTCAATTCCATGTGGCCCCAATGACTTATTGCCAATCATGTCACATGTCTGAATCCCACCGTACAATCTTTGCTTGTGAACATGCCCAAGTCACTTGGCGCACCACATGCCCTTCCATCCACCACCAGTAGCTCCCGCTCTGGTTATTTGTCTTTCTAGCTTGGGACCACTCTATTGGCCTCAGTCATTTTTTGGCGGCACCTTATCATTCTAGACCTCAACTTCCTAACCTAGTCCTGATCCCTTGACAGCTCTAGACCTAAGCTCTTATAGCTTAGTTTCAGTTCCGTCTATCTTACCATGACCTAGTTCCAGAGTCCTACAACCAACAACAATAAGCAAATAGTCACATAGCACCACATGAGACAAAGTCATCAATATACCCAATTGATGACACAAGAACACTTATGTCCAAAGCTTCGCTCCCAGAACCACCACTATAAAGCAAGACATATATCTCCAATGCAATATGGTCTTTACTCAAACTCCGACCTTCTATGATTCTTGTCCATCTTGTGCCTTACTTGATCCAAACTATCCCACATGACCTTATGCCTTACTTGATCCATCTTATGCCTTATTCAGATGGGGGGGATCGATCCTGATCCAATTAAAATAGGAGGAGGTTGGGTTGGGTGACCATGCGTGGGCCATGTGCTAGCCGAAGGGGGAAGAGTCATGGAGCAGTAGGAGGGAAAGGGTGCCAGCCAGGTGAAGAAGAGGTGGAAGGGGAGAAGGAAAAAGAGGAAGTCATGTTGGGCACAAATCATTGGGTTTAGGTGATAGCCATCCTAGACCTTGATCTCCCTATTCTCAGCTGCAATAGATTGTTTTAGAGGTCATGGTATTGATACAGATAGTAGATGGGATTTGTAGAAGATGTGCTTTAGGTATTGTTGTTCTATTTTGCGATTAAGTTTTGGGGTAGCTACGTCATGTTTCATAGATTAACCATATTATGAAAATTGTAGACAATTGCCTTAAGTTTGTATAGAATGCAAGATGAAGTAATTTCAATGAGCAGATTAGGAGTTATGGTTTTAGAAAGTCTGTTGTCTAGAATTGGTTGCTACTGGATGCGGTCATGGTATATTGTAGATTATCCCTAGGAGATGGAAGAATTGTGTTAGGACCCCAAGTGGTAAATACCCAAAATCCTTGTGTGTATACCATACTAGTCCCACAATCAGTGGCTAGTACACATAACTACAACATTGAAATCACATCTATACACATTGCATACATTTAGCTTACAACAAAAGGGTCAAATACATAGGCCATGCATAATAAGTTTACGACATAAGGGTGGACCAACAAAATAAATATATGTATCAAGAGTGAGATCACAGTGGAAGACAAACAAATACACCAAATGCATCCATTGGTATGCCATCCATACCCATATGCAACCGAAAAATGATTAGGTCCTAGAATGACCCATCGTCATACTCTTTGGTACTAGGAGCAAATAAGTGTCGTTGGGCATATTTTCGTCCTCATTCTCTGAACAATAACTTAAGCAAGATAAAGTATATTGTGTACCCAACAAGACTTGTAATGTATCATAACATATATCCCTACTCCTTAAAAATGTAAGTTGATGGTCGTTAGTCCATTCTCCCTAAACTCTCCACAGCCGTTTGTTCTCCCTCAACTCTCCGCAGCAGTCTAATCAAGTGCGCATGGCTCCTCCCAAACTGTCACTTTTCGAACTGCTCCCCACTATGCCCACCACTTTCCTCCTCCGCTCTCTCTTCAATTTTCCACGCTGACTCACTTTCCATGCTATCCTCCTCCATATCATCATCACCTAGCCACTGTCTTGCATGCTCTCTCCTCGCTCGTCCCCATCTGCATCACTATCACCCCACTGCTATCCCACCCGCTATCTCCCCATGCCACCCCACCAAACCCTCCCCCTTCCCCTCCTTCAACCATCATCACCCTGAGTGAGCCACCTCGTCGTCGTTCCTCTACCGGATCTGTTCATTGCCATACCACTTTCCTCCTTCCCAAAGTCTCAACCTTGGTTGCTAAAATGGGTGGTTCATGGCATAGATAAAGAAGGTGATCGTGATGTTGAAGCTGCTGAAGCATCTGAATGTCATCTGACTGTATGATGTAAAGTTCACAGCCTCTCCTCTAGCTCCAAATATAGCTCAAAAAATTCATTATTTTTCTTAATTCCTTCTAGTTGCTGTTGAAATGTTCTTGGGGAGAGGAAGGCTAAAGGTAGCATCAGTAGTTGGGTAGGAGTGAATAACTAATTGCATGATCGACTGATCGTAGCTACTGAGCCATTGAAGTTGCCATGTGAACTTCTAGGCTATGGTGGCTTAGAAAATTTCTCTTTGAATAACTCCCATTATGCGTAATTAAAAGTTCATTTTCTTTTCCACCACCTCGCTTGGTTTGCCCTCACAACCCTGTATGTCCATCCCCTTATTTGTTGCTTTTTGCGTCTCTCTTCTCCCAATCCGATGATCCCTACCACCTCTCCTACTAGTGCGTATGAGTGCAAGAGTGAGGCAGCATCATCGATATTTGTGACACCCCATTTTCGAATTCGTGTTTTTGGTTTGGGTTTGTTGTGGCTTGTTCAAAAATCTTTGCAAAAACTCAAATCTAAATTGAAATCTCTAAGCCCAAAGTCCTTTTGGCCTTGCCCAGATTTTTCTTTTTCTCTTTTCAGCCCAAGGAAAAATTCTTGTACCCAGGTGGGCCAGCCTTCTCTTTCCCCCCACCGGCCCGGCCCAAATTTCTTTCTCCCGGCCGGTCTGCTCTCCTTTTCACTCTTGTCTCCCCTGGCCTTTTTCTTTTTTCATTCTGGGCTTTGCCCCGCCCAGCGCAGCGCCCCCTTCCCCCCCGTCTTCTTGCTCGTAGCGCCCAGCGCTTCCCCTCTCTCCGCCCTGCTCACACCCCGCCGAACCAAAACCGCAGCTCTGCCCATGGTTTCTCCGTGCGTGCGCGCCTGTGCTTTCGCCGTGGCAGCCCCGCCGCAATCCCCGGCGCCTCCACCGGCCTAGGCTCCCGGCCCCCTCGCCGTAGGCGCTCCGCGCGTCGACGGCCCATTCACCGCCGTGGCCACCCACTAGAATCGCCCCTGGTATTGCTGTCCTCTCCGTGTCCTTGCTCGCCAACTCCGGCATGGACGTCTCTGCCGCACTCAATGGGCAACAGTGGGCCACGTCCTCCCCCGCCTCCCCAACGTCGTCGCTCGGCATCTGCATTGCCTCGGGTTCGCGCCGCCACGACGTCGTACCCAAACCGTAGCAGCCGGATAGCGCCGCCCATACATGCACGCCATACCTCCTCTGTGCGGCCATGAAGGCGCTGGTACCTCGCCCATGCCGTCCGTCCGCCTAGCCGCGCCTAGCTCTATCACGCCTTGCTTGTCCTCGGGTTCACTACAGAAACGGGAGCTCTGCCACCCATACCGCACCCCGTCCTACCCCACCTTTTCACCACTATAAAAACCGAGCAAGCCCCATAGCCACTCCACCGTTTATGCGAGCCAAAAACCTGAACAAAGATCACCGCCAGCGGCAGCTCTTCGGGCCGCCACCACCGCCAGCCCACCCCGACGACTCTTGGCCAGCATTGCACTACTCCCCGACCCTCGCTTGCCCCCGAGAACCTCCCCACGAGTCTAATCGATTTTTCTCCATTCGCAGCTCGCTGGCGCTCGGTTCTTCCCTAATTCCGGCCATCTTCTGCCGCCGCCGATTCAAGGGATCTCCGACCGATTCCTCGCAGCCGGAGCATCCTTGCCACCCCGTGAAGTCGACCGCACCTTCAATTGGAGCTTCACCCACTCACTTTCCCCGGCGCCGGTCACCTACCTCTGCCGTCTGAGCTCGCCACCGACCGCCTTCTCCAAGCCATCTCAAGCCTTCCCCTCCACTCTGGTGAGCTTCAGACAGCCTCAAGTGGCTCCCATCTTGGTTAATCAACCTCCCATTGCCGGAGTCGCGCCATGGTCAACCCCCTGGCTCCGCCGCCGCTGGGCTCACCGCCGTCACTTCTCCGGTCTATTCCGGCCCGATTCCCCCAAACGGGAGATGCGCACGAAGCCGGACTCTCCGTTTTGAGCGATTCCCCGAGCTCCCGTAGCCTCCCTCGCTGCCGACAGGCCCCGCCGCTGCTCGGTCGGGTGGAGCTCTGCTCCTGCGCCAGTTAACAGCCAACCGCTGTGATTAGTGGCTTTAATAAGCCGTTGATCGGTGGGCCTTGGGCTGTTTAAAACCCCGGTGACACTGACATGTGGGCTCCATCGCTATTAAAAGCACTGTTCACATCTAATTAAAAGCTGAGCCGCTGACCGGTGGGCCCTGAGCAATGTCTCGGTCCCACATGTCGGTCTCTAGCCCATTTTCAAAAAAAAAAGAAAGAAATGTTTAAATCACCCGTGGACCACACATGTCATACACTATGATTTCCCAAAATAAAGATTATTCTGAAAATAAAATAAAAACACGCGGGACCCACTTGTCAGAGAGTGAACTCTCCTCATTATTCATTTTTGGGATTTTTCCTGGAAATGAGGATTCAAAGGACTCGTTCTCCCTCGTCGTAACTCCGATTTGGGTGAAACTTGTTTCTAAATTTTTCTAAATTCAAGCTCTCTCTGTTGGTTTCAGTTTGGTTTATTTTTGAGCTCATTTGTTTAGTATTTTATGCTTATTTGTTCTCTATGTCTGTTTTCTGCTTTGTCGGTTTTCGCCGTTCGGGTAGAATTTGAAGTCGCACTGGAGCCGCAGGACGATCTACCTCAAGACTAGCAAGACCCTCTACCTTTAGACCCAGGCGAGTCAACATTTTGATCATTTTGCTCCTATGTTTCCTGCAAAGTATTTTTATTTAAAAGTAGTCAAACTGCATGTGTTATTTCATGTACAAAGTATGTGAATTATAAGGTAGATACCTCCCGCCTAAAGATATAAAAATTCATATAACCCTACCCTCCTTGAAATTTGATAGCCCATGTACCTTGTCACCATAGATTCTACTGCTACTGTACTAACTAGGTATATGATTACATTAAATGTTATGTGCGTTCTGTCCAATCTAGGGCACAAATTGCCCTAATCATAGCTTTGAAAAACTTGAACTTTAGTTTTGGGACCATCACAGGATGTACGTGGCTGGATATTTTGGGACAACTTATTTTAGACTTCTCGAAACCCTCAAAACTTGCTATACCTGTTTGGGCGGGTGGTAAGAGTGGTGGGTGTGGAAGTAGCACATTGGATTGTGGATTGAATTGCCTGGACGCATTAAGGACTTAAGCTATGGAGAGTGGAGTCCGAAGGCGCTAGTTTCCGTGGTTACATCCTGTGCAAAGTATGGGACCCACCGCAAGTGGGAGCAGCCCATAAAGTGAGATGACGAAAGGGCTAGGTATTTTGAAAAGCTATTGTGATGATCTACTCAACCACATGACTAAAGAATCGTGTGGAGCAACGAGCGGATCGTCTCTTGTGGGTAAAGTGTACGCTCTCTGCAGAGAATAAACTATTCGAATAGCCGTGCCCACTGTCAAAGGCAGACATGGAAACTTCCTCGAGTTAGTTCTTTTTCTAAAAATCTTGCGGGTGGGAAAGGAAAACCAATTGGAGGGAAGTACTCCAACCTTTAAATTTTCCTGGAGGGAAGTACTCCAGTGTTGCTATGGAATTAGTAAATCCAAGATTTTAGCATCGGTGGATGTAGCCGACACCACTAAATATATAACTGCATCACTCAACTCTTGTAAGCACGTTTTGCTGAAATGCTAAAATGCTAGGTCCTAGGGTTTGTACCTATAATAATTGCAACTGTCGCTCTACGCAAATAAAAGAAACCTAAGCCATCCTTGTTCAAGCTTTACATGTAATTATTTGCATTCTGTGCATGTTGGCTTGTGGAGCACGGTTGTGTGTGCTCACCCTCACTCCCAATCCCTTTCCCCAGAATTTGCCAATCAAGACCAGTACGAGTACTACCAGGACCAAGCTGGCGAAGGAAATGAAGATGGTGGTAGTTAGTCTAGGATCTACCATATCCTTACAGTCTGGCCGACCAAGCTAATTAGTGGGTGCCCTTAATGTTAACCAGGTCCTCTGGATAATATTAATCGCACCTAGGTTACCCCGGTCGCCTGCATGTGGGGAGATGAGCCCCTCCCATTTGCTTCTGTCAATAATGCAATGGAACACTAAACTTATTTGGCCTAAAGGCCCCTTTTGTAATACTTGTCCTTATATGGGACCAGTGCACTTTGGTATTGTAATAATATGATCTGTACCGTGTATGAAATGAATCAACATTGTATCTGTGAGCACTATCTACTGATCCAGGGAATAGTGCGGTGGAATCACAGAGGGTTCTGGGTTGGTTCAAACCCAGGGTCCGACAATATTGGATGATTAGATCTAACACATGATCACCGCATGAATGTTGATCAGCATGGGAATGAAGGTGTTGCGGCCAGTGAGGAGGGTGACGAGGACGCACTCCAGCGAGGACTACAAGGCCGTCGTAGGGAAGAATGATGATGCCTATGAGGTGAGCATGGGGCTAAGGTTTGGATTGTGGGAATGGGTTTTTATGAGGGTGAGACCAAGAGGGAGACAGAGTGATGCAGGCTAACATTGAAGCAACTCAATAAGCTAACTTTGTATGTAGCAAGGATTAGCATTGAATGGGATAGGTCCTAGCTAGCAAGGTCATATGCTATTTTCGTATAAATAAAGTATAACATCAAGTCAATAGTAATCCCTTCCTTAAAGCATGGTTTTACACTTTCAAGTGTTGATTTTCCTTTTTTATGTCACTGTGGTATGTTTTCCTTATGCTTTTCTTCCATTAGGTCCCTGTAGCAGGTAGGAAATGTCTAGATTGAATAATTTTGATTTAGGACTTTAAGGTTCTAGAACTGACATTGGCTTGGTACTGTATTTCAAGTTATGGAAATGAGGGGAAGCTTAGGATTTCGGGTTTCACTATAACATCTCCACTCATCAAGTCATAGTTTCCCCAATTGTCTACACCTATTCCAAAGTTTGAAATATATGAGAGCAACTTGAACTCTACCAGCATTGTATGTTGCTATATTGAACCTATACCAACATTGTATGCTGCTTTTGGCCTTCAGCAACTATCTTGTGCCCCACTTTCAACCCACCCTCCTGCCTTCTGCTTACCCCAAACATTATATTTGATATTTTGATGCTTTGGTTAGCTTTTTTAGCTACATTAGTTAGAAGTTAGGACCTAAGGGTTCGAGATAGAAAGCAATATTGTTGTGAACAAGTTTGTGATAAAAACTTTAAAGATATAAGCTTTTAGTGAAGCCCTAGGTAATTTAAGCCTTAGGGCCACCCTATTAGGTATTGGTGGTAGGTGGCTGCCAGCTTTTTTAGATCTATACTTTAGTTTCTGTAGCTGAGTTGTACTAGTGAAATATACACAGAGTACATTAGTGAAATATGATTTTCTCTTAGTATGTTTCTTGCTTAAAAAATGTTGATACGTCCTCAAGGTAGCAATATGCATTTGTTATATTTTACTTTTTGTTTATTCCATTTGTCTCTTGGATCCATGTTTCTTTTTGTTGACATTGTTTTGTACTCCAATTTAGGAATAATAATTTGATCTTTATAGGAGCAAACAATCATGTGTACCATATTTGTGCCGTGGATTGATCTAATGGAGGAAGATGTAGGGATAACTTCCACAAAATGATGGCATAGGTTGTCCCTATCTCGATGAGCTCTCCATAAAGCTGCATGCAACCTATATGCTATATCGGCAGTGTACACAACTAAACCCTTTTAATTGCCTAATTTAATTCTCTATGTAAATGATGGATGTTGTATCTAATCAGCAAATCATCATTGATGTTAAATACATTCATATATTGTCTCTTATGTTTCTATTGCAATGCATGTGCACCATACTACTGTATGTATATGTATATGTACATATACATATATAATATATATACATATACATATATATATATATATATGTATGTATGTATGTATGTATGTATGTATGTATGTATATATGTATATGCATATGTATATTGTCGGATCCCGGAACAAGTCTGGATCACTCTGTTGAAATCACACTAGTCCAGAAAATAGTTAGTGCACATAGGGTTAATAGGGACTCATATCATGCACAATGACAACTTTATTATAGAACAAAAGTGTATGGGCCTTATGGCCAAGATTACGTCATAAGCTGAAAATAAGATAAAACAGTGGAAGATAAATAAAGGAGCAACCCATCCTGCCTGCCTTCTGGTGAATGACTGTAAGACATGGCCTATTTGTTGCCATCCTCACCATAGTCGATGAAGTCATTCTCTAGCAACAGATTTAAGCAAGGCGAGCATATAAAAGTACTCCACAAGTTACACTAGGAGAAGTAACAGATATGATGCATGAATGGATATTGACAATGGAGGGCATAATAAGGTTATTTATGTGAAAGGCAGTATTGAAGTAAATACCGTAAAGTAAGTACAAAAGTTGAATTTAATATAGAACATAAAAACAATATTTTAATTGAAATAATATCATTAGTGTTGGCTCCAATCTAACACTAACCTAACCACTGGTATCCCATCCGGACAATCTTTTAAAAGATTTCACGTTTTCTTCCACAAACCAGATTTTGTAAAACCAAAGTCTAATATGTGAAAAACCATACTCATCATGTCCATGACCGCGGAAACGGCTATCCAGGATAGTTTGTTACTCTACAGAGGTGCACAACTTTACCCACAAGGCATGTCCTCTCGTTTTGCCATGTGATCAGCACACTGCTTGAGGTGCACAACTGAGATTTTATGACAAGGCCTTTACAATGCTCAGTTGCCAAATTGGTCACGCCGCCACTAAGGTTTCATGAAAACATGAATCAACAAGTTGGAACCCCCTCTTGTGAGATGTAAGACTTTTCATGGCCAACGCCATACTCACATTCAACCTTTAGCCGAACCAAAGTGTGTACTTCATAAATTACTTAGCCAAGTTTGTTCCATACTAAACTTGTGGTAGTATGGCGTGACTTTGTAATAGTAGCTCATACACCGGTCCTTAACTTGACTTAGGCTTAAACCACATACCCCTTGTGCCTGACAATCAACATTGTGTCACCGAACAACAATGCATGCAAGCACCTACCACCTAACCATTCTAAGTCTAAATCAGGTTTTATAGTTTTGTTTTATCAAGATTTCATATACTTTCTTGACTCACCGAAGTCAAGAATAGATTTTAGAAACTATCATTTTTATGAAACACACAATCCCACCTAAAATCATTCTAAGCATGGCTAAGCAAATCTATGAAATTCTAGTTAATACTAATGTACTAACTAGGTTTTCATCTAGGGTGACAAGACATGTTGGTGTTCAATATCAATTTTGGTTGTATACAAAGGAAATGGGTATAACTAGAATTCAAATCAATTTTATATTAGGTTTGAATAAAAGTATGCGTGCATAATAATTTAAAAACTATATAAATAATTTAAATTACTAGGAGCAATATGGTCAAAGGTGTAACTTGCCTTGCTCGAAGTCTTGGTGCCGCAAATCATTGAACTCATACTCTCCGGAATCATCATAGTCTATGCACGTAAAAACCAAGGCAAATAAATTCAAACAAAAACCAAATAAAACTCAAAACTTAAAAGGAGTCCAGAAATGGATAGTTTAGGATTTTTGAAGAATTTAGAAATTTGAACATGTTGAATCGGAGTTAGGATGAAGGAATATGACTTTTGGAAATGTTTTAGCTGTGGTCAAAAACTGCAGTGGTCAAAAGTTAAACGTGGTCGAAAATCATAGTGGTCAGAATGGTTGAAAGGCTCTTAGTGTTGGAAGCTATAGTAACTGGTCGAAGGGAACAGTAACTAGTCAAAGGAATCAGTAACTGGTCGAAGGAATCAGTAACTGGTTGAAAAGAATCAGTAACTGGTTGAAGGGAATAGTAACTAGTCAAAGGGAATAGTAACTGGTCAAAGGAATCAGTAACTGGTCAAAAGGAACAGTATTAGTAGAAGGATAAAGTAGTCAGTCGAAGTTGAAACTACAGTAGTCGGTCGAAGTCGAAATTATAATAGTCGGTTGAAGTCAAAAATATAGTAAGAGGTCAATGGTGCTAGCGGTCAAAACCTCTAAGACTTGTTGGACTACTGAAAGTGGTCATAGCAAATGAGGGTGTTGTAACTCACCAGAGTTGTCACAACCGACATGGATGTTGTAAGCGACCAGAGTGGTTGTAATCGACGAGGATGACCAGAGCGGTTGAAGTTGACATACAATAGTCGTAAGCGGCTATAGTCAAGAGCGGGTAGGGTTGAAAGCAGTTGGGTTTGAAAGCAATAGCGGTCGAATTGGTCTGAGTGGTCGAAGGCCACAGAGTGGTCAGAGTGATCTAAGTGGTCTGAGTGGTCGAAGATAGAGTTTTGTATGTGGTTGGAATGTCCATAGGGTCGAAAGAGTTATTGTGGTCAGAAATGGCTACAGTCGAGGTGGTTGTGGTTGAAAAGAAACTAAAGTAGTTGAAAAGATATAGAGGGAGGAGTTGAGCACCTTAGTGTGGATTTCGACGAGTCGAATGTCAGTCAGCGATGTGGAAGAGGCAGCGACTGTGCACGACATCATCATCAGCAAATAGGAAAGCTTAGCAGAATGGTTGGCAAGATTGGGGCTGGGCGAAGAAGGTGTCGATGCTGGCTTGGTGGAGATGGAGGTAGTGGTGGTGAGGCACGAGAAGACTCGTAGCAATGGCAATTGCTTGCTAAAAATCGTTGGAGATTGGCAAAGGAGAGCAATGGTGCTAGGCCATCTCGGGCAGGGAGAGAAAGGAATGTATGCGGAGCAAAGTGGAGTGGGGGTGGGGATGGAGGGGATGGCCTTTTATAAGGGCTTGGAGGTGGAAAAGTGCCAACAATTACTTAATGGAGTATAAGTGGCCGATGGTGGTGCAAGACACTGATGGTGGGATTTAAAGGAGGAGAGAAACTGGCGCGTGAGTGTGGAATAGAGAGGGAAGTGAAAGCGTATTAGCTCGGAAAGACTGGAAGAAGAAACCATCGGCTTTGAAGAGCTTGATGACAAGAGGGCCCCACTAGCTGGTGAGAATGAAGAGAAGAATAGGAAGAGAGACAATAGATGAATGACTCATAGCACAAGGAAATATTAGTATCGCCGGCCAAAGAGAGAGAGAGATAAGCAAAAATGGATGCACAAGATGCGTTCGTGCGGTGATGGGGATGATCCGAGCCTGACACGAGTCAACCAGGGAGAGAGTTAGGTTTAAATTTTTTTTTACATTTAAAAAACTAGGAAGCTGTTAAAAGCACTTAGAAAATAGCAAATAACTCCTAAAAATTCCAAAAAATTTAAACAGAAAGCCTATGAACCTAAGAGAACTCAGGAAAATAAAATCAACCATTTTTGGGCTTTTAGAAAATAAACAAATTAAGTTTGTTACCCTAAACTTTCGAAAATTAATTTTAGAAAAAACAAAATAAATTCCCATAAAATGCAAACAACATTTTGGGATGTTAGAAACCTACCCCCTTGAGAAAAATCTCACCCTCGAGATTGGACTAGTTAGCAAAGAGATGGGGATGGTTGGCCTTTAGATCTTCTTCTTGCTCCTAGGTGGCTTCATCTTCGGTATGATTGCTCCATTGAACTCTGCAGAATCTAATAGTCTTTCTCTTGGTTTGTCACTCTACTATCTCAAGAATCTTGATTGGTTGCTCTTGATAGGTGAGATTTTCCTAAAGATATAGATTTTCTAGTGCTACTTGTTCTGTAGGTACTCAGAGGCATTTCTTCAATTGGGATACATGGAAGACATTATGCACTCCTAACAGACTTGGTGACAATTTCAACTGGTATGCAACTTCTCCTTTGCGACTTACAATCTTGAATGGTCCCACAAATCTTGGTGCATGCTCCCTCTTGCTTGGAACCTTTTTACTCCTCTGAGCAGAGATACTCGGAGATAAACAAAATCTCTAATCTCAAATATCAAGTCCCATCGATGGTTGTCGGCATAACTTTTCTATCAAGATTGAGTTATCTTCAACCGATCCTTGATTTTTCTTACTTGTTCTCCAGCATCTTGAAGTAGGTTTGGCCCAGCATCTTGAAATTCTCCTAGTTGTTCCCAAAGTAATGTTGTTCTGCACTTCCTACCATATAGTGATTCAAAAGGCGTCATCTGCAGGCTGGCCTGATAACTATTATTGTATGGGAACTCATCATAGGATAAAGAACAATCCCAACTATTTCCAAAATCCAGAGCGCAGCTCTCAATATATCTTCTAGCACTTGATTGACTCATTCTATTTGGCCATCTATCTAGGGATGATAAGCTGTACTGAAATTAAGCTTACTTCCTAATTCCTCATGAAGTCTTTGCCAAAATTTGTAAGTGAACTACCTATCTCAATCTAATATTATCTTCTTGGAAACTCCATGTAGGCACACAATTCTAGACATATATATCTGTGCTAACTTACTTCCAAAGTATGTTGTTTTAACAGATATGAAATGAGCTACTTTAGTTAACCGGTCTATTATCACTTAAATTGAATCATAAATGAATTGAGTTTTGGGAAGTCCAGTTATGAAATCTATACCAATTTCTTCCCACTTCCAATCTGGTGTTGTTAAGGGTTGCAAAAGTCCAGCAGGTTTTTGATGTTCTACCTTGACCTTTTGGTAGGTGTTACAAGTTTCAACAAACTCTTCAATTTCTCTTTTCATGCTGGCCCATTAGTACCTTTCTTTAAGATCTTGGTACGGCTTGGGTGAATATTGAGTTTCATGGGCTTCTCGCAGAATCATGTTCTTGTTTTCTTGATTATTTAGTACACAAATTCGGTTCCCATACCAAACAGTTCCATGCTCATCTTCATTGAATACTAGGGCTTTGCCTCTTCTCATGTTTTTATTACTTCCTGAATATCCTCATCAACTTTTTGAGCTTCCTTGATCTAGTCAGGTAGGGTAGGTTGAATCTCTAAAGCTGAGAGAACATCCTGATCTATTGGATTTAGACTCAGACACGAGACTCCCTCCTAAAGTCAGGTTTGCTCTTCTTCTGACATAACAATATTTGCGTAGGACCTCTTGCTCAAAGCATCTACCACCACATTATCTTTGCTTGGATGATAGTGAATATCGATATCGTAATCTTTGATCAACTCTAACCATCTTCGCTACCGTAGGTTGAGTTCTGCTTGGGTAAAGATATATTTCAAACTCTTCTGATCTGTGTAAACCTCAAAGCAGTTACCAATGAGATAATACCACCAAATCTTCAAAGCATGCACTACGGCTACTAATTCTAGATCATGAGTGAGGTAATTGCACTCATGCGATCTTAGCTAACATGATGCATAGGCTGCCACACTGCCTTCTTATATTAAGACACAACCCAAATCTTGATAGGAGGTGTCATAGAAACCTTAAAATCCTTATGCACATCTAGCAAGATAAGTACTAAGTGCGAAGACTAGCCTACTCTTGAGAGTCTAAAAACTCTCCTCATAGACTTTTGTCCATTCAAAGTTCTTATCCTTCTTCAGAAGCTGAGCCATTGGCTTAGCTAACTCTGAGAATCCTGTTATGAAGTGACAATAGTAACCAGCAAGTCCAAGAAAACTTCTAACCTCGGTTACTAACTTAGGTTACTTCTACTCCATTACTACTTCACCCTTGGAAGGGTCAACTGCTATACCTTCGGATGTCACAATATGACCAAGAAAAGCAACTTCCTTTAGCTAAAATTCACACTTACTAAATTTGGCTCTCTAAGTTTTTCTAGAATTATCCTGAGATGACTCTCATGCTCTTCTCTATTCTTGGAGTAGATAAGTATGTCATCTATGAAGATTACCACAAACTTATCCAGGTACTCCATGAATACACTGTTCATCATGCTCATGAAATAGGCAGGTGTATTTGTCAGTCCAATGGACATGACAGTGAACTCATACTGTCCATAACAAGTAGAAAACATGGTCTTGGGTATATCTTCTACTCGGATTTTTAGCTGGTGATATCTTGATCTTAGATCTATCTTGGAGAAGACACTAGCTCCCTTCAATTGATCAAACAGATCATCGATCCTAGGCAATGGGTACTTGTTCTTGATAGTAACATCATTGAGTGCTTTATAGTCCACACACATTCTCATACTACCATCCTTCTTCTTGACAAACATACGAGGCGCTCGCCAAGGTGATGAGCTAGGACGGACATAACCTTTGTGCTCCAATTCCTAGATTTGCTTTTTCAACTCAGCTAACTTCTTGGCTGCAATATGGTACGGCCTCTTGGAGATTGGAGCTATGCCAGGGACTAGGTCAATTATAAACTCGATTTCCCTATACAGTGGCATTTCTGGTATGTCCTCTAGAAATATATCTGGGTATTCTAGCATAACCAGTACTTCTTCTAGTACTTGAAGATGATTAAGGACACACTCTCCTTCTGTAGGGATTTCGAGAGTGAAGATTACTTCTACTCTTTGATCATTGGTGAGGGTAATGGATCGGGTAGCACAATTGATTTGAAAATTGTTCTTGGCTAACCAATTCATTCCAAGAATTACATCCAACCCTAAGATTCCAACACCATCAGGTATGCTAGGAATAGTGTCCCATCTATGAGCAATTCTACTTTTGGACACAAGGTCTCTGCTCTCATTTCTACTCCAGGGGAGAGAACTATCATAGGATTGCTAAGAGGAACCATACCCAACCCATTCTTAACCACAAAAGCCTTAAAATAAAAGAATGGCAAGCTCTAGAATAAAAAAGAACTGAAGTTGGTGCTGAGTTTACTAGAAACATACCTAGTACGACATCTATTGCAACTTGAGCTTCTTCAGCAGTGATGCGGTTCACATGTCCTTTGACAAAGTTCTGTGACCTTTTGAACTGCTACCCCTGATTCTGACTTCCGAGTGCACTAGTGTTAGTTGCTTCTCAGAGTTTCTTGGGGCAAGACTTGGCAAAATGCCCTATTTCTTTGCAATAGAAATATATCACTCCATCTAGTGTGATACCACTCTTTTGTACTTGGCCACTGGTAGAAGTGACATGAGCTACCTGCGGATTGGGGTGGTTGACTTGAAAAGATAGTTGTCTGGTTGCTGGTCTGAAGTTGCTAGTTTGCTGCTTGAAGTGGCTAGACTACTGCCTGAATCTGCTAGGATGCGGTGGAGTACCACAGGCCGAGGGAAAACCTCCAAGATTGACCTTTTGAGTAGCCATTCTTCTTTTCATATTTTCCATTTCTACAAACTTGCCCTCCTAGCGAATGACCTTGCTAACCAATGGATGGAATTCTTAATAGTCGCTTGACAACAACTGTACTAAAATATTGTCATTCAGACCCTCCAAAATCTTTCCTACTTTGCTTCATCGGTGGTCACATCTTTTGGTGCGTAGCGCGCCAATTGGTTGATCTTCTGCAAGTATTCATTTACTATACAACTGCCTTGATGTAAAGCTCTGAACTCTTTCTTCTTCAAAGTTATGGTGTCGATTGGTATGTGAGCTTTGTGGAAGCTCTGCACAAACTCATTCCATAAAATGGCCTGGGGATTAACATGAGAGGTGGTGAAAATATCCCATAACTCAGATGTAGGTCCGTTCAACTGATGGAAAGTGAAAAGAACCCTTTCCTGATCAGTGCATTGCAGAATGTCTAGGTTTTTACCAGTCGTATGGAGCCAGCGTATGGAGCCAATCATTGGCATCCATTGGCTCTATACTACTTGAGAAGGTTGGACACCTCATCCTCAAGAATTCTGATAATCTATTCTGAGGTACTTGAGCTGGTGGCGATGGAGGAGCATGCTGAGTAGGGTTGTTGATGGTTTGACTTAGCAGTTGGATCAATTGATTTTGATTTGCCATCATTTGAGTCTAGCCAGGTCCTATTGCTAGCGGAGGAGGAATGGGAGTGGACTAGCTTCCTTGGGCTCCAGTGTTGGTATTGTCGTTGTTGATCCTCCTGGCGTTCATCATCTACCAGATTCTTCTAGATTAGGGGACAATAAAGAGACAACTAGGAGAAGGTCTTTGCAACATTCCCACAAAAAAGCGCGAAGAAGCAATAAAACTCAAATAACAACCAATAAAACACTTTATTAAATATTATAATTATAATTATAACCTTGAGGCTATTAACAAAGGAATAACAGCTCACAACTATTGTTCTATATCTTAAACTTAAGATATCCCCTGAGACAGAGGAACCCTCATCCTCAACACGGTACTTGGCTAGCTCTTCTTCTGCTGCATGGAGCCTCTATGTCATGGAGCCCAACTCATGCAGGGTTGCTTGGTACACATAATCCAAGGACTTAGCGTACTGCACCTGTTGAATAAGCCTTGAGTTGCTCTCATATTCTGTAGATGTAAAGATGTTGTTGTAATAGATAGGAAACTTGCTAGGGTAGTAACGGAATGTGGTGCTTCACAACTCCAATGCGTAGATCTCCCTTAATTGGCTGATTGCTTCATGAGCTGCATCCTGGATAACGTTGAAGAAGGTATCCCTTGGTTGAGGGGCATCAAAGGTGTGAAATGCTACCTCGTCTCTAATGTTGGCGTAGATAAGCACTTCCACCCTCCAGCGTTCTTGATCTCCCAAGGTGTTTAGATATCCCTAGTAGACAGGACGTGCCTTGAAGTTTAGTTCTTGCAGAAGATCCCAAAGACAGTCAACTAAGTCTCCAGCTAGGATTTCTTGGGTGACTTTGCTACGAAGTTCAGCTGTCAACAAGTTTGAAAAGCAAAAGAGTTAGTAAACAATTTTTTATAAAAGAATTTAGTTGAGTGACAAGAGTGAATAAGACTAGATTTAGAGGACTTTTTGAAAATAATTAGCTTTTGGAAATATGTCCTTATGTCTGCCCATTCTATTCTATCTACGGTCACGTCTTAGGATCATTATAGTTCTGATACCATCTCTATCGAATCCTAGAACAACAACTTCAGAACCTTCTGTGTAAATCGCACTAGTCCAGGAATAGCTAGTGCACATAGGATTAATAGTGACTCATATCACGCACAATGACAACTTTATTATAAAACAAAAGTGTATGGGCCTTGTAGCCAAGATTACATCATAAGCTGAAAATAAAGACAAAAATAGCGGAAGATAAATAAAGCAGTAGCCCATCCTGCCTGTTCACAGGTGAATGACTGTAAGACGTGGCCTATTTGTTGCCATTCTCACTATAGTCGATGAAATCATCCTCTAGCAATAGATTTAAGTAAGGTGAGCACATAAAGAACTACATAAGGTCATCACAGACGGTTCAAAAACGTCATCACAGACGGTTTTGTGAACCGTCTGAATTTATGGGTCAGTGATAATACGAGGTCATCACAGACGGTTTTCGAACCTTCTGTGATACAAATATCACAGACGGTTTTTAGTTAAGAACCGTCTATGATATGTATAAATCACAGATGGTTTTTAGTTAAAAACCGTCTGTGATATTGCCTTCTACTCCTAAACCTATTTCTGTTTATTGGCTAGCCTCAGGAAATGCTAGCCATACCATCTGAAACAAGCAGATCAACATGTACATGTATACATCCAATTCATATCTCAATTCATTTCACAAACATAAAACATCCATTTTTATTAATATTAGAGCCTACCATTACAATATTCCAAAACAACGAGCAGGTTACACAATAAGAACAACGAGCAGGTTACACAACAAGAACAACGAGCAGGTTACACAACAAGAACAACAAGAACAACGAGCAGGTTACACAACAAGCAAAGATCCTCTATGCCTTTGACGCCCACCATCCTTCTCGCCCCTGATGCAACGCATGAGCTGGATGTCTTTAACGCCCACCATCATCGCCGTAGACTTGTGCGTCGTCTGCAAGGAGGAGGACAGCAAGGAGGAGGAGGACAGCAAGGAAGAGGACAACAAGGAAGAACAGACCAGCAAAGAGGCTGGGTTTGGGTTATACTTATAGGGGAGGGAGAGGGAGGAAGAGGCAGGAGTTCGAAATTTTTGGCGCGGGAACGGAGAGGCCCAGCTGTCAAATTATCATAGACGGTTCTATATATAGAACCGTCTGTGATGAACGAATATCACAGACGGTTCTATAGCTAGAACCGTCTGTAAATTAGAGCACACAATTTTATATACCGATGCAATATAAACAACTAGTCTGAAAAGATAAAACAGCAAAGCTCTATATGACTTATATATACTCATTTGAAAGGTTTCGACGAGATCTACAACTTTGCAGTTGAAGCAAAATCCAAATTCCGAAAGAAAGACCAAGAAAAAGGGCAAAAACAGAAACCAAAAACTTGCGACGCAGATTTAGGTCCAAAGATAGCCGATTTTCGGGGTCTTGCAGGTCACTTTTTTTGGATCGGGCTCGTCGTTAGCTTTCCAACGAGTACAAGAACGTCGAAAACGGACACCATATGCAAAAGTTATGTCCGTTTTACTGAAGGTGTCTCAAAACTGAATCATACTCGGACTTAAGTGGGAAAATATGAAATTTTGAGGGATTACAAGGCGGGAAACGTATCACAGACGGTTTTTATTATAAAACTGTCTGTGATACTGGAATATCACAGACGGTTTTTTAATAAAAACCGTCTGTGATATTCCAGTATCACAGACGGTTCAGCGGTAAGAACCGTCTGTGATACTCCTTTTTTCGGCCACAAATACCACAAACGGCCTTCAAATTAAAACCGTCTGTAATAGTGTACATCACAGACGGTTTCACAAAACCGTCTGTGATTTGGCGTCTAATATTACGCTTTCTGTAGTAGTGTTATATACTCATGTACTACACGTACATACCTTCTGTTGCACGATATAATCCCTACATAGTGAGATACGACATAGCGATTAACTACTCCCGGGAATGCAAATATAGATTAGCATCTGGTCATCTTTTAATATGACGCTGTTAGTGCTTATTTTAATTTAAAGGTACATATTTCCAGGCGTAAATATAAGAGCATATGTAACACTAATACTTCTAGTCTGAAAAGACATCATCAAACAGAGACGGATCAAGTATGAATAACTTACCTGGATGGGGTCGCTTGCTTCATCTTGTAAAACCAATTCTCAAGTTAGTAAAAGCAAGGCGCTATGCTCAAAGGGCAGTTAAGCGAATCTTAATACTCTAATATGAACTCAACGAAGAAGATCGACGAGATTTTGCTTTCTTTTTTTGAGACGCGAAGAGATTTGTATTCGTTACAATATTCAATTTATATTCATATTCAAAAATATTTAGATTCATATTTGTATTTGTTTACAAATATGAATACGAATATAGTTTAGACACTATCCGAACTGTTTTTACCTCTAACGGTGGCAACCATGTACCATGCATGCATGATCGTGGTAGCGGCAGCACTCGTCCCAAACTCCTCAACATCCTCACATTTTATTATGCTTTAAAAATTATACAAATTATTATTAAAAAAGTAGAATCACCTCCCTTCTATTAAATTAAATTTAAAAATAGGATAATTAGTATATATTAATATTTGAGCAATCAATTTGTATTAGCTATAAAACTTCAATGTGTATCTATGTCTGACAAATCTACACAATTATAATAATTAACAATGTTGATATCGGGCTTGAAACAACGCTAATTTCATCTTGTCATGCATGTGTAGCAAGCAATGCCATGTTAACCTTAGTCGTTGAACGTGCATATCTCATGAGAGTATTGCTCTTGGATTCTTTCTGTTTCATCGCCCGATCCATTATTTGAGGTAGAGATACGGATAGGCTATACTAATATAGATTAAAACTTTCTACCACATAAACTAGTAAGCCATACAAGTAAGAGATCATAGATTATTACCACTGAATACGCAGTGCAGCAGAAGTAGAGTTGAAACAGTCGGTTTAACGAAGCACACGTCGGTGTAATGTAAGTAGTCAATCATTCATTGGCCGGCCGTCTCCTCCTCGTGTCGTCCCAATCAACGCCGCTGTCGCAACAATACCTCCACTGAGGTCCACACGTCCAGGAATGAAATGTCATGCATCGTTGTGCTAGCACCAGTGCGCACGGTAGGGTTTTGAGAGGTGGCAGCTAGGGTTTGATAGATGTGTCTTGGGATACCTCCCTCAGCCCCCGCACCTCTCTTTATATAGCCTCCAATCGGATCCTTATCCAATAAAATTAGATATCATATCCAACTCAGAAAATCTCAGGCTGGATCTTCATCCAATACGAATAAAGATCATATCTCGACTCTGAGAGCCTCGGACTAGATCCAATAAGAGTAGAGATCGTATCCCACTCGAAGTCTATCATTGAACCCTTATCATTTTCAACCCATTAAGTGTGTGAACCTGTAGATTCATGTATATTTTTCCATAGGGAAAAAACTCCTTTCCAATTTGTAAGTTGGTTGCGGTCCTTAACAGGACATAACGACTCCTAAATATACATAAAGATCATATCGGATAAACATATAGAGTGCTTATGTCCCGATCCCTTTGTCTCATGATACTAGATCAAACTCAAGATAAGAAGCGTGCCATCCTATGATAAATTGGTCCTTCACTAAGTCTATAGTAGATTACTTAGTTGTGATTGTCTCCTGAACCATATTCGGCATGGCCATGCACTTCCTAAATCCAATCACATTGAGTGGTCCAGAGATATCTCTCCTGCTATATAGGAGGGGCAAATTCCATTTTAATCGCTCGCATTCCTCTGTGTGTTTCATAGCAAACTCGAAAGTTACATTTATGACCACCCTGTTACGGAGTAGTGTTTGGCAACCACGAAATAAAATGTTACAGATGTAGGAAACTGTGACGATCTAAGATCTAAGGATCCTACATATATTATGTATGAAACCAACTGATGGTACTTAAAAATATAACAATTCCCGAAGTATCTTATAGTAGGTCGATCCAATGTTATATTTTCTAACATATATCCACATTATTGATTTGATATCACTATATTTATGATCCATGAAACATGATCATCAATCAATACATATTTTGATCTATAAATCGTAATTATGTAATAAAATAATATCAGTGATAATTTAGAATAACATCAATACATGAATAAAGAGTTCCACGAATAAATCACATACTTATCGATCAATATGAAATACATTTATTTAAAAAATAAAATAATATATTATTTAAAAATTATAAATATAGAAGTAATATAATCTTCGTTATTTCTTCTAGGACATATTAGCAACACCTCTCTCTCGCCTTATGGGCCAGCGCACTTGTATTAATCTTTGTTTATTTCTATTTGTACTAGCTGAATGCCCGTGCATTGCTACGGATTTTGAAAATTTATCATACTACATATTTTAAAACTCACAGGTGGTAAAATTTTTTAGAATATGCATACAAACATGTTCTAAAAGTATTTAAATCCGTTAAGTAAGTCGGAAGCCGTCGATCACACCTCGTGGTCATAAGTCAGAAGACATCGACCACACCTCGTGGTCGTAGGTCGAGAGCCCTCGAGCACACCTCGTCGTCGTAAGTCGGAAGTCGTCGACCATCGCGTGTGATCGTAGGTCGGGAGTGATCGACCATCGTTGGTAGTCGTATGTTGGCAGCAGTCGATGATCGATCGTCGTCCTAAATTGGGAGCCTTCGACAATGGCTCAGGGTTGTACATCAGAAGCTGACGACCATCGTTCGTGGTCGTAAGTCAGAAGCCATCGAGGATACCTCGTGGTCGTAAGTCGGAACACATCGACTAGCGCTCATGGTCGTAAGTCGGAACACATTGACCACACCTCGTGGTCGTAAGTAAAAACACATCGACCAGTGCTCATGGTCATAAATTAGAAGCCGTTGATGACACCTCGTAGTCGTAAGTTAGAAGCCGTCGACCATCGTGCGTGATCGTAGGTTGGGAGCGGTCAACCATCGCTGTTGGTCGTATGTTGGCAGGCCTCCGGTGCACTTCTGTCCTGTCGCCCGACTACCGACGCCAGCCTGCTCGGCCTCAACTTCGACCACGGCCCTGACTTCGACCACTACCCCTTTCGACTTTGACAATTGCCCCTTCGACTTCGACCACTGCCCCCTTCGACTTTGACCACTGTCCCCTTTGACCACAACCCTTTGACATTGACCACTTCCCCCTTCGACCATGGCTTCGACTTCGACCACATTGTGGGTCTTGCCGTCGAAGGTTGGGAGCTCGATCTCAAGGGTGACCTGGAGATAGGCAACGGGGATGTCCAACTGGAGGGGGAACTCGTAGCGGTGGAGGTTCTGGATGAACCAGCAGGTGCCCTCTGGGTTGGCATTACGACTACGACTATGGTCGTTACGACCATGTCCACGGGCGCTACGACTACGACCATGACCACGACTTCGATCATTGCCCCCTTCGACTTCGACCACTGCCCCCTTCAACCACTGTCCCCTTCGACCATGACCTTTCGATGTCGACCACTTCCCTCTTCGACCACGGCTTCGATGATGACCACAGATCTTTGACTTCGACCACTGTCCCCCTCGACCACAACCTTTCGACACTGACCACTTTTCCCTTCGACCACGGCTTTGACTTCGACCAAGGATCTTCGACTTTGACTATGGATCTTCGACTTCAACCATTGTCTCATTCGACCACGGCCCTTCGACATCAACCACGCCCCCCTTCAACCACAGATCTTTGACTTCAATTGCGAACCTGCGACTTCGACCACTGCCCCCTTCGACCACTATCCCCTTCGACCATGGCCCTTCGACAACAATGGTCCTTCGACGTCGACTACTTCCCCCATCGACCACTGCCCTCTTCAACCACTGTCCCCTTCGACCACGACCCTTCGATGTCGACCACTTTCTCTTTCGACCATAGCCCCTTTCGATCATGGCTTCGACTTTGACCATAGATCTTCGACTTCGACCACTGTCCCATTCGACCATGTCCCTTTGACTTCAACCACGGCCTGACTTCGACCATGGCCCTTCGACCTCGACCACCGCCCCTTCGACCACGGCTTCGACTTCGACCACGGATCTGTGACTTCGGCCACGGCCCCCTTCAACCACAGCTTAAACTTCAATCACATTCCCTCGACTTTGGCCCTGGCCCCTCAACCATAGCCCCATTCGATCACAGCACTGACTTCGACAACCAACTTGGGAGACCAAAATCGACAGACTGCGTGACAAGCTATGAGTGAAGAGTAGGAAGAGGTAGAGAGGCTCACCGGGCGAGCGACCGCTAGGCAATGGCGGGGGGAGAGCCACGTGGGCAGGTAGTAAGAGGAAGTCACCGCCATCGTTGAGTGCCCTTCTCTTTGATCCAACAGCCGCTGTCGCCAAGCGCCATTCTCTCCGATCCACCGGCCGCTGTTACTGAGCGTCGTGCCGCTGGTTGGAGGGGTGATGGGAGATGGAATTGGTGGTGGCACCCTGGGGAAAGTTGGGGGACTACGACCAGATGCTGTCACGATGGGAAGGAATTGGTGGCGGCGCTGAGGAGGAGGAAGCGCGGCACGAAGGTTCAGGGGAGAAGGAGGTGGAGGTGAGGAGGCGGCGGTGGGCAGATGGGTAGAGGAGGCGGCGGGCAAATGCATTGGGTAGGCAGCGATGAGGGGATGCGACGCTGCAAGAGAAAGTTGGGGGACCGCAACCAGACGCTGCCATACGGGGAAGGAATTGGTGGCAGCATTGAGGAAGAGGAGGCGCGGCACGAGGGTTCGGGGGAGAGAAGGAGGCGGCGGTTGCGGGAGGTGGAGTGGTTGCGGGAGGCGGAGGATGCGGGGGAAGAGAAGAGGAGGAGTGCGGCCCACGCGTCAGCCCGACCTTTTCTACAAGAAGCGAAACAATTACCTACACGTGAATCTGGATGGTTGATCTTTGATCGGACGACTGAGAAGAGAGGAGAGAGAACGGACCGACGACCACCAACTCATATTTTTATAATAGTAAAGATATTGAATCGGTCTCATGTAACAGCCGAGCTCACAATCTATGATGGCCAACAAATTCATCGCACGCGCGTATCCCATTACGTTTTATAGGCACCCTAAGCCTATTTATATTGACTTCTACTTGATAGTTTTTAACTTCAGCTGATGAATAGTAATAACTGATAGAAGTGGCTGATAAATATTAGTCTCTTTTGTAAGAAAAAGGTGCAATGAAAGGCACTACAACAATCAAACCACCATACGATTTATGGAATTGTGATATAACAAAATATAAAATACGTTATAATATGTTAAAACATCAAAGTAGTGGCAATAAATAGCATTGACAGATAGAAACAACTTATAGAAGCAAAGGTGTTCATATTAACTTTTGCATCTAAAATAGAAACCAGTATTAACAAGCCCATAGTCCGATCCTAGATCCTAGCAGAACTATAATTTTGTTGTACCCTGCTACGATGTTTCTATTTTAGAGTTCTCAAAATCATCTGAGGTTATAATTGTAGGACTTGCCACAACCGTCGATATAGATTTGTGTCCCTCTTATCAACTGATAATTTGTAGTCCTTGAAAGTGAACGTAGTGATTTCTTTTATTACATGATAGATAGATGATAGATAAATAGATGCAACGGAGGTCCAACATCTTCTATTAGCAGTTAAAATTAAGTAAAGCACAACAAAGGGATAAGAATCGGACCTTTAGTCCCTGTCATCGAATGATATCAAAATCCGACTCGATTGATAAAGGAAAAAATGAACAAGAATCGAACCAAAGAAGAAATAATGCTGCAATGATGTGTATGTCACAGAGGATACCTAACCAATTGCACGTAGCTATTTTGAGGCCAATCTTATCAAGTCTTGCCTGGAGTAAGTGGACATGAATCATGACTACGGCTCTGTTTTTCGGTTTTTAGTAGATTTTTGCTTTTATTTTTTAAAAATAATTATTTATTAGATTAATAATTTATAGTCTAAAAAAACACTTTTGCATGCGACCTTTGTTATAACTTATTGAGACTTGATCTCGAATTTTCGTAGGATAACTGTATTCCCGAGCATCTTTTCAAAGTTTATCTGAATGGTTCTAGAGTAGCTTTTTTTCTGCTTTGAGCACGTGCCGCCATCATCACAAAAATCGTTAAATAAGCACAACAAAGGGATATGAATCGGACCTTTAGTCCCTGTCATCGAATGGTATGAAAATCCGACTCGATTGATAAAGGAAAAATGAACAAGAATCGAACCAAAGAAGAAATAATGCTGCAATGATGTGTATGTCACAGAGGATTCCTAACCTATTTTTACGGTGCAAATGGGTCGGGCATTTTTCAACCGATTCGGTACCGATTCTGATTGATACCAAATTCGGGAAGCAGGTCTAGTATCTAACCAGATTTGGATCTAGTACCAGATATTTGTAGTCGAATTTGATAGTGAATTTGGGATGGCTACTATCCAACCGAATAGCACCCGGTAACCGGTTATTCGGATACTTACCATGCGGATATTCGATACTTAACCGATATGATTTTTCCTCATGTCATTTTGCCGCTATTGTTTTCTTTAATATTTTTTATATGCTTCAACTAGTTGTCTTTGATTTGTTCTACTAATATTTTCATTCGTTCCACTAATAGTTTCTTAGTTATTTCATTGATTTTTTGAATTATTATATGAACATGTTTGATTTGGTTCACTAATGATTTTCATTTGCTCTGAACAGCGTCAATGATACATTCTTGTTTGCATACTGGATCACTGCTAATATTTGCATCACTACAGCATATCTTTTCTTGTTTGTATACTGGATCACTAACTTTATTTCTTCAAATATCATCTGTATTCTCACTAATTGTGTTATATTCTCACAAAATATTCGTTTTTGTATATCTGTGTTATCTGTCTATATTATCTGTTTTTGATCTAAAACTATTATATAACCGTCTTGACGGTACCGTATCCGAAACTCCATATACTCCGAATTCATATTCGGATCCGATCTTATCATATCCGACTCTGAATCTAAGAAAAAATTATGAGTTAAGATACAGTATAAATAATATCTATCCAAATTCGATCTGATCGGACCCAGCTATTTTGAGGCTAATCTTATCTAGTCCTGCCTGAAGTAGTGGACATGAATAATCTACGACTCTTCTAAGAGAACACTTACATGCGACCTTTGTCATAGCTTATTGAGACTTGTTCTCGAATTTTCGTAGGAAAACTGGATTCCCGAGCATCTTTTCAAAGTTTATCCGAATGGTCCTAGAGTAGCTTTTTCCTGCTTTGAGCACGTGCCTTCATCATCACAAAATCGTTAAATAAAGACCGTAACACATGCACATGATTGTATATGGAACATTTTTTTTCTGGTCGTCGTGGCGTGCTGCCAAAGGCAAAGAACTAATTCGTACAGGGCAGATCGGAAAGTGACCTTTTTTTTTTGCGACTTATCACTTTTAGTTACAGCAAATAAATAGTAATATCTTATAAAAAGCCGTGTAGAGAGATACTTACATGTGATTTTGGTCGATATAGATAAATTCGCTACAGTGTTTACTATAATCGGTTAGTATACCCTACCTTAATATTTTGTTTGAAAATTAGGTATTATAGGAAAACTATTTACAATAAAAAGACAGAACCTGACGCCGAACAAAAGAGCCCCAAGAACTTGAGCGGCAGGGTCCAGCACCCCTGCCAACCATCTATTTGTCTATTTATTTCTATCTACCTATCTATCCCTACACTAATTAGATACGGAGAGAAAATTCTCATGTTAATCAAGAAAAAAATGATTCCATCCATTGGGCACACTCGAGTTATAACAGCCTTGATTAAAAGAAAGTCTATATCACGTAATATATATATATACACACACAAATATATATAGACTAATTAAGCACTCCTAGAAAATTCTCACATTAATTAAGAAAAAATCAGACCGTCCACGGTGACAGAACCGAGTTATAATGTGGGGACTCTAGGCGTGGCAGCACCTGTAGTCACCACATGTGTTCTATACTAGTCCCATAATCAGTAGCTAGTACATGTATTCACATCATTGTGATCACATCCATACACATCGCACATAAATAGCATATATAAATAGAATGATATTATATAAGTGAGGCATAAAAAAGTATATATACATAAGGCCCGACCGGCCATATGACAAACAGAGTCTCGAACAAAAAGCAGCGTAAGTCTAATAACAAACATATCTAGTGATTTGCCAACATAACCTGCAAGCAACCGACTGGAGTCAAATCCTAGAAGGACCCCTCGTCAAATTCGTCGATGCCTGGGGCGAAACATGCATCGTCAGGCACGGAATCTTCATTGTCTGATCAGCAACAATTTTAAGCAAGGTTGAGTACATTGTGTACTCAGCAAGACTTGAAGTGTATCGCAAAATTTTACATATATGCAAGGCTGTCAAATATAAGGCTCTATACTAAGTTATTTTTAGCATAAAGTAGATTTCATTCAACAATAAGTAGTAATTTGCAACTGGAATTGTAAAGAGCAGTTGATATGTAATGAGATAACATTTATATAACTTTCATAATAGTAGATCAAAACCATTTGCAGCCCTCCTTGGCTTTGAACATCGCAGCATTCCCACCCTTGGGCATTGCACATGGTTGCGTATATGCCATCCCATATATTCAATGAAACAGTTTTAAAAAGAAAACTATACTCTTTGTAGCTACATCCAAGCTTGCTTATGACCACAAGCATGGCTATTTAAATAGTTTTTAACGTTCTGTAGAGGTTGTACAGCTTTACCCACATGAGATAACCAATTTTACTATCAGCAACTGCACGCTTCCTTTGACGTGTGACAAAAGTTCATTATCTTATAGCGTTTAGATCATCTAGTCCTAACTTTGCACCAACCCAAATGAACATCGAACCTCTCTTAGGTACACACCTAAGAAAGCATTCGAATCCTCACTTAGGTACACCCCTAAGCGAAGACCATCATTTAGGTCCGTCCCCCAAGTGGGCATTCATCGTTGTATTAACAAGCTTTAGTCCTAACACCTTGGTGAAGGTAGCCCCTATGAGCAAACCTAACTGGAGTGCCTTTATTACATTTGTGCCTACCACATTGCAAGGCTAGACTTAGACAACTTAATCACCTAAATGCCAGAGCCCACATAGCACGTGTGGTCGTACGATGTGACTCAGATGTGCAGCAATAGCGTTCGGTCCTTAATTAATCCGGGCGAGAATCTCTCTCTATATACATACGAGATTCCCTCTCACATTTGACAGTGTACCAAATAACTCGCTCGCGTCCAACTAGGTTTTTCATTTTATTTGATACTAAAATAACATAAGTTCCCCCTCTGGTCCAACATTTTCGAAACCTTCATGCCCACATGTAAACTTGTTCGAAAGTTCAAACTTAGCAGAAACTAGTGTTTGTCTAAGCATCTAGACCATATATCAATGTAGTATTTCCAATTGACAGTATACATTTTCTAAACCATATCATAGAGGTTACAACAATGAGGGTATCAAGTTTTCAAGGAAGATCAATCCATATGAGTTGTCGTAACTACCATTACCCACAATATAGCAATTTTAATAGAACATACATGCATGCATAATAGATTTTTGCAAATACTATACAATAATTGAAATACTGAGATCAACATGGTCAATGGGGGTGCTTGCCTTCCTCTTGTTGCTCAAAGAATGTTTCAGATGCGTTCTCGGTGTTGTCTGGCATGGAGTCACCTAAACAATAAATAAGTCTAGATAAAAAGCAAATAAGAGCCAAATAAACAGAGGCAAGACTCAAATGTTTTTGTAAATTTAGAAAGATCTTGTTTTTATAAAAAGTTAGAAACAAAGATCACTAAATTTGGAGTTCGTATGTAAAAGTTATAAGTGTCTCAGTTTTGGCTAGGTTTGCATTATCTCAGCACTTTTTATGACTACCCAAGCTCCTCGGTCGCTATGGTGTTCTTGTGACTTGTAACACAGTTTGGCTACTATCTACTCAATTCCACCTAGACTACTGTAGCTTATGACCACTGTAGCCTATGGCTTGACGAGTATGACTTATGATTATATACTCGAACATTTTGACTTCTGACTACCGACTATCAACCACGGCCTATGACTATCGACCACGACCATGGCCTACGACTATCAACCATGACCTATGACTATTGACCACGGCCTGCGACTATCGACCACGGCCTACGACTATCGACTACAGCATACGACTATCGACCATGGCCTATGACTGTCGACCTCGGCTTAAGACTATTGACCATGGCCTACAACTATTGACCACCACCTATGATTATCGACCTCAGCTTACGACTAACAACCACGGCTTACGACTACCGACCACAGCCTATGACTAGTGACCATAGCCTACAACTATCTTTTTCACTTATGACTGATCTACCGCACTCAAGGATTACATGTTTGGCTGCGATTGAAGTTTTCGACTACATCTGTGGATGAAGATTTTGACAACGTGAGTGGTCTAAGATCATGACTATGCTAGTGGTCGAAGATCATGACAATGCAAGCGATTAAAGATCACGACGACGTAAGCGGTTGAAGATCACAACAACGCAAACGATTGAAGATCTCAACAACTTCAGCGGTCAAAGTTTTTGACAATGTCAATGGTTGAAGATCTCGACAATCTTAGCAGTTGAAGATCTCAACTTTGACTGATATGGTTTCGTTCTCGTGTTTGACTACTATGGTTCCCTTTATGAGTTTTACTACTTTAGTTCTCTTCTTGACTTGTATAACTTTAGTTCTCTTTTCAACTTCGATTACTTTAGTTCTCTTTTCAATTACGGTTACTCTTTTCAACTTACATAATCTATGAGGGAGGAGAAGCTCACCGATGATGATTGTGGCTCATGAGACAGAGCAGAAGGAGCTGGCATTAGAGACCTCGTCGACAACGAAAGGGTCTATAGTGACAATGATGTCCGGCAATAGAGAAGCTACAAAAACGAGTGCGCATGAGCTTGCATGCATGCATGCGGAAGTACGAGTGGTAGTAATCGAGGTATGGCTCACCAGAGAGAAAGATCTTATGGAAGCGTCCTAGTCATAAATAAAGAAGAAGGTCTAGCTCAAGTGATCCATTGCATGAACGGTCAATCAAATGAATAGGATACTTAAGGAAGAGATAAGGCATGTTGCCATGGAGTTGGGGGAGAGAGAAGCTCACTAGAGAAATTAACACATGGTGGCGTGCTCGCCGACATCACAATTGACTTTGGTTTACTCAACATTCCATATTGCGGAGGGCACAAGAGACTGAGAGGGCAAGCTGAGGAGGAAATGGTACAGTTGGAGGGTCTTTATAGGCACAGACGGCTGAGGCAAAGCATGAGTTGTCACGAGTGTGATGAAACGATGTGCTCAATTTCTTGTCATGGACTGCAAGGTGATAAAGACAACATGGGTAAGAGAACTGTCGCGTTGGGGTGATGGGTTAGGTAGGAGTGGGCAACAGCAGAGGGGAAACCGTGAGCACAGCATCTAAAACTAGGGGCAACTCGGCCATGATGACAGTGAAGCTGGCGCATGTGCACGAGGTGGATGACGATCTTTGTGATCGGGCCCTACATGGTAGGGAGAGGGAAAGAGGTGAGCTGAGTTGAGAGGTTTGGGCATTTTAGTCACTCGTCAGATGCACTGGAAAGATTTAGGGAAAATCTTTATGAATAGTGTGGACGATTATGTAAATTTTCAGAGTTTTATCTTCTCTTGATTTTTCTAGACAAATCTGAGAAGATTTCTCGTTAAATTTAAGTATACTTATTTGATTCAGATTCGATCTGATTTATATTTTATGCACTTTTGATTTTTGAAAATCAATTTTTTCTGAAGAAACTCCAATAGAAGCCAAGGGAGAACAAATGCATGCAAAAGTTTTTAAATTACCCTCATTTTTATATTTTCAGGATGTTACAGGTCTACCTCCCTTATAAAGAATCTCGTCCCCGAGATTTGACAGGTTCGGTAAAGAAATTTGGGAAGCTGGCTCTAAGTCAATCTTCTTGCTCCCATGTCACTTCATCCTCGGTGTGATCACTCCATTGGACCTTCAACATCTTCATAGAGTGGTTGCAAGTTTGTCGTTCAGCTTGATCTAGAATGCGGATTGGATACTTCTGGTAAGAAAGATCAGGTTGCAGATCAATGTTATCCAATTGGGTGTGTTCACTCAGTGTGCAGAGGCACTTCTTGAGCTAGGATACATGGAAGATATCATGCACATTCGAAAGTGGGGGTGGTAGCTCCAATTGGTATGCGACCTCACCTTTCCCTACAATGATTCAGTATGGCCCGATGTTCTAGGGTGCCAATTTCTCATGGACATGGAAATGACAAATGCCACAGAGTGGTGAGACCTTGAGATAGACATAATCATCTATCTCTAAGCTCAGCTCATGATGGTAGTGGTTGGCATAGCTCTTTTGACAGGACTGTGCTTCCTTCAGTCAGTTTTGTATCACATCAACTTGTGTTTGAGCTCCTTAGATAATAGCAGGTCCAAAGAATTGCTTTTGACTAACTTCAGACTAGAAAAGAGGTGTTCTACACTTTCTCCCATAAAGTGCTTCGAACTAAGACATTTGGAGGCTTGATTGGAAACTATTGTTGTAAGAGAAATCGGCGAACGCCAAGCATTTCTCCTAATTCATGCTGTAGGACAGCGCTCTTAACATATCTTCTAGAATTTGATTTGTTCTTTTAGTTTGGCCTCCTATTTGTGGGTGGAACACCATGCTAAAGAATAGCTTGGTTCCCATAAGCTTATGCAAGTTTTCTCAAAATCGTGAGGTAAATTGAGGACCTCGATCGGAAGTTATCATCTTTGGCACTCTATGCAATCAAACGATATGGTTCATGTAGAGCTTAGTGAGTATCTCCATGATATGATGTGTTCACTGGGATGAATTGAGCTACCTTGGTCAAGCGGTCCACAATGACCCAATTCGAATCATGCTCGTTTTGGGTTTTTGGCAATCCGATAATGAAATCCATGCTAACGTCATCCCATTTCCACTCAGGAACCTTCAGAGTAATCCCACTAGTCGCTGGTGCTCTACTTTGACCCTTTGACACACATCATAATTAGCGACATGTGTGGTGATGTCCTTCATACCTGGTCACCAAAATTGTTCCTAGAGATCCTGATACATTTTCGTACTTACTCGATGAATAGAGAGTGGCATGTCATGAGCTTTCCAGAGGATTAGCTCCTTGATTTCATGGTCTTTCGGGACATAAAGCAGCTATCCACATATAACCATTCCACTCGCATTTTTGGAAAACTCTGAATCTCCACCATTTTACAGTTCGCACTTGATTTTTGCAGCCACAGTGTCCTTCAGTCGGATGGTTTGGATTTGAGAATCATGGGCAGGTCATAGCACTAATGCAGCAAGAAATCCCTCCTCAACTTCCTTGAGGTTAAGTCTCCAAGGCTCTCTACATGATGCTAGTTGACGGAATTCAACCGACGCATTAATGTGGTGAAGCTTTCGATCGAGGGCATCGGCTACAACATTGGCCTTACCAGGGTGGTAATGAATATCAAGATTATAGTCTTTGATCAATTCAAGCCACCTCCTTTTCCTTAGCTTTAGATATGGTTGCGTGAAGAAATACATCAAGCTTTTGTGATCAGTGTACAACTCACACCGATTGCCGATGAGATAAAGCCTCTAGGTCCTAAGGGCATGAACCACAACTGCCAATTACAAATCATGAATTGGATAGCTTTCCTCATGAAGTTGTAACTGACATGAGGCATAGACTACAACTTTGCCTTCTTGCATCAACACACAACCAAGGCCGTATGTGGATGCATCATAATACACAACAAAGCCTTTGTGTATGTCAAGCAATATGGGCACTGGGGCATAGGCTCTGACCATTCAAACTTCTTCTCCTTTAGAATTTGTGTCATTGATCTTGAAATCTTGGAGAAGTTTTCGATGAACCGGTGATAATATCCCACCAAACCGAGAAAACTTGAACTTCAGTAGTAGTGTGAGGTTGATTCCAAGCTAGTACATCATGTACTTTGCTAGGATCCACAACAATGCCTCCTTCGGAAAGAATATGGCATAGAAAACTAACTTCTTTTAACAAAAATTCACACTTATTGTACTTGGCATACAGTTGATGTTTCTGAAGTTTCTCGATTGCCATTCGCAGATGTTGCTCATGTTCTTTTGCATTCTTAGAGTAGATGAGAATATCATTGATGAAGACTACCATGAACTTGTCCCAATACTCCATGAAAATCTTGTTCATAAGATTCATAAAGCTAGCGGGAGCATTGCTAAGTCTAAATGACATTACGGTGTATTCATACAAGCCATAATGGGTGGTGAATGCATTGTTTGGAATGTCTTCTGGCTTGATCTTGAGTTGAAAATATCCGAGCCTTAGATCAATTTTGGAGAAGACACATGCACCATTCATTTGGTTAAACAAATCATCAATCCTATGGAGAGGATATTTGCTTTTGATGGTGACTTCATTTAGAGACCGATAATCGACACACATCCTCAGACTACCGTCTTTCTTCTTCATGAACAGCACAGGGTGTTGAGACCTGAATATGCAAATCTGAACTCTCTATGTATACCGCACTAGTCCAGGATCACGCTAGGGCACACAGTGTAAACATAGATGAATTATCGACCATATGCACGATAAATAAAGGAAAAGACATACATATTAATAATTATCAAAGTATGGCCTTATGACCATGCTTACAATTAATCAGCCTAAAGGACTTAAAGAAACTAGCAGTGGAAAACAAGAATAAGCATGGTAGCCATTCGACGTGCCCACAGGTAATCGACTGGGAAGCGAAGTCCTAATCTGTGAAGTCGTCGAAGTAACCTCCTTTAGATACCTCCTGTTGATATGGTCCTTCTTCTTCAACTGAGCAAATGTGGGTATAATCATGAGTACATAGAGTACTCAACAAATTATTTGTAACAAAAAAATGCAATATAGTATGCAAGGCTTACTAATGGATGGTTGAATGGTTACTTGTAGAAAGCAACAATTTTAAAGTAAATACAATAAATAGATTGAAAATGAACTTTGAAAATGATTAATAAGTAAATAATCAATGGAATTGAATATAACCACAAGTGAACTGACCATTCACTCCAATAAACCACCCGTGAACTAACCATTTCATGTAATGAACCACAGTGAACTAACCATTCACTTCCCAACTTAACCCAACCATGTTTTTATGAAAACTCTACCCCTCGTGTGAAATCACCGAGCATTGTCCATAATCAAGGACACGGCTATTCGAATAGTTTTACACTCTTCAGAGGTTGTATAACTTTACCCACATGATATGACTATCTTGTAATGTCACTAATATAACATGCTTCCTTTGGCATGTCGACCAAGAAAATCAAAATAAGGCCTTTACAATGTTCAATTTCAACCCAACTCTGCCACGCTAAGGTTTCACCATCCCAGCCCCCTCTTGAGCCAATGTGGATCCATGGCTATGACCAAACCACATCCATCTCAACGACCGAACCGAAATTGAAACATCACAAATTAATCAGCCAGGTCCATCCCATACAGGATGTTACACGGGGCTTCCCCATGGGGATGAGCTAGGATAGATGAATCCTTTGTCCAACTGCTCCTTGAGCTGTTTCTTTAATTCGACCAACTCACTCGGGGCATATGATATGGTCTTTAAATCTATGACAAATTCCATGTCACTATCTGGTGGCATCCCTGGTAATTCATCTAGAAATACGTCAGGATACTCACATACCATGGGCACTTGATCAAGCTTTGGAACTGAAAGGGAGTTGAGAGTAGGCTGCTATGAAGGCATAGTAGGAGTGGAAGAGAAGGCAAATTACTCTTTGTTGGAAGTAACAAAAAAGATGGTTCGATTGACACAATCTATGAACCCCTAGTATTTGGATAGCCAATCCATCCTAAGAATCACATCTAACCCAGAAGTGTTTATTATGATAAGGTTAGCTTTGAACTCTACTCCACTAATTATTATTTTAACCCTTAAACAACCATGTTTGGCTTTTATGACTGACCCAGGCGAACGGATTAGCATGATATTATCTAGGAGATTGGTTTTTATATTTTTGTTGTATGGCAAACTTCTTAGATATGAAAGAATGGGAAGCTTCGGAATCAAAAATGACTAAAGTAGGTGCTAAGTGCACAAGGAAGGTACCCAACACCACATTATGCACCTTGGTGGCCTCTTCGATGGTCGTGTGGTTGAGGCGACCGTGCCCAAAACCTTGAATAGGCTTGGGGGCTTGCTGCCCTCCTTGACCTTGAGCAAGGCCTTGAGAGCGGGACTGGACATTTTGGGGTTGAGGATGAGGTGCAGGAGACTTCTTCTATGGGCAATGATTTGCATAATGCCCACGCTCATTGTAGTTGTAACAGGTGACGGTAGCAACCTGGTTTTGCCTTTCGGACAGCTATCCACCATAATTACATGGCTAAATTGTGCCTTATTGTGGACGAGGTGCTTGTCCTTGGTTCTTTAGAGGTGGTGGTGCTAAAGGTCAAACATTGGATAGTTGCCAAATGCATGATTTCTACGAGCTGCTGTTCGCTGAGTTCTGTGCTATCCAATTGCATTTGTGGCTCTCCACCACCACCTTAGTGCTGTCCTCAACTAGAATTACCTTATCTATCAAGGTATAAAAATCAGGTATGCCGTGAGCAGAGAGAGACCACTTCATCTCTTCATTAAAGAGCTCCTAGAAGAGAGAAACATTCCTCTTCTCGTTCAGTATCTCATTAGTGGCATACCGAGGAGGTAGTTGAAGCAATGGAGAAACTCCATTAGAGGCATGTTCCCTTGTCGAAGGTCATAGAATTCCCACTGCTTGATCTTCATGAGACCTGTTGGGACATGAGCATTATGGAAGGCCTTCTTGAAGGCGGCCCAAGTGATGACATGACCTTCGGGAAACATGGCTTGGTAATTTCTCCACCAAGCCAACGTGGTGCCTTCGAGTTGGTAAGATGCATAAAGCACCTTCTCCACATTGTTACACTGAGCAATGTGCAGCTTGCTCTCAGTGGAGAGAAGCCAATCATTAGCATCTAGTGGGCCTTTAGGTAACATAAAGGTGGATGGCCGAGTTTCCATGAAATTGCCCAACTTTGACTGGGGCCAAGCAGCAATTGCACCTCCTTGAGCCATAGAGCCTAGGGTGGCAGTATTCTGGATCAACTATTGTAGCAAGAGGGTGTTGGTTTGGCATTCTTGCTTGACAATAGCATGTACTTGTGCTATTGTGGGTGGTTGGGGTAGCACTTCTTCCACCCGCTGGTTTTCAGCGTTTGGCATGCCTTGGGGGCACCAGTCTGCTGAGGATGGGTGCACCTGAAGATGGATTAGGGTGTGAAGGATTCGACATCTCGCCCCCGGGTGATGGGAACCAGAGGCTTTTCCACTCACCATGATTTTATATAGGGAGCGTGTTACCGGCATCCTATAGAATTCGTGTCATGGGGACAGAATCAACATGAATGATATTTAGTTTAGATGAAAGATAGGAGGGAATGAGCACAAGTTAACTGGGTCCGCAAGGAGGGTATCTCGTGCCAATTTGATTTATCTGAAACTAAGATGCAAGAAATCTTGTGACATAGGACAGCTAACATAAAACTTTAACATAACACTTAAGTTTTACATGGTTCGCAAGATCCGTTCTTAAAATAAAAAGTTTACATGGTTCGCAAGATCCGTTCTTAAAATAAAAAGTAGCAACATACTATAGCAAAATACAACCATCACACATCAGTGTCTCAGCGCATTTACATACCCAAAAGCAGCTCACATATACTTCCTATGGTGAGCTTTTAACTATGATCTAGTCTGGTGGTCTAGCTCTAGGTGCAGGCTGCATTGGGGTAGTAGGGGTAGTAGGCTCCTACTCACATCTCAAGTGCAGAGGATGGTGGTGCTGCGTAGAAGGCCATCACTCGACGGCGGCTTTCGACAACTGACATGCGAGGACGTCGGGTAGGTGGCTGGATAACGTAGGTGGGCTTAGGCAACTTCTCAACGGGCGCAAGTATAGCATCCTCTCCATACAACAGCTCCCGTGTGAAAGAGACCTTGACCCACAAATGGGGCAACATGGCCCTCGAGCGTGGCGATCCTCCGACATGCTTCCATGAGCTTGTGGGTCAAGTGATAGAGATATCCATCAAGTGACCTCACCAAGCCTGCGAGATGAAGCAAAGGGGTATTGAATCCCGTGGTAGGCACTTGGTAGACACTGTCCTCCTTATTTCCCTGTCCGGAGGGGAAATAATAGAACATGTCCTCCATCTCGGGAAGGCTATGTTGGACACAGACAATGGCGACATAGGCTGCATCGTAGATCGACATGATCGCACTTGATCCTCGTTCATACTAGCGTAGTGGCTGATCTCCAGGGTTCCATCCACAAATAAGTACATCCGCATGGTACTCTCTGGATGCCGGGATGGAGGGGGTGCTATAGATAGTGTACTCGGGTGCATGGGTGATGCTAGCACGCTGCAACATTACCCGTAGAGTGTGTGGCTAGGTGCCTTCCTTAAATGCACTAGTTTGGTATTAGGGTGTCTAGTGAGTAGGCATCTGCAAATTTTAAATGTGGTCTAGAATTAGTTACTGATTTGTAAAAGACATAATCAAGAGCTAGGATAAGAAATGACATTTGGATAGGGTAAAAATTTTTACAAATTTATTGTCCATTTTCTCCAACCAGAGTTATTCGAATAAGGTGAGGACCTTTCATCGAAACAGGATTTTTAGGTAAGAGGAGAATGTTAAGAAAAGAATATAGGAAAGTTTGCTATTTTTGCCTCTCAAATTCTTTTTAAAATATGTTGTATTTAAAAAAAACTCTTTAGTGTAACAGCCATTCTATCTAGGGCTTAACCTGCAGTCAGTATGGCTCTGATACCAATGCCGTGGGACCCTAAGCGTGGTAGTGCCCGTAGTCACCGCATGTGTTACGTACTAGTCCCATGATCAGTAGCTAGTACACACGTTCACATCATTATGATCACATCCATACACATCGCACATAAATAGCTTACATAAAAGGGATGATATATAAGCGAGGCATAAAAGAGTAGCCAAATGACCAACAGAGTCTCGAACAAAAAGCAGTAGAAGTCTAATAAAAAGTATCTAGTGATTTGCCAACATAACCCATAGGCAACTGACTAGAGTCAAACCCTAGAAGGACCCCTCATCAATTTCCTCAATGCCAGGGGCAAAACACGCATCATCAGGCATGAAATCTTCATTCTCTGTTCAACAACAATTTAAGCAAGGTTGAGTATATTGTGTACTCAGCAAGACTTATAGTGTATCACAAAATTTTACATATATGCAAGGCTACCAAGGATGAGGCTCTATACTAAGTTATTTTTAGCATAAAGCATATTTCATTTAACAATAAGTAGTAATTTGCAACCGGATTGTAAAGAGCAATTGACATGTAATGCGATAACATTTATATAACTTCCATAACAGTAGATCAAAACCATTCGCAGCCCTCCTCGGCTGTGAACATCACATCATTCCCACCATTGGGCATGGCACACGGTTGTGTACATGCCTTCCCATATGTTCAATGAAATAGTTTTAAAAAGAAAACTATACTCTTTGTAGCTACATCCAAGCTTGCTCATGACCGCGAGTACGAATATTTAAATAATTTTTAATACTTTGCAGAGATTGTACAGCTTTATCCACATGAGATAACTAATTTTACTGTTGGCAACTGCACGCTTCCTTTGGCATGTGATAGAAATTGATTATCTTATAGCCTTTAGATCATCTAGTCTGAACCTTGTACCAGACGAAATGAATATATATCGAACCTCTCTTAGGTAAACCCCTAAGAGCATTCGAATCCTCACCTACGTACACTCCTAAGCGAAGATCCTCACTTAGGTCCATCCCCCAAATAGGCACTCATCGTTGCATTAGCAAGCTTTGGTACCAACACCTTGGTGAAGGGAGCTCCTACGAGCAAACCTAACTGGAGTTCCATAATATTAAAGTATGTAGTAAGAACTAAAGGAAAAAAAATTGAATTTCTTATGCAATAAAAACACACCAATTTAGATTAAAAACCAAGGGAAAACTAGTGATTTGATTTACATGAGAATTTTATAATGTTAAAATACACAATAAAAACTGAATGTAAATTTTTTAATAAAAGTTAAAAGAAGATCTAATTGACCTTGGTTATAATGTCTTAGACTGAAAGAAAGAGTGCATTTCAAGTATAATAAAAAATAAGTAAAATTTAGGATAAAAAATAAAGAAAATTAGCAAATTTCATATGTACTCCAATGTAATATTTAATAAGTAATTTTATTTCCATACGAACTCCAATGTGAAACCTGCAAATAGCTAAAAAATTCAAAATAAAGACGAAATGAAAGTTACGAATTGGATTTGTACATGAATTCGAACCTAGCTAAAAAAAACTCCACATCATGTAAAATTCAAAAAATTGGAAATTCACAAGAAAAATTAGCAATTTGACTTTTACAAGGATTCCAAATAAAGTCTAAAATGATAAAATTGCAGTAATAACTATGAAAATTATAAATTTCCTTTTTTTATTGTGAATTAACATCCTAAAATATGTAAGCAGGAATAAAATTGAAAATAGGATTAGGGATTTGATACACACACACACTAAAACAAAATCAGCTATTCTAAATAACTAACATTTGGCATAAAATAAATAAAAATTGGAAGTTTGATTTGCGTGTGAACTCTGTCGTAAAATCTCTAAATTGGTAAAATTTAGAATAAATACTAAATGATAATTAGCAGTTGGCTTGGTTTATGATTTCCATCCAAAAACTGAAAAGAAACTCTATTAAAAATTAGAATTTAAAAAAAAGTAAAATTAGCACTTTTATTCCCATATGAACTCCAAATTAAAATTTCTAAATAACTAAAATTTGGAATAAATATAAGTGAAAACTAGTAATCAAGCAAGAAAAGTAGCTTTTTCTACCATCTCTCTCAATAATGCTTTTGTTTCTTCCCTATTACATAAATACAAGCGTTACTCGCCTTGTGTATATCAATTCATCAACTAGGGAGCACTTTCTATCCTTTGTAGAACTTGGACATATTATTCATAATTGGAAGTTAAAGTTAAAACCAAAATTATATTGCACTTTCCACTGTCAATAACATTTACATTAAATACTATTTTCATAATCTAAAATTTCAAACTTTTATATTTTGTGATAGAGAATAAGTACTTTATCTAACAAGCACCTAGCCCGTACGAATGCATGGTTACCGACAAATATACACGAATCATGATACGTACACGCCCTTTTGTGAAATTCATACTTGAGTCTGCAGCCAATTATATATACGCCCACATGGACGAAGAACTGTTGCAAGTGCTACCAATAGAGAATAGACATATACACACGCAAGCATCGGTCGAGCAATGCCAATGGGATCGGACACCACAAAGCAACCTCCCAACATGCTCAGCGGGGCAAACGTGGCAGTGCAGCTGCACCCCGAGCTGCTAATGGCGGCACAGCTTGGTGAGTGGGACAAACTAGATGATCTCCTGAACAAGGAATATACACCAGCGGTTATATTGGTGCCTGAAGTCGTCGTCGACATTGAGGAGGCCGACACCGCCGTCACCATTGAGGAGGCCGACACCGCCGTCACCATTGAGGTGGACGACGCCGTGGTGGACTCAACCCTACATATGGTTGCGTCCAGTGGAGACGGTGACGAGTTCTTGAAGAGTGCAACGGTGATCTACAGCAAGGCCAAGCACCTCATGGACACGCGCAACAGGAACGGTGACACGCCCTTGCATTGCGCCGCCAGAGCTGGGAGGATAAAAATGGTCTTGTAACACCCCGGCCCCTCCCTGAGCCCAAAGTGCTACCACCTACACTGTAATATTACTAATTCCAACCTTTGCCGCTGGTTTGCGGAATAATTCCTTTATTTAAACATCCACCAAACGACAAAAGCCGGTACGCTTGACACTAAGCGCAGCAGAGATAAAACTTTGCTAATTACCAAAAAGGTACTTAGATTATCCAAGACTACATATGCCAACTGTACAAAATTTGTTAATCACTGTGGCACGTGAACGACTGTGCTACTCCCGCCCATGCATGTCGTCTTCAACAGATTCCTAAAAAAACAACGATAAAGCAAGGGTGAGTCCGAAGACTCAGCAAGCACACGATAAAACAGTAACATCGCTTTAGCAATTCAATCAATTTCACGAACTGTAAGCTGTAAATCCACTTTATGACTGTAAACTGTAAATTAATTCTGTAACTGTAAATTTTAAATCAACTCTGTAGCTATAATCTGTACATCAACTCTGTATATGTAATCTGTACCACTTTCTCTGTCACTTTCATGCAATGCATCTGTAATGCAATGCTATGCAACGCATCTGTAATGCGTCTGTAACCATCAAATCACATTTACGAGCTGTGACCCAGAATCTCTGGGTTTCCTTTCTGTCATTTGTTCATTTCCTGTAAATGCAATGCAATGCGATGCAATGCATCTGTATGCACCTATAACTGTAGCTGATACCGGTATAGCGGAGCGTCCACCCGTCGATGGACCACTCAATTGCCTACCTCTGTAGGTCTTACTCCAGAGCACTCCGGAATAGTCACTTGACTTTCTCACCGACCTTGCTCTTATTCAAGAGCACTCCGGAATAGTCATGACTTTCTCACCGGCCTGGCTCTTATGCATTTGCATGATGCAATATGCTTCAAATGTGCATGTCTAATCATAGACGATACTCATCAAGATATGATCAGAACATATTCACAAGCATCATCTCATAAACCCTGTACTTCATGGCATGGAAACATGAATAACAAACATTCACTACAATTTACTGTTCTACCATGCACTTGCCTGTTAACCTGGCGGACGGTGCGTAGACGGCACCAGACTCGAACCGCCACCTGAACAAGCATTAACTATTTCAATACATCACCCATGTAATGCATTCAAATACGAGCAAATAACATCGCTCCAACGCCCAATTCAACATAATCCAATCCTGTCCCACCGGGCAACCTCTCATTGACCCGATGCTTAACCAGTCTATAAATTGAGCGATCACATTATTTATACTCGCCGATCAAATTCTACACGCTTCACCTCACTTTAATCAGTTATACTGTTTAACCTCAAATTATGCTCTCCTCAATTGTGGCAGTACCGATTTTGTCGTCCAGGCATTCATACTAATAAACGATACATTACTGATCACATGCATCAATTCTAATAATCGGTATTAATAATGCCTGACTCGGCAAATAAACAGGGAGAAGGGTTCGAGGCGTTACCCTGGCCCCGAGCGATTGGATCGGGACAGCCTTTCTTCTTTTTTTTCAGTCGGATCGGGCAAACCTAGCCGCAAATCAGAGTTTCCCTCTTTTTTTCTCTCTTTTTCTTTTCCCTTCTTCCTTCTCTTCTTTTTTCTTCGGCCGGCCCCCTTCCTTCCTCTGTCGGCAGCTCCCTCCCATATTAATCTTCTCCCCACAGCCGGTGCCTCCTCTCTCTCTTCTTCCCCCACCGGAGCTCGGCCTCCCCCTCGCTCTCCACGGCCGGCGCTCCTCCCTCACGGCCGACGCCCCCTGTGGCTCCTTTCCCCCGGTCAGCCGACGAAGGCCCCCACTCCTCCTCTTCCCCGCCGGAACCCGGCCCTCCCCCTTGCTCCCTTAAACGGCGCGCAGCCGCCGGAGCAGGGGAGCGGCAACGGCGGCGGCCAGAAGGCGACGGCCCGCGCGAGCGGCGGCGGGTGGCAGCAGGAGCGGCGGCGCACGGCTGGTCGACGACGGCTCGCCCACGAGGGAGGACGACGAGGCGACGGGCGGCGGCAGCGCAAGCGAAGACGCGCGGCAGCGAGCTGCGGACGACGGCGCGCGCGAGCTAGGGACGGCGCACCCGAGCGACGTCCGCGGCAGGGGCAGCGAGGCGCGGCCGGCGGAGCGGCGGCGCCGGCGAATGAGCGGCCTGGCGGCGGCGGCGACAACAGCGTGCGAGAGGGAGCAGCTGCTGCAGGTGAGTTCGGGGGAGAGAGAGCAAAATCAAATTTTTTTTTGCTTCTTCCTCCCACCGGCTTCTCTCTTATACTCGTGTAGCTGTGTGCGTTGGCGTCTGGAAGCATGCGCTGGCCTTCTGGATGGGGTGGAGCTGGCGGTTACTGTAGCAAGGGGAAGAAAAGCTAGGGTTTTCTTCGGGTATTACATTCTACCCCCCTTAACAGAATTCGACCCCGAATTCTGAAACTCGACAATATATATATACGAAAACAGGAAACTAAGCCGAATCGAAATCAACTGTAACTCGTACCCGTAGAGAACAACTCTGGGTACTTCTCGTGCATGCGAGATTCCAATTCCCACGTTGCTTCTCGTTCAGTCTGATGTGACCATAGGACTTTCACATACTTTAACGTTCTGTGCCTCAACACTCTCTCCGATTCCTCCAGAATCCGAACTGGACGGGACTCGAAGGTGAGGTCTTGCTTAAGGGTCAACAACTCTAGAACAATCTCAGGTTCTGGATCCCTTAAGTACTTTCTCTATAGAGAAATATAAAACACATTGTGCACTCTGTGCATAGACTCAATTCTCATGTTATCTTATGTCTGGTCATCTGGTCTGATACGACCAACGCACCATAACAATCCTTATCGTCTCATGCCTCGGCATGAGGAAATTTTCAATCCTTTAGGAAAACACTCTCATTGCTTGCTCAAAAGAGACAAGCTACTCTTATTCGCAACAAGGAAAGCTCTTCTCCTTTACAAGAGAAGTATCACACAACATTCATGGAATCAACTCATTCATCCACAAACATCAACCCTTCTCCCAAAACAGAAGGGAATTCATTTCCCCACAGGAAATCATTTCAGTCGATAACACGAAAGATATTTTACTTGTCCCTTAAAAATCAGTATCGATCACACATCCATGTGACTAAACTCGCAAAGATAGCTCTCACTAATTCTCTTAGCGAGAATAATAGATTCCCATACTTCAACATATCCAAACATTCCAATTACTCATTAAACGGCCATACAACAATTCATCCTTCCCTCGCCCATTATGAGCTACAAGGCCAATTCAATCTTAGGGCAACATTCCCATAAATCTAGGGAAGCTTTAGTATACTACTCAAGGAGTACCCAAGCAAAATCCCCTTCACCAATGACCCATTGCCGACAGATAGTCTCTCATTAAAATTGTAATGGTTCCCATCAGTTCAATCCCTTCAGTACCCTTATCTCTAGGGATTTTCAGTTCCCACTCTATTGGTCTTACGATTAACTCCATCAATGCTCAACTTTAACTCATGGAACGGATTATTTCTTTGACTACTTCTTTAAATAATGATCACCAAACATGGTGGATAAAACAAATCATACACTAACTCAACTTCTCACATCCACAAAATGAGGTAAGCTCCATTAGGATTTCATTTAACCTCGAACAACTAAATCTTCCAATAGCTCTACTTTAACTTTTCCTCAATCTTTTAGCCTCTACTAGCTGTCAACAAATATAAGGCTCATAAACCAAGGTTTCCAATATTCCTCCAATAACTCCGATAATATTATCATCCTCGATCGATGTTATGGGAATAAAGCAATCTAAAATATTGACACCTAGTGAGGATTACCTCAAAACATAAGTCAGGGAAGCTCTTTCCACCAAAATCTCATACCCTCGTCACTACCCATGATTCACCAACTCAAATGTGACATCAGTCACCATTATTTCCCATAGACGCCACTAGTTACGATAACACAATCGGTTTTGCCTTTAAGGCCGATTTTATCCCTAATTAATTTCTCACCTAGATTATGGCATAAGATCAACTCGTTCTCTATTAGCCATATACACAAAAACAAATAACACCCAAGAACACGGAGATGCAACAAAATCCAAATCTTACATTACCCTACCTGACGCGCCCAGGCCCACTTTAGACTCTCAACTCAAAGCAACCGACTCTCAACTCAAGACAACCAAAATTTCATGGTTGGGAAATGCTCAGGACTCATTCCTGAGTACGCCTAGGACTTCGTTCCTAGGTACGCCCGAAACTTACGTGTTCAGGAACGCCACGGACCACTCGTCCGGGAAATCTCATATGCAGAAGCGAGGGAAGTCAAGTAGCACTCATGACACATGCACATAAATCAATCTGTGAGTCATACAGATATCTTACTGTACCTCCAAGCATTCATTATTAGAAATTGAACATGACCTCCTCCAAAGTCATGAACTCCAAATGATAATGCACGCCAAAACACAAAACATCTCTTCCAAGTACCAACATAGTAATCAATTAAAATTCTTTTTCCCTATAACAACGACAAGCAAGTACCTCTTGTACTGCTTACACAAATTAGCGAATGCCAATTCGCCAATACATAAGTCATTGACTTTTAGTATCCCATCTTGAACCTTTCTACGGCTCACTGGATACTTTATTCCTCCATATTTACTCTATAATTCATCAAACACTACCACCTTACTGTACAAAACGACACAATCATAACGACTATCAAGTACGCATACCACAAGATGCGATCAAGGCTCTTTGATCCAAAGATCCACTTCAAGAAATAATCCCATGAGCACCTAATTTCAAGGCGCTAACTAATCTCCACCAGCTCGGCTTTAAGGATGATCAATCACCCGGATTTTAGCACACATCATATGTACTTCCGTAAATCACAATTGCTTTTACGCATAGAATCCGTCTGTTCTACTTCCATATGCGTGCACATGATTTCCTACAAAATGCAGTGGCAACTCCACCAACTCATGCTTAAATATTGCCACCAAATCTCACTAGAACATTACTAGCTTCATCCCTCAAAATTTGAGTCACACTCAGCTGTACAACAATTCTTCTCCATCCACTTTAACTGGGAGATTTATCCGACATCAAAATCCCAATTCTTATCCTCCCAACTAATCCCAATAGAGTTCTAATATTACAACTATTAGAACCTTCCAAAACATTGGTCGTGATTATAATAATCAATCATGGTGCAGGATTGGTAACCTTAGCTTTATGATCCTTCGCCTAATGCCAAATGAAAGGATAACTCCCTGAGGGATTTTCCACCAAAATCATAAATTAGCACACTTCTCAGCATGCCTAGATTGCATGATTGGGCTAATCAATTGGGACCATCATAATACCAATCATTCAATGTGGCTCAACAGTCTAAGTAACTATAATCACCGACTGGTTCACCAAGAATTGAAATCCAACTATTAAATAGAAATGGATATGCCTTACGCCGCTACCTCTCATGTCACTACTAAATCCTCATTGGATTCGAATCAACTTCAATTGCACAAACATAACTAAAGTTAATTACTCTCCTGGGTTCTTACAATCTAGAATTCCATATCCTACCAACCTGTTACTTTAACTACCATATCCCCCGTACGTCAAATCCAACACTTCAACCACTATTGGATATTGCCTTCTCCAAACCATTGATCTCAACCCGCAAGTCACTCCAATCCTTCATATTATCAAAATTCCTCCGAATACCAGACTTGCATGGATCACTCCCCACTATCGGGTATTTCCATACAACTCAACGAGTTGCTAACCAAAGGGAACCAATTTCCCAAAACTAAAACAAAGCATCACTACTTCACTGTCACAAATGGCAACATGACCAGGCCTCTCCCGTGGCCACTGTCTCAGTCTCTATTGCGTCGGTACGCGACACAATCACAGCAAAGTCCCGTTGGACACACAAATAACTTCATATGCTTGTTATCAACTCACAAGCATCAACCTCAAAGCATTGCAAATCAACAACATGACTAACAGAACTGAAAATGCAATGCTTGACCCAATCCCATCCTACTATGCACCAGTGTGTGTCAAGTTTTAGCAATTGCATAACCTAAGCCAAGTCTTAAGTTAATAACCCATCCTGAGTCAAATTCTTGATTAAGACAACCTAGGTTACCCAAATTATCCACCGCGGACCTAACGCCCGCTCTGATACCAACTGTAACACCCCGGCCCCTCCCTGAGCCCAAAGTGCTACCACCTACACTGTAATATTACTAATTCCAACCTTTGCCGCTGGTTTGCGGAATAATTCCTTTATTTAAACATCCACCAAACGACAAAAGCCGGTACGCTTGACACTAAGCGCAGCAGAGATAAAACTTTGCTAATTACCAAAAAGGTACTTAGATTATCCAAGACTACATATGCCAACTGTACAAAATTTGTTAATCACTGTGGCACGTGAACGACTGTGCTACTCCCGCCCATGCATGTCGTCTTCAACAGATTCCTAAAAAAACAACGATAAAGCAAGGGTGAGTCCGAAGACTCAGCAAGCACACGATAAAACAGTAACATCGCTTTAGCAATTCAATCAATTTCACGAACTGTAAGCTGTAAATCCACTTTATGACTGTAAACTGTAAATTAATTCTGTAACTGTAAACTTTAAATCAACTCTGTAGCTATAATCTGTACATCAACTCTGTATATGTAATCTGTACCACTTTCTCTGTCACTTTCATGCAATGCATCTGTAATGCAATGCTATGCAACGCATCTGTAATGCGTCTGTAACCATCAAATCACATTTACGAGCTGTGACCCAGAATCTCTGGGTTTCCTCTCTGTCATTTGTTCATTTCCTGTAAATGCAATGCAATGCGATGCAATGCATCTGTATGCACCTATAACTGTAGCTGATACCGGTATAGCGGAGCGTCCACCCGTCGATGGACCACTCAATTGCCTACCTCTGTAGGTCTTACTCCAGAGCACTCCGGAATAGTCACTTGACTTTCTCACCGACCTTGCTCTTATTCAAGAGCACTCCGGAATAGTCATGACTTTCTCACCGGCCTGGCTCTTATGCATTTGCATGATGCAATATGCTTCAAATGTGCATGTCTAATCATAGACGATACTCATCAAGATATGATCAGAACATATTCACAAGCATCATCTCATAAACCCTGTACTTCATGGCATGGAAACATGAATAACAAACATTCACTACAATTTACTGTTCTACCATGCACTTGCCTGTTAACCTGGCGGACGGTGCGTAGACGGCACCAGACTCGAACCGCCACCTGAACAAGCATTAACTATTTCAATACATCACCCATGTAATGCATTCAAATACGAGCAAATAACATCGCTCCAACGCCCAATTCGACATAATCCAATCCTGTCCCACCGGGCAACCTCTCATTGACCCGATGCTTAACCAGTCTATAAATTGAGCGATCACATTATTTATACTCGCCGATCAAATTCTACACGCTTCACCTCACTTTAATCAGTTATACTGTTTAACCTCAAATTATGCTCTCCTCAATTGTGGCAGTACCGATTTTGTCGTCCAGGCATTCATACTAATAAACGATACATTACTGATCACATGCATCAATTCTAATAATCGGTATTAATAATGCCTGACTCGGCAAATAAACAGGGAGAAGGGTTCGAGGCGTTACCCTGGCCCCGAGCGATTGGATCGGGACAGCCTTTCTTCTTTTTTTCAGTCGGATCGGGCAAACCTAGCCGCAAATCAGAGTTTCCCTCTTTTTTTCTCTCTTTTTCTTTTCCCTTCTTCCTTCTCTTCTTTTTTCTTCGGCCGGCCCCCTTCCTTCCTCTGTCGGCAGCTCCCTCCCATATTAATCTTCTCCCCACAGCCGGTGCCTCCTCTCTCTCTTCTTCCCCCACCGGAGCTCGGCCTCCCCCTCGCTCTCCACGGCCGGCGCTCCTCCCTCACGGCCGACGCCCCCTGTGGCTCCTTTCCCCCGGTCAGCCGACGAAGGCCCCCACTCCTCCTCTTCCCCGCCGGAACCCGGCCCTCCCCCTTGCTCCCTTAAACGGCGCGCAGCCGCCGGAGCAGGGGAGCGGCAACGGCGGCGGCCAGAAGGCGACGGCCCGCGCGAGCGGCGGCGGGTGGCAGCAGGAGCGGCGGCGCACGGCTGGTCGACGACGGCTCGCCCACGAGGGAGGACGACGAGGCGACGGGCGGCGGCAGCGCAAGCGAAGACGCGCGGCAGCGAGCTGCGGACGACGGCGCGCGCGAGCTAGGGACGGCGCACCCGAGCGACGTCCGCGGCAGGGGCAGCGAGGCGCGGCCGGCGGAGCGGCGGCGCCGGCGAACGAGCGGCCTGGCGGCGGCGGCGACAACAGCGTGCGAGAGGGAGCAGCTGCTGCAGGTGAGTTCGGGGGAGAGAGAGCAAAATCAAATTTTTTTTTGCTTCTTCCTCCCACCGGCTTCTCTCTTATACTCGTGTAGCTGTGTGCGTTGGCGTCTGGAAGCATGCGCTGGCCTTCTGGATGGGGTGGAGCTGGCGGTTACTGTAGCAAGGGGAAGAAAAGCTAGGGTTTTCTTCGGGTATTACAGGTCTCTCACCTCATCTCTCTTGCGAGAGGAGAGGACGATGGTGGCGACGCAAGGGTGCAAGTGTTGCTGAGAAAGCAGAACGATCAAGGGGAGACGGCCCTGCATCAGGCCATCCGCCTGTCCAACAAGAAAACGGCCAAGAAGGTGGTTGACGTGCTAATGTCCGCCGATGCGGAATTGGCTCGTTTTCCACCATCCAACGGCACCTCCCCGTTGTACCTGGCCGTCTCGTTGGGACATGATGATATCGCGGAACTACTGTATGAAAAGGACAGAAAGCTGTCCTACTCTGGACCAGATGGACAAAACGTCTTGCATGTCGCAGTTCTCAGGGGCAAAGGTGCTCGATCGCTAGATTTTTTTTGTAGTTTCACGAATGTCCATATATATATTACTAGATAGATTCTAATTTTTCCTCACAATTTATCTTTGGCTGCCATGTTTTTCATTGGGCTGTTGCATTTATATCACATTTTATGCTGTTGCATATCTTTACGTCTAATTTGTCTATCATTTTATCCTTGTCGCGACTGCAGAGATGACAGCGAAGCTGCTGCAATGGAACAAGGACCTCACCAAACAACGGGACCGATCCGGGGGAAGTACGCCTCTTCACTACGCTGCATCATGGGGAGATCATGAAGTGGTTAAACTACTCATAGAAGAAGACAAATTTTCAGCATTTCAGGCCGACAACAAGGGGTCATTCCCCATACATGTCGCAGCCTTGGAAAACCAGGTCAATGCTGTTCTTGCCTTGCTCGAAAAGTTGCCCCACTGTGCGGAGCTACGAGATGCCAAGGGCTGGACCTTTCTACATATTACCGTCGACAAGCTCAACTACTGTTCTCTATTTAGATATGCTCGTAACGTACAGGAATTTGGGTCGATCATGAACATGCAGGACAATGACGGCAACACCGGGCTACACCTTGCTGCCCAGCTCGGTAACCTATGGATTTTTTACTGTCTAATGTGGAGCGTGGAAGTTCAGTTAAATTTACCAAATAACAAGCGGCAAACTGCCCTAGATGTTTCATGGAGCAACAAGCCCACTGGGCTTCTGTTTCCATTGGTACGTAATAATGGGTAATTCTTCCTTTTATATGTGCTTGTTGAATCCGATCGACCCCTTAATCAAGAAAGATACGTGTAGCGGGAAAAACCTGTTTTCTTGGCGGATCCTGAGAAATTGTTGAACCGGTTTATTTGGGTTTCGAATCTGAAATTTAAATAGGCATAATAACCATAAGCTGTATATATAGAACAAAGATCTGTTTCCCTGGATACGTGCACTATTAAATTGTTCTTGCAGTCACCTACTGAAAACCTCCCCATTAATTAATCTGTTCTTGCAGGACCCACGAATTAGGATATTCAACCTGCTAAAAGTTGCTGGTGCTAAATTTGGTTCTCAACGGCGTGATCGCTTCCGTGAGGAAAATATACGCCGAGACTACAACGAAGAAGCGAAGAAGATATCAGGTATCACAAAGATTGTTGGCATTGTATCGGTGCTAATGGCAACGATGGCATTCACAGCAGCTTTCACTTTACCTGGTGGCTACCGAGCCGATGGTGGAACGCCAGTGCTTGCCAGGCGCTACGCTTTCGACGCATTCATCTTGGGTGACATGATAGCGCTGCTCTGCTCCTGTATAGCCACCATTAGCCTCCTGTACACAGGAGTGACAGTCTTCAACATCCGCGTACGCATGAGCTTGGCCGTGAACGCTGTCTTTTTCCTCAGTAGCTCGTTCAAGAGCTTGGGCGCCGCGTTTGCGTTCGGACTGTTCGTGATGCTGGATCCGGTTGCTCACACAACGGCGGTTGTTTCAGTTTTGATCACGATGTTTGTTACGTTGTTCGATAGTTTTTGGTTCATCTTTCTGCTAGCTGCCGGGGAATTTGCAATGCGAAATAGGCTGGGTATCCGGACATTGCGGCGAATGGCGTGGTATATCGTAGTCGTCTCTTCGATGACATTGTGGCCTTACCTGGTAATCGGCGCCTTCTTAGCATATTTAAAGATCTGTGGAGTCCATTGAGTCTTGCTGACGAGCATCCACTGAGTTGATACCTTACCCTTATTCAGCTTTTGTATGGTATTATGTTTGCCATGATTGGCTATGCATCTCTTTTTAATTTTGTAATGCTCTAAGTCTCAACTCCCAATTTTTAGTGATATGGCCTAAAGATAATCATGGAGTTGATTATATCACTTCTATATTTATGATCTTTTGAATAAATATTATTATGTTTCTGGAATAAATTATCATTTATAAAGGTTAGCAAATATATGACTTATTGGTGAAACTCTTTATTTATTGTATGATATCATTATAAAAGATCTCTGGTTGGATGTCACTGGTCAAGATACTAGTGACTTATAGACCAGTACATGTATTGATTGATGACCATGTTTTACCGGTCACAAATATCAGGATATTAATTAATGGTGTGGATACATATTAGAGAGCATGGTGTTGGATTGACCCACCTTAATATGCTATTGAGATTGTTATGTATACTTTACGTGTCATCAATTAGTTTCAAGTAATGATGATATATAATCCTTGTACCTAGGATCAACATAGTTTCCTACATATACAATAGTACACTTAGGAGTTGCTAAACGCTACTCTGTAACTGAGTAATTATAAAGATAGCTTTTGGGTATGCTATGAAATATACAGAGAAATGTGATGGGTCGGATATGAGATTTGACTCTCCTACATAGCAAGAGAGATATCCCTGGACCCCTTAATGTAGTCAGATAAATAAAGTGCATTACCATGCCACGAGCGCCTGAAGAGTCGACCATATGAAGTTATCCATCACTAGATCGAGAAAAAGTTGAACAATCCATGGATGACATGTTTTTCACGTGAGTTTGATTGGATATCGTGAGGCAAAAAGAGAATACGCAAACAAGTTGATTAGTCCAACCGGATATGGACTGGTCGTATGAGTATACTGACTTGTCGTAAGCTGGTTGGACATATCACAAACTAGTTTCCAAACTGGTCATATGGGGATATGAACTGGTCATAACAAGATACGAACTAGTCGTAAGGAGTTACAAGCTAATCATAACTAAGACCTGGTTGCAGATCATATTGCATAAGGTTCATTTGGATTGATCTTTGTGTATATTTGAGGGTCGATATATCCTACTAGGGATGGCTATCGACCAGTAATTGGAAAGATATTATTGAGTTACAACCAAATATACATGAACCTACAAAGTCGCACACTTAACAGGTTGGAACAATAAAGGTCTAGATTATACTTTCTGAGTAGGATATGATCTCTATTCATATTGGACAACGATTTGGCAGGTATCTCTCCGAGTGGGATACGATCTCTACTCATGTTAGATAAGGATTCGATTGAAGGCTATGTATATTGAGAGAGATGTGGGGCTGAGGGAGGTATCCGAGACATACCCATCGAAACCCTATCCACCACCCCTCAAAGCCATTGTCTCGCATGTTGTTGCTAGCACACTGGTGCACAACGTTTCATCTCTGAACATGTGGATTTTGGTAAAGACATTGCTACAACTGTGATGCTGATTCGAACGATCATGAGGATGAGATGGCTGGCTAGAGGATGATCGACTATTTCTAGTACACCGACACGTGCTACATTGAACCGGCCACTTCAACTTCACTTCCACTGCACTACGCATCTAGTGGTAACGATCTATAATCTTTTACTCATATGGCTTCCTAGTTTATATGGTAGAAATTTTAATTTGTGCTAGTGAGAGACCATGTGGTCGTGATCCCATGAGAGTGATGAGTAATTGACAGGGGTTTAGGTCAATCGAGTTTGGTTTGAGTGGTCGGACCATGTCGTTGCGTGGTGCAACGGGCTCGGTCGGACTTTTGGTCAAACTTGGTCATTTGGGCTTAGGATGCATATTCTAATGCTTTGACAGGTTTGGACTTCATCTGTGGTAAGTGTGATGGTAATTACGCTTTCATGTGTCGAGCGGTGCTATTTGACGTGTTTCTTGTCTGTGTGGCTGCAGGACGTCGAGTGGAGTCGTGGCGAGACACGGTGGACCGGACTAGGCGCAGGTGGCGCTGAGGTCAGAATGGTCGGGATGTGTCGAAGACGACGTGGACTCGAGGTGGTTGCGAGGCGTGCGAGACAAGGAAGCGCGGAAGCTTCCCGGAAGGTGCAGGAGGGGCGAATCGGGAAATTCGCGAGGCTGCACAAGCGGGAGCGGGCTCCGTTGGATTTAGCCGGCGTAACGGGGCGGAGACCCGTTAGCCATGGGCTATAAAAGGAGAGGAGGGGCTGCATGCCCACTTGAGCACTTGTGAGGGAATTGGGGTTTACACTAGTCAAAAGAGGCTTTGGGAAGGTTGTTTCCTTTAGCTCTTTAGTTGGTGTGAGTTGAAGTGGCAGAGTAGTGCTCCCTCTGTAACTTCATCGATGTGTTCTATGTGAGTCTCCTCTCTTGTGTGTTCTTCCTCCCAAGATGTGGTGAGAATCTTGGTGTTCTTGAGGATTGAGAGGAGAGGGATTGAGTTGAGAGTCTTGAAATCGTGTCCTCTATCTGTAATCGTGTCATCGGGACTCCTCTGTATTCCTTTTGGTTCAATGAATGAAAGTCCTGAGGTTTTATCTGTTCGTGCTCTCTCTGTTCTTCGTTGCTCCATTTGGTTGATTTCTGAGCTTTTTGATTTTCGAGTTCTTGCTTGTTGGGAAGGCCCAAAATGGGTTGCTCTATGATGGGTTAGTGCCACAAGATCATTTGATCGATTTCCCGAAGAGCAAACTTGGTTTAATTCTCAGATTTCAGTTTTGGCCTTCCTCTGTTCATGAACTCAGTTTCTAGGGTTTGGAGCTGCTCTTGATTCCCTTGTTGAGATGGCTTGAAATTTGGTATGGAGAGTCCAGAGGCTATTAATTAGCTACCCTCAAAATTTCATAGCCAAAGGATCAACGGTTGGGGAGTAATTTGTTTTTGGCTCGGGTTGTGCAAAAATTCAGATTTTTACCCATAATCTGAAATTCTTGCTTCTTGGTTTGATTCTCTTGTTTCTCAAGGCCCCCTTACTATTTAGTTTGTTGTAGTAAGGCCGTGGATCAAAAAGATTGAGAGCAAACCTTCTTTTTAGCCAAAAATCCGAAGTCTCAAAGTTCTAGCCTGAAAATCTTGTTTGCTGTTTTTCTCGAGAGGTACTACCGCTCCCCGAGAGGTACTACCGCTCAGAGGTACTACCGCTCGTCCTAGCGGTACTACCGGTTTTGTTCGGACCAGTCCGATCGGCAGCAAAGAAACGTTCGGACAAGTCCGATCGTCGTGCGGTACTACCGCTCCTTGAGAGGTACTACCGCTCAGAGGTACTACCGCTCGTCTGAGCGGTACTACCGCTTGCAGTCAGACTGGCTCTGAATTTATTTTTCTTGGCTGCTTCTTTTTGGATCTAGTTTTTCCTTGTTGCCTTGACTTCCAGTGGTGCATATCTTCTATCTTCATAGCTTTCATAGCTATAGGAGAAGAAGTATAAGTGTGGGTACTTGAGGGGCGAATTTAATTTTTTGAGAGCGCCATTCACCCCCCCCTCTGTCGCCATTTCGGTCCTACAATTGGTATCAGAGCCGGTTAGCTCTAATTCATAGATCTTAACCGGTCTCATAGAGCCATGGCGACGGACAAGTACTCCACCAAGCCGCCCATTTTCGATGGCATGGATTACCCCTTCTGGAAGAGCCGCATGGAGACATACATCCAGGCTCAGGGGTACGCTATCTGGCGGAAGGTGAAAGTTCGGTTTGTTGTTCCTGCCGATGAGAACATCAATGTCAATAATATGACTGATGTTGAGGCAAACGCTAAGGCAAGGAACATCATAACCCAGGGCTTGAGTAGAAGCGAGTTTGATCGCATCTCTCACCTGTCGTCCGCTTTTGACATCTGGGAGACCCTCGACGCATACCATGAGGGCACCACCCAGATCAAGACGGTTCGACAGGACCAGTTCAAGCGCGAATACAACAAATTCGAGATGCTTGCTGGTGAGTCCCTAGATGAGTGTTTCGCGCGCTTCCACAAGATTTTGAGCAACCTCCGAGCGGTCGGTCTCACATACCCCGACTCGGACAACGCTCGTCAAATGCTCGCGACACTAGATCTGCGTGTTTGGGAAATGAAAGTGACCACCATCAAAGACACGACAGACCTCTCGACCCTGACTCTTGACGCGCTGTACTCGCGCCTCAAGACTCACGAGATTGACATCGTCTCTCGTCGGTCGAAGTCACAGTCGATGGCCTTGGTCACTGATCCCACGTTGGCTTCTGGTTCCTCTTCTTCTGGTTCTCTTGGCGGTTTTTCCCTTGCTGCTCTCTGTGACATAACTGATGATCAGTTAGAGCAGCTCGCGGATGATCAGTTGGCTCTCCTAGCCCGAAGGTTTTCACATGCCTACAAGGGTAGGAGAGACAGAAAGAGAGGAGGTCCCGTTATTTGCTTCGAGTGTGGTGGCCCCAACCACATTCGGGCAAATTGCCCCAAGCTGGAGAAGGGCAAGAACGACTACGGCGGTTCGGGCAAGAACGACTACACCGACAAGAACCGCAACAAGAAGCCTCCAGCTCCGACGCCGGGAAAGAAGACGTTCCGCAACTTCGGGAAGGCCAAGAAGCTCTTCCACCGCGTCCTCACCGCGTTCGACGACCTCGACCTCAGCGAGGTGGAGGGATGGAGCGACGACGATGGGACGGGTGACCAAGAGCCCAAGGATGGCGGCGACGACTTCTCCGGCATGTGCTTCATGGCCCTCGAGGGCGAACTCAGCGACAGCGAGCTGTACTCCGACTCGGACGAGGTATGTCCCTCCTATGACCAACTTAATGAAGCTTTCCTTAAGCTAGGAGGATTTCATGCTAGATCTAGAGCTAGATGTAGCGAGTTGGAGAAGGAAGTAGATAGACTATCACGGGAGCTTACTTCACTTACATCTGCTCCCTCCCGTGATGATTGTGATACTTGCTGTGCTCTGTTGGATGACATGGAGAAACTAAGGACCTCGCATGATAGTGTGTCCTCCGAGCTTGATTCTGTTAAGGTGGAGAATGTTAGTTTGCTTGCTGAGTTAGAGTTAAGTAGGATGGTTGTTACCCTACTTACTACTGATGAGACTATTTCTCCCACCTCATGTGAGGTTAAGGACATTGCTGCTAGAGGACCTTATGCCATGCTCCTTGATCTGCCCGATTCTTGTGAAAACTGCAATAATTTAAAGATGAACTTAAAACGGGCAGATCACAAAATTGCTGAATTGCATGCTTCTCTACTTGAGCCGATTGATTCATGCTTGAACTGTCCTAAATTAACTGCTGAACTTGAATCTGTCTCTAAACAGTTTCAAGATATGATTGATCATAATAGGAAGTTGGCTCAGTATGCTTCTAAGGACCCTGTTAGCTCACCATGCAAAAATTGTGATAAACTAAAAATTGACTTGATTGCATTGGATGATAAATGTGTGAAGCTAACTAAGGACTTATTAGAGAAGTCATCAATTCCTTGTGATGTGATTGTTGAGAAGGGGGAGAAGCCCCAGGGTAAGGTGGAGACGCTTAGCGACGTGAACCAACTGGCTAGCAGTAGGACTGTCCCTTCAGAGTCGGCTGTGCGTGCACAAGCCATTCTTCCCTCTGTTGTTGGTTCTTCCTCTGCTCCCTTACCTTCTGATGTCTCTTCTTCCCCCTGCTCTTCTTGCACCTCTCTCTTCCGGGAGTGTCAGTATCTTATGAACACTCTCGAGAGATTTGTAGGCGGCAAGAAGAAGCTTAATCTTATTCTAGACCAGTCCAAGATCTGCAAGTTCAATCAGGGTCTAGGATATGATTTCTATGAGGATATGAGGAAGCATCCACCTGCTATTCTCAGACCCATAGTAGGAGGTGTGATCGAGGTCGAGCCCAGGTCTGATGAAGTTAAATTCAAATCAGCGGGCTTTGTCCAAGGGATCTCTGACAGCAAGGTGAGTTCACCTGCTACCTTGGCTTCTCAGAAGCCGAAGCCCTCGCGTGCTACTTCCACCTCTTCAAAGGTGAGGTACCACTGCACCTTCTGTCAGAAGGATGGACATTTGATCGATCGATGCTTCAGGCGCGCCAGGATCGCGCAGAGAGACCGTGTTGTAGCTCTTAGGCGTATTCAGGGTCAGCCCCAGACTTTGAGTGCATCTAAGACCAACACGAGGTCTAGGTTTGCTTCAGATGCTTCAGATGGGTTTGGGCAGCATCGAGGACTTGGTTTTTCCGAGTTTTCTGGTTTTCGTCCTCGTGCTGCTCCGGGTCGTGACTTCCGCCGTCCTGAGGGTAGATCTCGTTTTCCCCGTCGAGACAGTTACCCGCGGCGTGTTCAGCCTGTTGCCGATGCTCCGACTTGCTTCCCCGTAGCAGTCGGACCCAGCAACAGCTTCAGGTCTACCCGTGGACCTTCTGCTTCTTTGAGTCATGGAGAGCGTAGGGTAGATAGAGGTCAGTCGTGCTTGACTACTTCATCTGCTCGACGTGTTGTTCAGTATTGGGTGCCAAAATCACTCTTGATTTACCCCAGTACTGAGACTTTACTCTCCTGTTGACTCAGGTTCGCCGGGTAGGGAAGGAGAAGGTTTGGCTTGTAGACTCCGGTTGTTCTCGTCATATGACCGGAGACTCCCGTTGGTTCTCCTCCCTAGCCCGCGCTCCAGGTGATGAGATGATCACCTTCGGAGACGCTTCGTCTGGGCGCGTCATCGCCAAAGGTACTGTGCGCATTAATGAATCTTTTATTCTTAAGGATGTTGCCTTGGTTAGTAAGCTGCAGTACAATTTGCTTTCCGTTTCTCAGCTTACCGATGACGGTTTCGAGGTAAGCTTCAAGAAAAACAATTGCAAAATTCTTGATTCTTCGGGTAGTCTGGTTTGCGGGATTTCTCGTTTTGGGAGGATCTTTCGTGCTGATTTTTCTGAGTCTTCTGGTGATCCTCTCAGGTGTTTAGTTGCTTCTGAGTCCCGCGACTTGACTTTCTGGCATAGGAGACTTGGTCATATCGGATTTGACCATTTGACCCGAGTTAGCGGCCACGATCTCATTCGTGGTTTGCCGAAACTCAAGATGGTCAAAGATCTTGTTTGCGCTCCATGCCGGCACGGCAAGATGGTTGCCGCTTCTCATTCTCCGGTCACCGTTACGATGACCGATGCACCAGGACAGCTGCTCCACATGGACACAGTTGGACCAGCTCGAGTGCAGTCAGCAGGAGG